>CM035157.1:15265164-15267664 GCA_020205615.1 Panax quinquefolius
CGATCGAAGATGCAGCTTCCTGCTCCATTATTGGAAACCCTCCCACCTATATTATATGGTACTTTTTCTATATGTGCATATTTATTTAGTTTTGTGTGTATATTTTTGAAGTTTGATAGGCCATTTGCTGTTGTTGTTTGAATTTGATGAATCATTTACTTCATTGTTACTCTAGTTGAATGATTGCTATAGTTATGACTTATGTATGTCAAGTTGGCTATTTGATCCAGTTGTGGTTGTTTAAATGACCAAGTTTTTTTCTTCTTCTTTTCATTTTTGTATATTTTTTTAATTTTATTGCCAATTATTTTCAATGTTTTATGGTGTTTTAAGGAATAAAGGTTAGACACGGCAAGTTGCAACAATTAGGCTGGGACAAGGAGGGTTGAGTATTTATTCTGGGTAGTCAGTAGTGGGTTGATTTTTTTTTTTTAATTGATGGAAGGTGAGATGTCCCCAAAGGATTAGTTTGTTGAGTTGTAAACAAAGATGGTTTCCATTGACACTATATGAAGCTCAACTCATTAAGACTTTGCACCAAAGCAGCAGCAGTAGCTGAAGCCAAACATACTTATCAATTGAAATCTCAGCTTCTGCGATGTCTAGTTCAGACATTTACAGCACCAACTATGGACCTGAAGTTTACTTGATCAAAGCCCTTGTAACTGTCTTGGTCAGTAACATGTGCAGTTATTTAGAAGTTAAGAAGTTAGTGGCATTGCATAGCACAGCTGTGTTATATACGTAAAAATTCTGTATGTATAATTCAGAGATGTATATATAGAGAAAAAGGACTGATTGTTTGTACTTTGTACGAAATGGAAGTTCTTCATTTTATCTATGCTTTCCTTTTCTTGAATGTTTTTGAATCATTTCAAGTGATATATCAAACTTTAGAGTTTCCTTACCCAACTGCGGGCAAAAGATCATTTACCCTATGAGTTTGTTATTTTACTGTACATTTAATTGGTTGTGTAGTAAATTTAGTGTTGTTTGAAACTGTGGGTAGTGCTGTATAATTATCAACCATTGGGATGAGCTTAAATGTTATGGATCGACTAGTATATCTTGTTTGGCTTGAGCATAATAGAGAGGGAAATTGGTGTTGTTAAAAGTCTTTTCATGTGTTCCCTGATCGTTTGAAATGCAATATTTAACGGTTGCTTCAGTTGTTCAATATAGTTAGGTCTATGATGGACTTCTAATCTGAGTCATTTCTCCCCAATGCATTTTGTAATTTTAAGAGCGGTAAATGAGAAGGTGGGCCTGGTCGTGGTTGTTTTGAAAGGGGGAGGTTCTTTAGGATGACTTTTGAACACTTGGATATATTTTGTGCATCATTGTGGGATTTCTTGAAGGGTGTTTTTTATTGGTAGTGTAAAGAGATTTGATAAAAGAAAGGTGCATTAGCGGTTAATACGTAGTAATTGGATAAGTTATTAGGAATATGATGGAACGATAGACCAAAGAACGAAAGACCAAGGAAAGAAAGAAGAATGCACCAAAATGTAGGTGCTGCACCAAACACTGGTGAGCTTTGCAAGACCTACAATTATGATTGATTGCTTTCTTGACTGCTTGACTATTGCTTGTGTGCCTGTTCAATACCATAATAAAAAATAGTAGAGCGAATAGAAGTGGAAATTGCTAACCAGAAGTTTGGAACCCCTACCATAGTTTAGTCATAAAGGAACTAAAGGAAAGCCTTTTGACAACCATATTAAAGAAAGGGGATGCGCTCAAGCATGAGAAGAAAGCTCTTCGAGCTTCCCTTATATTCAAAAAAGGTTTGTAGAAAGGGGCTTCTTCATATATCCCATAAATGAAGTAGGGGCTTCAAACAAAACTTGTAGTTTAGGGGTGCGCAGGTTTGGAACCCTATACAAGGGGCTGCTTGCTGCTCGCACCTATCTCTAAAGGCTGATCTGAGCCTTGATCTCCGACCATGAATCAAAGATTCCTCCTAGGGAGCAAAGTTGAGCCGTGTAGGTAAGGGCAAAACGAGGATTCCAAACCTTTATTGAAGGGAAGGAGCTCTTGCCTTCAACTCAAAGGTAACATGTGAGTTATGTCAGTCCCACATTGGTTGCAAAGTGTGAACTTGAAGGCTTAGAGTTGGTATATAAGTTTAGACCCTAGAGTTAATATCTCAAATTTTTGGGTCAAGGTGGGTGTAATAGTGTTATTAAGAACCTTCATTTGGACTCCCCAACAAATTAATATTAGAGACATGATCAATGATATTGGCGAACTCTTAAGTAATGCGCAGGCCCAACGTGTGTTGAGAAGTTCTCAAGTAATTGCATTTGTAATTCTTAAGTCTTAGCATATTGAGAGTATATGTTCACACTAAAGGGCAGCAATTTGACGGTGTTGGGGCTCACATGTGAAGGGGAAGATTTGTTAAAGGTAACATGTGAGTTGTGCCAGTCCCACATTGGTTGCAAATTATGATTTTGAAGGCTTAATATTCAAGGTTAAGCCTGAATCTTAATAGCTT
>CM035157.1:15272664-15695460 GCA_020205615.1 Panax quinquefolius
ACCATGAAAGTTTTTGAGAAGATAAAGAACTTATCTTTCTTTCTTACTTAAAATAATAGATGTACAGGAGATATTTATAACCAAGATAGTTCCAGTAGAAGTCTATCCTAATCTACCAGATCACATAAAAATAGGAACAAACTAACTCCCCTAACAAACTAATTCTAATCTTAATTTGAATTTATTAAAAACAGAAACTAATTATCCTAATCTTCAACACTGCTGTAGTGGAGACAATATATCATGCAATTTCTTTGTTTTAACATTGTCATTTGTTTCTTCATTTGTGATAAATTCATGACTTGTTTAAGTTTGATTCTTCATTTGTGATAAACTTCTTAATTTATATCATGTAGTAAATCTAAATTAAGAAGTTTTTTTGTAGGTGATCTTGTAATATCATTTGTTTATTTTATTTGGCTCAGAGAGGGTACATTAAAAAAAATCCTCAACTTTGAATCTTTGATAAGTATACCGGTAGAATTGTTTGCGCGAGATAATTAGGGGTTAGTTGCTCACCTATAACTTCACCCAAAGTAACTAGAGAAGTTTGAAATTTCATGGTTGATATTTGGCTAATCTAAGCAACTTCACCTAATCCTAAGGTGTGTTTCCTAGTATATGTGCTATGTGAAAAAAAAAGATTATAATTTTCTATTGTTTAGAGTATGGTCTAGGATGTAAGAGTTGATAGCCTCATAGTCAAATTGATTAGATCTAGTGGCTTGATATTCTTGTAGATGCTTCTAAGGCAAGTCTTATATCAATTCACATATGCTCTTGATTCCGTCAGAGATATCTTCTATGTATTTCATATTTTGAAAACAAAGTTCTTCATTTCTGGCATGTATTGTACCTTTTTTTGTCTCTTGTGAAACAGTTTAACAAGTTCTGGATATTGACTTGAACTTTCTATTATATAAGAAACAATTAGCTCTCTGATAATTAATATCCATGGGAGATCTGAATAGTCTTAGTCATTAGAAGTATTAATTCTTATATACTGCATTCTATAAACCATATATATATATATATATATATCTTATCAACAAAATTCTGGTCTTTTTACTAAATTTACATTTTAGGGCTATTTGTCTTTTCTTTTAATTATTTGTCTTGGTTGTATTGTACTTCTTACATATGTGTGTATATATATATATATATATAAGAAGAAATTTTATTGTACTGTAGGTAGAATTGTGAAGGGAAGGAGTTTAAGTGGCAAGTGTATTTAACAAGATTATTGTAGGTGGAGAAGTGTGGAATTCTCATGGATTGTGTAGTAGGGCGCGAGGAGGTGAGAGCTCTAATTTGTTGATGGTACTATCTTTTTTCTCTTGGATATATTCAAGGCTTTAAGAATGTGTTAAAAATTCTATGAGTGTTTGAGATTGTTTCTGGATGAAGATTAATTTGTCAAAGTGCAACTTAGTGGGGATTAACATGGATAAGGGGATATTTTACCCTACTCTTTGATTGGGTGGAGGAATGAGGACTTTCCGCCTACTTATCTTGGAGTGCCCCTTGGTAGGATTGCTTTGTCTATCTCGTTCTGGTGGCCCGATTGCCGAGTTAGCGACTTAGTGATTAGATAGGTGGAAAACTTTGTACTTTGCCTAGTGGTAGATTGAATTACTTTGATTCAGAGTTTCAGACTTGTTTGTTTAGTATACCCCTGTACTATTTACTTTTGTTTAGAATTTGGTTAGTGTTGTTTACTCCTTAGAGAAGTTGACTAGGCACTTTTTTTGGTTGGGGACAGGTACGAGAGGATTCATTTGGTCGTGTGGGAAACAATTTGTTTATCCAAGTAGGGAGGAGGTTTGGGACTGGGTAGTTTGAGCATTAAGATTGTTGCTTTGGTGGGTAAATGACCTTGGAGATTTCTTTTGGAAATCATAACGTCATTTGGTATGCAACTTAATGGGTGGGATGCCAAGCCTGGGACTTATGTTAATCATTATATTTGTTTTAGGCATATGATATATTGTGTTGGGGATGACCATCGGATATGATTTTGGGTGGATTCTTGGGTGAGAGATAAGTGATTCGCACTAGCTTTCAATCATCTTTATTGAATTTATTTGTTTCATGTTTCTACTACCATTTCCATAAATCTTGAAAGGAACTTTTTTTCTTGGGATTTCCACTTTTTAGGGATGTCACAAGTTTGGAGTCCAGTGAATTAGTATCTTCACTTATAATCTTGATTTCTATTTAGTTATGTTCCAACTCTGATAAGCGCATGAGCTTTAGACATTTTCTTGCAAGAGTTATTCCTATCCATTTTCACTAGCTTCGTACCTATGGAGGTCACTTCCAAAGTCAAAACTTTCACTTCCAAAGTCAAAGCTTTTGTTTGGTCTTTGGTTTTACAAATATTATGCTAATGATTTATATTAGGAACGCACACCTGATAAGGTCCTATCTAGAACATTTCTTTTGTGTGTAGGTAGAGTAATGAGTCGCATGCTCATTTATTGTATTTTGTGTTGCTTGGGGTTTTTGAGTTCTCTATTGCAGTGTTCGAAAAATAATAAGTGTGCCCTGCTTTGGTGAAATTTGCTTTCGATGATTTGGGAGCAAGAGGATATCAAAATATACATAAGTGTTTTCTTTTATGTTTTATGGGAAATTTGGAATGATCGTAATGCAACTATTTAGAGGGAGTTTCTTATCTTTTAATTGGTTAAGGGATATGGTTTTTTTTCTTGCTTTACTTTGGAGTTCTGCTACGTGGGCATTTGGGGGTACTTCTGTGACTGAGTTGTGCAGGGAGTGGAGGGTGGACTTCTTGTTCCACAGTTCACTGCATTTGCTCTTTTCTATTAACAAAATATTTTCTTTTATTAAAAAATGATAAGGTTTAATGGGTTTTTCAGACCACAAACAAAACACTTAATAATGTTAGATTGATTGCATGTAGGCAAACTAATGTTCTGAAAAGGTAGTAAAAGCGTAAATGTACGTTATGATTTTATAACCAAAATCATGATAAAGCTTATAGGAACTTTAGGTATTACCATACATATATTTGTACTGGTATTTAAACTTTTAAAAAGGATTAGTACAGTTCATGATTCTTTTAAATGTATGCATATTATAATCTCGTTGTTCCATACCGTCAATTCTTTGAGTTTTTTCACGCAGATTTTCAGATGTTTTGAAAACATATTTATAGATTGTATTTTAATATTTTTTATATTTAAAACCTACTTGTATGTTATTTTTCAATTATAAACGCATCTCAAAAATCTAATGGATAAATGTGTTTTGCACATCTTTCTCAAATCTGTGTCAAAAGCACTAAAAAACGTGATACTTATCATGAATCAGATTTCCAAAAAACTATTAATTATGATTTATGAAATAATCTAATGGTTAATTATACCATGTGGAATGAAGTTGGTTTATAAAAAGTAATTAATTATCAGATATTATTAACTAAATAAATATTAACTATTAGGCGGACTGTAAATGTTTGAGAAATATGTTATATATCTAACAAAAGTATGACAAGAACAGACTTAAATAAATATGCGAAGAGGAAGAAATTAATCATATATATATATATATATTTACATTATAATATATAAACTAGTTAATGCTATATTATATAATGTTTTTGTTGTCCTGATTTACTCCCCGTTCTATAGAAAAGAACCTTAATTGACTTCTATAAAACAGGAGAATTCACAAAAGTCAGCCACGTGTGCTGGAGATAGTGGAGCTCCTTGGTAACAAAGAATTTCGAAGGATTGGATTGCAAATTGAATTCCCAGATGCACTCTGTCCATTTGCACTAATATGCGAAGATGAGGTTTATCCTTCCAATTTTACTATTTTGTTTCTACCTTTTGACTTAGTGATGTTAATAAGGTCACATGTCTTACACTTACGGTTTCTCTTGTTTGAAGGCTAATCGCACTTCTGGGTACCCATACATGCTTTATGCGCTGACTGTGTCCGGAGTTGCTCACCTTATTAGACTGAAAAATATATATAACTATGCATCTTGCTCTGTATTCTCTGCTACTGAGATCATGGAGTTCAATATTCAATCTAATCCTCATTACGGAGGAATAACAGCTGTTGCAGCAACTGCTGGATGCCTCATAATTGGGGGAAATGATGGATCTGTTGGTTGTTTTGGACTTGGTATGCTTGACCCTAGTGCTCCCGGTATGAAATAGTGTTTCATTTTTCTCTTCCTCTCCAAGTCAATGTTTTATTTACATTTAAGATATGTTGCTACCAATTGCTGCACTTGTGCATCATTTCTAACCTATCTAATAAAAAAACATTCCTAACATCTTATACTCACATCTCTTAGGTTTTCTGCTTGAGTTGCGGGATGATGCTGGTTTGGGGCGCTTGTGGGGTTTGATGTCAAGGTATTCATTTTTGCTCTGAGATATTTTTATGTTTAGGAAACTTTGTTCTCAAGCATCCCTTTTGTCCCTGATTTCATGAGTGATATATTTGGTTATAAAACTAATATAATAATTCAACTATTCATATGATTAAAATTAGAAGAATATTCATCTTTAAATAATGATTCATCTAGTTTAATATATATATATATATATATATATATATATATATATAAACTAATTAGAAAATCTATTTAAACTCAAATAGTTGAACTTATATAATATATAATAATAAAATGATTGCATAATTTAATATACTTGATAGTGAGAATATGATTTGTATCTAAATAAAAAATGTATGAAAATAGGAGATGATGGTAAGAAGATAATTATGATAGTAAAAATATTGATGAAAAGATTTTGGAAGCAGAATTACGGATGAAAAAATAGGTGAGTGAATCTTTTACCTAGCAAAACAGAATCAGTTTGTGATTTTAATTATATAAGATTTCTCTCAATTTTAATTTAAGATTGAAGGACACACACACACATACATATATATATATATATATATTTATAAATAGATTACTCTCTCGGTTCCAAATTATAAGTGATATAAGATCACTTGCTTTTGTATATTATTAAATAAGTCAAAATCTTCTGCCCTTTTATGGTAGAATGATGTGTTTTTTTTATGCTTTTCATATGTTAAAAGGAGTTGCTTATAAATTACTTGTATTGTGTTGTTGTATGCGACTGAAAAAGGAGAGAGATGTCTTTTGCAAAGGCTTCTAGTAATACTAAAATTTTGTGTTATTTATATTGATTGCCACATGAGTGTTTTCTTCCCTATTATGTTAATTGTTTATTCTCATGAATGAAGGACTAGAGTGTGAAAGGTTGCTGTATTGTTCCTTTATTTTTTGTACAATAGAATCACAAATATTTGGTTTCTTAAATTTGTTATTCAGGGGTAGGGCAGTTGCTGCTGTGCAGGACTTGATGATAGCAAAGGTGCATGGGAGGAAACTTGTTTTTGTGCTTCATTCTGATGGGACCTTACGAGTGTGGGACCTTTTAAGTGGTACCAGAATTTTAAGTCATACATTAGCAGGCAAGTTTTATACTAGTGCTCTACTTAATTTTATGATGTATTCACTTAATATTGATTAAGAAAATGGTCTAGTAAATGTTCTATATAAAATACAGATTGTCATTGAATTTTAGATTGTAAATATTAACACATTTTTGAAGCATCGGGATTTTTGTGATTCGTCGTCGTCTCAAATTTTTTGCTTGCTCCAATGGTATCTAATGTCTTTTTGTACTAAATATTATAACACTTGTCTGTATCAACTTTTTAGGTAGTAATAGTCTAATAGATGATGGAAAGTGGAAATCTGAAATATATTTTTAAATTTTAATGTATTTAGTTTTAGTTGGATGATACCTTTAGCTGTGCAGGATTTGTTTTTTCAGATTAGAGAAATAAATTTTGTTGATAGAAGAGTAAGAAACAATCAAAGGAAGAAAAGGAGGCCACACACACTATAATAAAAAAAATGATAATACTCGTGAAAATTTCCGCTCTCCAATCTCTACAGAAATAGGCATAAAGTCATGCATGACAAACCCACATAGAAGCAAGAAAAATTGATTCTATCACCCTACAAAGAAAAAGAACTGCATTTAGCATCCTTCAAATCCTCAGAAATGAATAAGCAACTAATCCCCCACTGAAGCGGCACACAATAAATCCAGCCCTAACACACAAATATAGAGTTCCACAATCTATAATCAACATGCCAATGCAAATAACTGTGCATGATTTGTTAACTACTTGGTCTCTCTATAGGAGGAAGAAAAAGAATGATGGAATTTGTGAGGCTTCCTCTAGTTGTCTATAATAGCTTTGAAAAGTTGGTTAACCCAGGGCTCTGAGGAGCTCTTTTTTGATTTCTTAGTGAGCAGCAAGCTCAGTAAAGTTAGTTGTTCTAGCTCTTGTAAAGGTAAATAATACGTTTGTTTCTTATCAATTTTTTTTAAAATCTTGTCTATTATTCAAAATATATTGATTGAAGCATACCTACTTAAGGCATACTTCTAGTTTGTGCGTAACATCAATACATCATGCTTAATTTTGTCGACATTTTAAAATTGTATATAGTGACACTGCATCTTAACCCGGATTTTGAATTTTGTAATATACTAATATAATCTCACACTTGAAGTCATGTTATTATTTTTCTTTTCTGTTATATTTAATTTAAGTTTGCTTTCAGGAGCTATGCATATGAGGGTATGGGTGGGTGAAGCTAATAATGCATGTAAAATTCCTCTGGCAGTTCTATGTAAGAGTACTTTGGTATGTCCAAACACGATCTATAGTTTGTGTTTTAGTGTGCGTTATATATTTTAATTATCCTTTTTCAGTCCTTATTTTTCATTAGTTTTTTAATTTTTGAAGCAAAAGATGTCTTACCGCTGGTTGGTCTTTAGCCCACTTGTTTGAATGATTCTCTGTAGTTCATTTAACAATATTTTGAAATCTGTTTAAGAAAAGTGATAATGAGTTTCTTCTAGTAATTGCTGTTTTGGCTTCGATGCTGACTATTTTTGGCCTAATGTGAAGGAAGTTAGCACGGAAATGATCTGTGTATATAGCCTCCATTTTAGCGTAGGGGACAAGATCATTTTGTCAATGGAGCCTTCAACTGAAAATATATCTTTGGAGGAGGTAATTAATTGATTTATCCATCTTTTAGGTTATCCTCTGTGTTCTTTGAGGATTGATTTGTGGTAATTGTTTCATGCCTACCTCTTGGACTCCTTTAGGGTGGGCTCATCAGTGTCAGTCTTACGTCAAATAAAATATGGATTCTCAAAGAAGACGGATTGGAAATGCAGGAGTTATTTGTTTCAAATGTTAATGGGTATGTATTTCCATACCCATTAGTTAGTTAGCAGTCATCTAAATTTCACCTTGAATTTAGCATGTCAATCTGAAATATAAATTTGGCCGTCCTACTTCCCATTTGAAAAAATGAGCAAAATACTTTTATCATACTATCCCTAGATATTTAAAATCTGAATATAATACTTGAATTTTGATCATTACTGCTGCAGCTCCAGTTTTTCTTCTCGAATATTGATAATATCAATGTTATGTTTTTACTTTAATATTGTTTTCATTACTTCATTGTTATTGTTAATCTCATGTTTACATCAAAATTTCTTATTTTAGCATTTGCAATGGTTATTTGTAATTTTCTATTTGGATATTTATTGTAATTTATTTACTGATTCATCTTAGTTTTTTCCTTTTAACAGCTTTGTTATTTCCTTGCATATGTTTGTACGAACTAATCTTGCAATTTTAATTTTTTTTTCTAGGGGAGAGTCAAACTGCTATGCTTTGCAGGAATCATTTGTTGCAGACCAGCTATTTCAAAGTTCTGAGCATTCTTCGGATGATCTTCTTTGGCTTTCCCATTCAGTGTTTTCAACCTTGAAGGTATTAAAACATCCTTGCTAAGTCACCTTGATAATTTTCCATTACTTTACATCACACCTTCTGCATGCATTTAGTTCTCACTTACCAAGAAGTAAAAGAAGTTCAGATAAGTATATGGGAACTTGAGATTTTCTCATGTTTTCCATATCTAGCACGTAATAAATGGCAATGATTCACATGCTCTTAATTACTTGTCTAACGTGACTTCAACAATCAACGTGTTCCTATCATAGTTGTCACGGTGCCACGTCTAGTCATGGCGGTAGCCGACTGCCTGGACGCTTAGGCGGCGACCGTCATGGCGTCCGTATGGCGACAAGTCGTTTACAATGTGCAATTTATATATTATTTATTTTACTTATTGGCAATAAAATTTCATATACATTAAAACTCAAAACATAACACTATGAAATAACATTAACATTAAAGGCATAATTATGTAAATACTTAGTAATAACAATCCAAAAACAAAACACTTGATATTAAAAATTAGTAAAAGAAATTAAGAATTCAACAAACACCACATAGAAAATAAAGTTGTAACCAACCATCACAAATATGTAGTCTGATAAAACTGTGTCGAATCCGATTACTAATAAGTTTTTTAGGGTTTTATTTTCTTTCTCCTTGGTTTTTAATCGACGGGTCATGAGTTTGTAATCGATGGGTCATGGGTTAATGGATCAGAATTGTAAAATACTTTGATCGAGTCAGAGCTGCTAAGGCGTGTATCATGGCGTCTTAAGGCGTCCAAGGTGTCCCAAAGCGCACGCCTTAGCAGCTCCACCTCAAGGCGCCCATCGCCGTATCATTTTTTCATCGCCTGGACGCCTAGGCGACGCCTTAACAACTATGGTTCCTATATTGAAGACAAAGTTCGTCATCTGTGAAACCTCTTGGATACTCATAAAGCACAACTAACAGTCCTTGGATGTTACAATATAAGTTTCTTATATTTAGATGTATATGTGATTGCATGCACGCGATTGATACTAGCTCTCACCTTTTTCTTTATAATTATATGCCGTGATAACTTCGATAATTTTGGTTTTGGTTCTTTGATGTTATGAATGTTCTACTATGCTCTGGGTTGCATGGACTGAGCAGAATGCATGATTTTATTGTCTGGCATCACGCCATTCAGTTTGTTATAGGTTAAATCTCCTTTGCATCTCTAGGGCTTCTGAAGTGGTTTACTTTTGGCGGGCCTCTATTCGAATTTACGATCAACTAGTGGAAGATAATACATTAAGGAATTTGAACAATTTCACTTTTTTTTAATCGAGGAATTCTCATCCTGTCAATTATGTATTCTCTCTCTTTTCCAATAAAATACTCCCTCTCCTCTTCAACATTTGACCTTTTGAAGTCAATTAGAGAAATTTTCAAATTTATGAATTAATTTAGGTTTAGACAATATAATTATGAAAGTTATAAACTATTTATATAGTACTACTAATAACAATATTTAGTGCATTAAAAAAGGCAAATGAATCACGTCAAATTTCATTTTTATAATATCTCAAATTGATTTTGTAAAGTCAAACTTGATCCTATATTTTGGAAAGGATGGAGTATTCTTTTTCCTTCTAAAAACAATATCTTTCTTATATGGTACAGAAGCCACACTATTAAAATAAATTTAACATGCATTGTGTCATAAAAGTATGTTAAAGAGATTGGCCAGGACATTAAATGGCTGGAAGAGATTGTTTCTCTCTCTTGGGGTTTTAACTTTCTTTGGTCCACTTGTGTTTGCTCGTGCTAAAAAATGAGTCCAAATTAAACTGGAGTTAATACGATATGTAGGGATGTCATATATCTATCTCGGGTATATGCTTTCTTTGGAGCATATATCGGCAATTATAGTGTTTTTGGAGCAAGATATTGCTTGTGTGAAGAACCTGAAATAGAATTGAGGTATTGGAGGTTGTGTTTCTTTTTGTTTTTTTTCGGGCTTCTTCTTCTTCCTCTTTGGCAAGTGAGCAGCTAGAGATTAGAGGTATTTGCCCCCCAAAAGGGATTTGAGTTTTAGATCCTTCGGACCGAGCATGGTTTAGATAAACCAAAAATTGTAAAGATCTTCATGCCGTCTCCACTTAATTAGAAGGGAATTGGAAATGGAAAAGTACAAAGGGGTACTTGTTTGAAGTTTGAGATCAACCCGAAGATTAGGGCCCCAATTTCTTTAATCAAACTACGTCATAAGTCATTCGCATGGATTAGGATTCCCTCCATTATACCTATGAACCTATCCTCTAATTTCCCCCAATACACATTTAACGACGCACATATTACATTCAACGACATAATTGTTTGTGACAATTTTTTTTTGTTGCTAATTGTTTGCGATGAATTTTGTTTTGTCGCTAACTGTCATTTGTGTTATTGAATGTGTATTGAGCGAAATTGGAAGAGAGGTGTAATGGAGGAGATCCTAATCTCATTCGCAACTGAAATGACATTACAAAATTCATTAAGGAAAATTATATTAATTCATATTACCCCAATTAGATTTCTTCAATTCCAAATTCATGATAAGCTTAGTAAAATACTACTTTGGTATAAACCCAAATTTTAACGGAAATTGTGATGTTTAATTAATCGAAAAATACTAGGCAAATGCAAAGGTTACTCCGAAGACATTTATTTACTCTATACTTTGCAAAGGCTGATTACTAGTGATCTCTTTACAAGGTGTGCAGACCTCACAAAGCTTTATCTCCAGATATTTGTGTTGTGTGTAAGTAGACTGAGTAGTCACATTCTCATTTATCTGTTTTGGGGTTATGAAATTCTATTTTTTGGAGTGTTGGAGGAGGACTGAATTTGTCTTGTCCTAGTGGAGGATTTGTTGCATATTAGGTTTAGAGGTTTTGGAGGGAGGAAGGATGCTAAGGGTTTTTTAATAGTGCGTTTTCTCTTTTTGGGGGATTTGTATTGAGCATAAAGACGTAATGCTTTGCTCTTTAAATAGTTATAACTATTTATCTTTTGCTTTGTTGAGAGATTGTGATTTTTTTTCCGTCACTTCTTTATGGACCTCTGCCATGGGTGCTTTTAAGGAAATTTTTGTTTATTATCTTTCTAGATATCTATTTCGATTAGTTTATTATTTTCGCTTCTTATGTGGTGGGTGGATTACTTGTTCACCCTATATTTTTTATAGTTATAGTTATAATTGCGTCGCCTAGGTGACGACTTATCGTCAAGGCACTGGACATGAAGCACAAAACCATGAATGAATAGATAATTTTTTTTTCCGAGTGTAGTGACGATCGGATCTCATGTGCCTGGTATCGCCAATAAACTTTATGATGTTGCACGTCGGTGCGTGGGACTTTCACATCGGTGAATCGACCACCGAGCTCGCCTGATGAAGACGATCCTTGCAACATATTCATTGAGCATCTAGCTTGGTTGTTGTTTCTAAGTGATACTACTTCTGTGCTAACGTGTGTGATAGAGAGAATTGTGTACTTTTTTGTTTAACTTTGTACTTAAGTTACTAATTAGTGGTGACTGACACTAATACGACATGTGGGTAATGAAGTTTGTGGATTGTAGTGCCTTGTATGTTAATTAGGCTCGGTCACTTTAGCAAATGACTTCCGGCGGAGGACAGCTAGCTGCCACTTATCTTAAGGCTTGTTTGGTTGTTTGGCAATGACTTTTAAAAACTTAAAAAGAGTAATAATGTCTATCTCTATTGGTATCTTCGTTTCTTTTGTTTGTTTTTAATAATTAGATACACAAATTCATACATATATACTTTTATATTAAATAATTAAAGTATATTTTGTGTTTTTAATGATATTTAATAGTGTTGATATATATAAGAACAACTTCATAATTATAAATGTATAAATTATACATTGTTAACGACTTATTGTCTTATGGACACATAAGTCGGCGTCTTATCGTCTAGGTGTCTTGGCGGTCAGCTACCGCCGCGCCTTGTCATGGCGTCGTGACAACTATGATACTTGTCTTCCATATGTTCATCTATGGTTTAAAGTCGCGGTAGCGACCTATGGTTTGGAAAGTCGTTTTTGGACTTGGTATTAGCTTTGGGAAAATATGACCAAGGTGGTTTTGGCGTCCAAGCGGTGTCCAAGCGGTGGTTCAAAACTAGGTGAGGGGACACTTTGATCAAAGTTACTAAGGCGAGCGGCTTGACAACGAAAGTTGCCTTGGTTCGCCTAGGCTACGTCTTGGATGACTTCCTATTAAGTTGTCGACTTTCGATCGACAATACCAATTGGTTTAAAAAGTAACCCAAAACCAGGGAAGAGAGAGATTGCCAAGATGTCGACTGCTACTTTGTTCTTCTAAGACGAATGCCGACTGTAACTTTGTTAACTTCTAAAGTTTTGAGGGACATTTGAAATGGATGAAGAAGATGTATGCAATGATTTATGATGAGGATGTATGAAAACATACCCTTATTACAACTGGTTTCAACTTTGTAAAGGTTTGTGTTCATGTGGTCCCTTGTCTGGCACTTAAGAGACAACTTATGACTTATATGTGGTCTTATAAGTTACCACATGGGCTTTAACTTATATATTTGAATTCAACTGATTTAAGTTTATAATTAAAAAATAAAAAGGATTTAAGTCTTCATGTTTATTTTTGCACATTTTAAACTACTTCTTGCCCTTATGGACCCCTAGGGTAAGCACTTGGCCACCGCCTTGCCATAGCACCTTGACAACTATCATACATACGCGTTGTTATGCTTCTCTTCAAAATTTTTTAAGAAAATTATGAAAAAATTTAAATAATAAGAGAAAGAAGATGAATCAATTAAGCTAAAAAAAACTATCTAGTACACATAGCATTGTCCGTATGATAAAACAGACATCTCGTAGACGTGTCTAATATTACATTGCATTAAAATTGAACAATAAAATCTTAAGATATTTTTAAGTGATACTTAATTAGATACTATCTAGGTACAATTTTTTTAATTAATATTTATAAAATATGTATATTTTTTATTTCTTAACAAAATGGCTACGATTTTTTTAAAGCTCTAGTTAGTACTCTATAGTTTGTATAATTATTTTTTTTTAAGTTGTTTAAGTGTAATTTTATAAGTTGTAGTTAACTTGAATACTACTTTTATTTTATTTGTTTTTAATACCAATTTAGGTACTAGTTACAGTGTATTAGATACATTTTTTGTGGCGTTTTTCCCTTTACGTCGAAATTTCTTTGCTTTTTGGTCCGTAACCCTTCAGCTACACATAAATTTTACTGAAATATACCCTTTACATGCAAATAACTGATTTTTCGATTCGTATCAAGGTTGCTGTTCGCCAAGGGTCGAAACTGCTCTTAAACCTTGTCCAAAACTACTCCGAAATGCCGAAATTTCGGCTGATAATCCGAAACTTTGAACCATGTGTTCATCTAATTAAATTACTTCCTTTATCCAAAAGAAACGTTTCAGCTTCTTGTATTCTGCTGTAGGACTCCTTGTCCCCTTTTGTTCTTATCCCTTTTCTTTCTCTTATTTTAATATATTCTTAGAGCCTTTCCAAGCATGATCTATACTCGTCCTTGGAATTTCTAATTTTTCGATTCTCTTTTGTTGACTCTTTTTTTTGATGTTGATGAAATAAAATAAATTTATGAGGGAGAGATTGAGAGGAATAAGCAGAGAACAACAAGTACTGCTGCCTGCCTATCTGAGTATCCCAAAAAGCAACTCCCAGATATGCCCCCAGGAACAGAAGCCAATAGAGAAGCTAAAAAGCTTACTCTAACCCATGAAAGATGAAAAGTCAGAAAGTTCTAGAAAAAAAATCCAAGCATTTCTCTTTGTCCATATGCCACAGAATTGCAAATCATCCACATCTCTCTACAAAAGTTTCACTTCTTTGACCTCCCAAGACCACTAACCTAAACCTGGAAGGAAAAGGCTCTGAAGGACAAACCCAAGTTGTATGAAAAGATCCAAAAAGGGGAACTTGAAAAGCACCTCACCATTGAGCTTGTATATGGAGCATGTCTTACTATTTTCAAGCAAAATCACAGACATTGGGAGTCAAGGGTTTATGAATCCTTTGCCTCTGTCGCATATCATTCCTTTTGCTGGCTTTCTGTAAACTTTGTTCCCCGCAAGGTAATAAAATCTGACTATATGAGTAGTGTATAACTGTTAAAAACCATTTAATCATATTCCAGTCCATAGTTTGTAGAACTTTACATGACTACAAGTTGTTTGCACAATTGTGCTTCCTTGACCATGTTATTGCTTACCTAGGAAAAATATTTGATTATCTATGAGTATCAGTTTTTTTGCTATAATGTGGGTTACTTTCATATGCTTCTATTTATTTTGTTTTATTATTTTTCATTTTGCAGGATCAAGTTTCCCCGTTTGTATCTTCTATTTTTTTACGTAGGCTGCTTCTTCCTGGAGTTCATCAGATTACTGTTCTTCGAACAACATTGCAGGACTATAACAAACACTTGACCGATTCTGAGTTCTACTCCCTAACTGTTGATGGTCTGAAAAAGGAAATTCTCTCACTTATTGAGCATGAGGTTTGACGTTCAAGTCTTCTCTGCCTTTTTCATTGGTTGATTTTATTTTTTTACCTATATTTTTGACATATATCCTCTTCGATGAGTGGAAGGAATTGCAGGATAACTGATTACTGCTTTTATTGCTCTAGGGTGTCTCTGGAACTCCTGTTTCAGTTCTTCATTGCTGGAAAACCTTTTGTAAACGTTATTTTCATAACTGGTGCAAAAACAGTGCACCATGCGGTTTGCTTATTGATTCATCGGCAGGTGCTATTGGTTTAATTAGAAAGAATTCGATCTCTTTATTCCGTTGTTTGGAGGACATAGAGCTTCTTATCTACAGTATGTTACTCCCTTTGTTTTCAATCAGAATTCCTTGAATGAGCTTTTGAAATTGTTTTACATAACATCTTTTTATGTAATCTATATGCTATTAGGTTCTTTTGAGGAACAAGGGGATCTAGTAAGCTATGGCTCCGAATTTTCTAATCTTGAACGTGAAATTCTTTTCGGAGTGCTGAGATGCATTAATAATGTCGGCCAACAGTTGGGTAGAGCTGCTTCAGCTATATTTTCTGATCACGCTTTCAATGCGCGAAATATATCATCTGAAGAAGTTGTTCCTCAGTTGCTGAAGATTCTAGAAACTGGATATAGTTCATCAATAGCAGCTCTTCATAGATCAGAGTTGGGAGCTGATATTGCTTGGGAGAAGGAAGACGCACAGACCATAAAAGTTTGAGGAAATTCTCTGCAGATATGTTTTTGTCTCTTCACTCTTTGTGCAGTAAAGCTACTACATGGGGCAAGATTTTGGATGTCATAGAGAGCTACCTGAAGTTTCTTGTACCTCGCAAAATTGTACAGAAGTTGAAGAATGAAGTAGTGTTTAATGTCAAAAGTTCAGTTACAGTCCAATCTACTTCACAAGTTGCAAAAGTGATGTTCGAATCTGCATTGGATGTACTTTTGTTGCTCAGCTATCTGGTGGACATAAGTGGCCAGGTCAGGTTTTGTTGAAGTTACAGTACACATGCATTGAAAAATTGAACAATGATCTATATATATAGGCTTTTTCTGTTTATTGTTTACATTTAAAATTACCCTATTACTAGTTCGTACTATGTGAAAATCTATATATTTCTTGTGTATTTTGTAATATTACCTCCAGTCAATAAATAAGACAGGGAGTCTTTCAAAATCTGGTCATACTCTTTGACAATCATGGAAAAAGCTATAAATTATCCCAAGTTAGTGTGTGAATGCTAAAAGACAATGTCTATTCCATATTATAGTGTACAACTAAGAGCCTTATATAGTCTAAGACTTGAAGCTAAACATGGAAAAGAAATCCATAAGTGAAATCAATGATCAATGATTACTTTTGATCATTCATCTAAAATAATTCTAACTTCACTAAATACTGTCAGTATTCTAGAATCCTTTCAATCAACTCCACTAATCACACAACCAAAGATTTGTTTCTTTCCTCCTTGTTTCTCTGTTTAGATTAAATGACAATTTTCTTGTTTTTCAAGTCTGTTTGATACTTTAATTTATCTTTTCTTTTAGTATCTCTTTACTTTCTTTTGCTATTGTTCCAAAATGTTATATTAAATTATTGGTAAAGATTATTTTATGAAAACACTTCATGAGTCAAGTGTTTTATTTTTGGACTGTTAGTGTCAAGTATTTAGATAATTATGCTTTTAATGGTATTGCATTAAAATGAGGGAAGCTAAATTTACTTTCTTTTGCTTCTGCAGATTCATATGTTATATGATGATGTTTCCAGAATACAACATGAGCAAAGAAGTGAAGGGTCCGAGTAACACGATCTCTATCTCATATCGATTTTTGTAGAGATTGGAGGCTGCACTTTTTTTAGTACTTTGTTTTTAATTTTTTAGTCCGAGAGTGGAGTTCCCCATTTGATGATTCATCAAAAAATCTAGAGGTTTCTTATTTCCTGTTAGAAGTTCTTTTGGGTATTTTGTGGCATATCATCCATTTTTGTTAGCCATTGTGACTTGAAATACTTTTTTCACCTAAGAAGTTGTGGCTTTTGTTTAGGCCACTATTTGAACCATGTTTTGAACAACATTTTGGAACATTTTGTAGCATTTCTGTGGCTGAATCACCCGATTAAACAAAATTGAGGATTTTTGGTAGCTCTCAACTTTCATCTTTGAGGGAAGCAAATTGGTAGGTTAGATTCATATGTTTATGATGTAATTTACATCTGGTCCGATGATTATAGAAATCCACTGTTTTCACCTGCCATTGATTTTAGCTCTCAACTTTCATCTTTACAAATTGGTAGGTTAATTTAGTAATTTACATCTGGTTTATAAAAATACTGAAGGTTAAGTTGACGGATAATAATATGAATTCATATGATTATAGTTTCAATTATTTCTTAGAAGACAATATATTGATCAAATGCTATATATATATATGTATATATATATATCAGTGTTCTAAAAATTGTTAGGCGGGCCTAGTAGGCGGAGGGGGTGCCTAGCGCCCAGGCTTTTTCCTAGGCGCACTATGTGTTTCCTTAAGCGGTCATTTATTTATTTTTCCTACTATTAATATAGATATATGTTATACTATACAAAGAATATAGTAGATATAATTTTTTTAAAATATTGCATGAAACATTCTCAAAAAAAACAATCTTTTAAGGCTTAACAAATTCATTTTAAGTATTGTAGAGCTTCAAAGTAGAGGTCTGATTTTGCTTAGGCGAAGGCCCAGGTGCCCAGCCAAATCGAGGCAGTAGAGGACCGCCTAGCGCCTAGGTAGGGATTAACAATGCTCTAAAAGGCTGCCTAGCGGAATGCAGGCGAGGCGATTTATTATTTTAAGTTAATTTTAATATTTTATCTTACATTTATCCAAACAAAACAATAATATAAAGCAAAACAATCTATAATAAAGATAATAAAGGCCTTTGCTTAAAGTTTAAACATATCCATATTGCTAATGTCAAAGTTCAAACACAAACATGCGATTGTTCAAAGTTTAAACATATTTTTAACGTATAAGTTTTATATAAACAAGATTGCTATTAAATAATAAAATTTAAAATTTCAAGAATTTAATTTAATATTAAAATTTAAGAAACTAAACATAAATTTAAGAATTATATTGAATTAAACTAAATATTACAAATGCATCATCATTTATATAATTTGAAGTTGGTACAAGTTCAAAAAATTATAACTATAATAAAATTATCTATTTTGACTTAATATTGTTCACTTCTTGTTGTGATTTGATATGCTACAACATGTATTTTGAATATGGTAAATAATTAGAAAAATAAATATATCAAGATCTGGTTTGGGTAGTTATTAAAATAAAAAAAACCTTTCCGCCTAGACCTCCCTAGGCTCTGCCTAATTTTCTGTAGAGATTTTTTTGCCGCCTTGGGACTAGGCAAGGCGCTAGGGTGGCCTAGCGCCTAGGCGAGGCGCCAAGGGAGGCCTAGTGTTTAGGCGGGGCGCCAAGGGGGGCCTAGCACCAAGGGGGGCCTAGCGCCTAGGCGGGGCCTAGGCGGTGATTTTTAGAACACTGGGGATTAATCGAACCTAGATAGGGATTTTAGACCACTGATATATATAATATTAAGTTCAAGTGCTATCCGTTTTTGCTGCTTGTAATTGAGTAACATGTTGAATAAAGAAAATGTTCCTAATAAATCTTGAGAATTTCATATGAAATAAGTAAAAGATCAGCATCATATTGTACTGCCTTTTGCTTACATTATCCGACTCTATTGGCATTCAAGTGTTGGAACCTAATAGTCCGAGTTCAGTGTCATTTTCAATTTTCTGAGCTGTTTGAGTCGGGATCATGTGAAGCTTAGACCTGACATGCATTGATTGGTACTTTTTATGTGATGGCCATGGTCAGATAGCAACATTGATAAGCGATCATGGAATGAGAAACTTGGCAAGTGTGACTTCACGTTGGCTTTTATATTATTACTAAATATTCAGAATTCCGCTGAAGACACAAGCCACCAGTCTTTTAGACGCCTTCCTGATCCCAGCAGCATTATTAGTTCAGTACGGAACTTCACTAGCTGGATAGTGTGGGGCAATACTGGAGAAGAATCGTCTGCTTTCTTCAGCCATTCAACCGAGCTTGCTTTGTTCTTATTTAGGCATGGTCAATGTGATGCTGTTCAGGTTTGCTATGGTCTAATTTTCTTAAAAATAGACTGCATATTATGTAAAAAAGCTAAACTTTGAGATAGTTATATTCATAGTCTGAGATAAATTCTTTTTCATGCTCCTAGTATCTACTTTCTGTTGTGGATGAACATTCACGCAAGGAAAAAATATCTGAAAGTGTTCAGAGTGTGGATGGTCAGTTATCCACCCGCCTTCATTTGTTGGGTTGTTGCCTTCTTGCCCAAGCACATCATAAATTACACGGAATGCTGAAAGAACGAAAAGTCTGTGAAGCTGTTCGCTTGCTTTTTAGGTATTTAATTTTTTTGTTTATGTTTTTTTTTTGAGTTAATAGTAGAGAAGGCGGCAGGATTTGGTGGTCCATAGTATTTTGTGTGTTACTCGGACGATGGAGTTCCGTTGGACACGGTATCCGAACCATAATTTTGCCAATTTTTTACACTAAAGTGAAGTATCCAATTTTGGAGGGTGTCGGACACGGGTACTTCAGCAAAGTGAAGAGTCACTTTTTGTAGACTTTTGGAAGAAGCAGAATAGCCGATATTGGGAGCAGAGGCTTCTTTTCTTTTTTTTTGATTTCTTTTGATTATTAGGTGTATCTGGGTTCCATTATGAATTTTCTGATTTTTTGGTAGAATTTGCTCTAGGGACCTAATCTAGGTATTTTGGTAGGGGTCCTTCTATAGGAGGGGTTTTGGTTGCTTTGGCATAGGGGTGCCTTTTATTTCCCTTGTGCTTAGTATACCACATGTGTACCTAAAGTCACCCTATTTTTTTGTTCTAAAATGAATAATTTGCTTATTTAAAAAAAGGAAAAGAGAAAGGTTGGAAAGACTGAAGGCAGTAATTAGGTGCTTTTGGAAAGCTTACAAAGCCTTATCTTGGGTTTCTCATTATTTGATTGAAGGTAATTTAGTTTTTGTTTGAATAATAAAATACATTTAAAGAAGTGCTAAAAGGGACTCCATCAGGGTATAGTAAAAATCAGGCAGGAACAAAACAATGCAGGCCACATCTCAAGAATACCCCTGATACAGAAACTATTAAAACAGCTCTTTCAAAGAGTGCTCAAACTGAACTCCCTCAAAAACTCAATAAAAGAAACTTCTGACCCCCAGAAAAACCTCATAATGAAAAAAAAACAAAAAACTAAAAAAAGGCATCTAATTTACAGCACCTATTTTTCCTCATTCCCGTAGTACCTCCAATTCCTCTCTTGCCTCAGAGTCCACCATAGGCAAAAGAGGAATCATATCCCACTTTGCCTGAAAGAGTTGATGCTAGTTTGTTGTGAAGTGGGGAACAAGAATTACTTTAATCTGAAGTTATTCTGAATTCATGGGTAGTTTTTTGTTTTTCTTTTGCATTATGAGCTGAATGACAGTTAGCGAGGAAGTATAGTCTGTTGTAGATGTGCTACTTAGTTTCAAATCTTTCACTGTCTGTTTTCTTTTCCTCCTAGGTGGTGGTTTATCTATCCTTGTTTTTCTTACCTCATGTTTTCCTTCCATTTTTTTGGTGTGTCTCTGTATTCTCAATAGTCTATTTCCTCTTTAAATTTAAAAAATAAATCATTTTTGTTAAGGTAGCACTTGGTAAGTGATGAAAGTTCAAGAGAAGACCTTGTAGAGTAAGAGCTTTTTCATACTTGGGCCAAACTTACCTATCAAAATAATAAAAAAAGGGATAGAGTAAGAGCTCTGTCAATCATTATAATAATTACACATTGTTTAAGTTGTCATAAAATAAGTAAATAATCCGTCATTTGGGAGCAAAAGCATTATTTTTTGTTCACTTGGACCATCCAGCATCAGCAAGTATCACATGAGCGTTAGTATGGGGACTGAATAAGAACGTATAAGTGAGGATTAATATAAAAAAGAAAGAGAATTAGAAAATGGGAAGAGGTAGGGTGCTGGCGGGGGGAGGAGGACATGAAATGGTGCGCACTGTGGTTATAAGTGCTTATTTGCTCAAGCTCTTTTGGGGTTTCTGATTCCCTAATTCTATGCGTTTGTTCAGAGCTGCATCCACACTAGGAGCTCCAAAGGCTTTGCAGAGTTTGCCAATTGAAGCTGGACTGCCTCACCTTGAATTCAGTAAGTTTACTTGAACTTATTTTTATTTTTTCGAGATTTTAAGAAGATAGTATTCTGATGTCAATCTTTTGATGTATTTCCCAGTTGATTGTGTATCTACTGCTGCATGGAAGCTTCATTATTATCAATGGGCAATGCAGATATTCGAGCAATATAATATGAGTGAAGGCGCTTGCCAATTTGCTCTTGCTGCACTAGAGCAAGTTGATGAAGCTCTTGGGTCTGTTGATAATAGCTCTGGGGCAGATCAACTTCAGGAATCTCCAAACGTAGTCAGGGGACGATTTTGGGCCAATGTCTTCAAGTTCACATTAGATCTTAGCAATTACTATGATGCCTATTGTGCGATGATTTCAAATCCAGATGAAGAAAGCAAGTACATTTGCTTAAGGCGTTTCATAATTGTTCTTTACGAGCGTGGTGCAATACAGGTTCAACAAATAATCTTATTTTCTACCTTTTATCCTTGATTCGTTTTTGGGGGTTGGGGGTGGAATCTGGAGGGACTGAGCTATGTTTAGTTTTTCCACTTGTATTTTGCGTAGTATAAACAACAACCTGTGTTATGAATTTAGGATAAATGATCAACTTAATATGGTGTTCACTCTTTCAAAGGGTAGTGTGAAGTAATAGCCATCATTGTACTTGTCTTAAGCTAAGAAGGGTGTCTGCTAAATATTTCCTGGTATGCCAATTGAGGAAATGACCATGATAGGTTCTGAATAGTGACAATGAAACACTATCACTTTTCATTCTGCGTAAAATAAATCTTTTACTATTGGTCATCTAAACAAAGTTGGTGAATTACACTTCACTGTAAAAAGGAACTTATTGACTTTCTTCCATTGCTAGAAAGTTAACTTCTTTCGTTGAAAAGTTATTCACATTATAATGCCAGGGTCGACTTTTGTAATAGTTGAAAGAAGTGAATATTGCAGTTCTTTTGATCCTAAAAAGTCAACTTAGTGTTATTTATGTTTCATTTATGTAGATTCTTTGTAATGGTCAACTACCTTTTATTGGAGTAGCAGAGAAGGTAGAGCAAGAGCTTGCTTGGAAGGTATGTGCTGGTCCTAGAAGAACGTTTTTGTTGCTATTTTTTGACATTCATTAAAATCCTAAACGCTTGCCCTAACTATGTAGGCGCTTCGCTCAGATGTTACAGCGAAGCCTAACCCATTTAAACTGCTTTATGCTTTTGAGATGCACCGACACAACTGGCAAAGGGCGGCTAGTTACATTTACATGTATTCAGCTCAATTGAGAACTGAAGCATCTTTAAAAGATTACCAGCGTAGGTCCTTTTTTCTACAAGAGAGGCTGAATGGACTATCTGCCGCTATTAACGCACTGCATCTTGTTTGTCCTGCTTATGCTTGGATCGACCCTTTACTTGAAGAAAGGTCTCTCCGGAAAGAAACTTATCCAAGTAAAAAGGCTAGAATAACAGTGCAAGAACAACGTAACCACTCTATTGATATATAATTCTTTGTCGTTATTTTTCATTGCAGAGTCTGTGGTGCTTCCTGCAGCTTTTCCTTCATCGTACTATTCTTCTTCTTCTTGAGTATGATTTATTTTGTATCTGCTGTATCAGCAGGTGATAATGCTCAGCCCCAAATGCTGCAATCTTATGTTGATATTGAGAACCTTGAAAATGAGTTTGTGTTGGCTTCAGCAGAATATTTGCTCTCGTTGGCAAATGTCAAATGGACGTTTACTGGTAAATCACTTAAAATTACTTTTCTCTAAGACTATATCAGTGGTAGTCCTTCAACTTAAATGTTTGAGTCATTTTCATGTGTATCTTATTTAAATTGCTAGTGTAACAATTGAACTTATCCAACTGAAATCTCATTCTCTAGTATAATTTTAGATGGTTGGAAAGAGAGTTTTAGCAGTTTCTTCTTTTGTTTTTGCTTCAGGGGATAAAAAACCCTCTTCTGACTTAGTTGACCTACTGGTCCAAACAAATTTATATGACACGGCATTTACAGTTCTTCTAAAGTTTTGGAAAGGATCAGGTTTGAAGAGGTGTGTTTCTCTTATTCTTCTTTTATGATTAAATTAATTAGTTATTATGCTTCTATATCCTTTGGCATACCTGCAATATATGCATGATTCTTCTTGTTCAGGCAACTGGAGAGAGTCTTTGTTGAAATGTCATCAAAATGCTTTCCAAGCAGAGATGGCACTCTGTTGGTTGGGTAAGATATCTTGCATAATTGTTTTCTTATTTACTTTTCTGAATATGTTTAATGCAAACATTTCTTGGGCCAGTTTAATTTATTATTTACTATAAGCTTGTGCGACATTCTGTGGAAATGATGTACCATATGCTTTACAGGAATGATCTTAAGATGCATGGTCTTCTACTGATCTCATCAAAGGATCAGGTCGTTTATGGTTCACTTGATATGGGTCATTCAACACAACAATCTAAGGGGAATAGCCACTGGGAGACACTGGAACTTTATCTTGTTCGTATATCTGTCTTCCTTTTGAATTATCCTGTAAATGTTCATTTTTTAGGGTACATGTTTCCCTGTTGGAGTGCCAGCATGAAATTCAGTCAACATGATATAATTGTACTTTGGGCTCTTTTATTTTTCACTTTATCCTAGTTATCTGTACTCGTTGCTTATTGTCATTGGGTAGCATAAAATAATACTTGAAAATTGTTTATTGTGTATTACTGTGTTGAAACTAGACATCCCCACCATCAAATGATTTAATGGTATGACATCACATACATAATATATGAATGTGTTAGACACACACAAACACACTCATATATATATATATATATATATATATAAACTATTAGATGTATTGGCCTATTTTCAAATTCTTTTGAATAAGTTTGCATGGTACACTTCTATTTTTTTGTGTGAAGATTTTCTTCAATATTAAAATTTATTTTTTAGAATTGTATGTCATGTGTCCTACACAAACCTTAACATTAGTGAAAGAAAATTAAAAATTTGCACCATTTTTGATTATATGATTATTACTCCCTCCGTCCCGGATAAAAGTCCCGTGGGCTTTTCACGCATATTAAGAAAAGGAATAAAATGACAAAATTGCCCATAATAATGTCATTAAATATGGAGAGAGAATTAGAATAAGAAAAGTATGAGATATTTAAATACTACGGACATAATAGGAAAAAATGTGTAAAAGTTTGGTTATTAAAAGAAAGTGGACATTTAACATGAGACAACCCAAAATAGTAATAAAGACTTTTATCCTGGGACGGAGGGAGTAATAATTATTCATAATTTTTACCAATATAATTTCTTACATTAAAAGACTAAAGGTAGGAATTTTATCACCAAAAATGGTGATTGAATTTATATTTACATTCATTTGAGAACTGAAATGAGAGAAACATGGCAGTTTGCATCATGATAAGTGCCTCTAGTAGATCATGGTTTTAAAACTCGATAGAGGCATTTTTGGGCCAGGGGTTTATCCAATACACACCTGGGTAGTGACTGCTAGAGCCTTCGCCAAAAAGGGAAAAGAAAAGTCCCTTGTTTTGGTTTCTTTAATAAGTTATAAGCCCAAACAGTTATTTGATAATTATCAAAAAAAGAAAAGTGAAAACATGATTAAAATAATCACACACATTGCTCATGTTACATTGTTAGCGTATAAAGCATTAGCAGAGAATTACTAACATAGAATGTTTTTGAGAGTAGGAGTTGGAAATATTACATTTAAAACACTAAAATGCATAGTAAATATATATGTATTTTTTAAATGCAATGTTCTAAAAGGCGTTAGGTGGGAGGCGGGCGGTTAGGGGCCTATCGGCGGGGCTCAAGGGCAGATTTTTTATTTTAAGCTAATTTTAATATTTTATTTTATATTTATCCAAACAAAACAATAATATAAAGCAAAACATTCTATAATAAAGATAATAAAGGTCTTTGCTTAAAGTTCAAATACATCCATATCGTTAATATCAAAGTTCAAACACAAACATGCAATTGTTCAAAGTTCAAACATATTTTTAACGTATTAGTTTTATTCATAAATAAGATTGTTATTAAATAATAAAATTTAAAATTTCAAGAATTTAATTCAATATTAAACTTAAGAAACTAAATATAATTTTAAGAATTATATTGAATTAAACTAAATATTACAAATGTATCATCATTTATATAATTTGAAGTTGGTACAAGTTCAAAAATTATAACTATAATAAAATTATCTATTTTGACTTGATATTGTTCACTTCTTATTGTAATTTGATATGCTACAACCTCGTATTATTATGAATATGGTAAATCATTAGAAAAACCTCTAAATATATTAAGATATTTTGCCGTTTGGCCTAGTGATGCGCCAAAAATAAAAAGGTGAGACACCAATGGGGGCCTAATTTCGGGGTACCAATTTTTTGCCGCCTTCCAGGGAGGCCTAGTGCCTAGGCGGGGCACCAATGGGGCCTAGGTGAGGATTTTTAGAAGACTGTTTAAATGTGATGAACACTACCTATATGCTATAACGTAATGATTGGGGAGGAGGGCTGCACTTTTTTAAGTGTTTTTTTTGGTCTTATTATGGTTGAAGCACATCTCGTAAAGCTTAGTGGATGGATGGATCCCCCCCAGGTTTATTGTATCATCTCTTTTGTATTTAAAAAATTTCTTCCTTTATCAAAAGAAAAAACACAAAAACCATGTATATGCTATATATAAAAAACATTTCAGTCCTCATAATTGTGAAATTATTTAAGTTACTAATGCACTCTTTAGATATAGTAAGATATCATTAATCATATCTAATTTAAGATTTTGAAATTAAATCAAATACAAGATGTCCTGAGAAACCTATCAACACTATGATTTTGGGTTGTTTCTAATTTGCAGTCATAGGACAAAGGCTTGCTAACCTTGAAAATTTGGTGACAAAAAAATATATTTGTAATAAGATTAAAGTTTGAAGCATAGTTCAATTTGAGAGCTAAATAAGCATATTCTTCAAGTTTCTTCAAGGCCAACCTGCCTGTTTAATATGTTTGGTGTCAGATTGTTAGGTCTGGAAATTTTAAATTGATGGATAACACAAGTGATAAATACTTTGATTCAAGTTTGAATTCATTCCTTCCACTAAGTTTGTTTGGTGCGAATTCCACAATTCCTACTTAAATTAGATTCTTTAGAAAGTGGTCTTTATCTTCGCAGGATAACTGATTATTCCTAATTGAAGGAAGTTTATAACGTCCAGCATGGGTTTATCAATTAACCTGTAAAATGTTTTAGTAGAAGATATTTTATTTTTTGCTTTTGGAATTAGTTTTTTTTACATATACTAGATTTTCTGCACTATAAGCAATTATGGAAGAAGTTATTTTATATGCTTGTATCATTTGCCTCTGGGTAAGTTTTGTATGGTTGTCTCGCTTATAAAAATCTATATTCCTAATTTGTAGGAAAAATACAAAGTGTTCCATCCCAGATTACCAGTAATAGTTGCCGAGACTCTTCTTTGTACTGATCCACAGGTTGAATTGCCTCTTTGGCTTGTTCATATGTTCAAGGTAAATATGATAATTCATCTGATAATATGCTTGGTTTAACTGAAATGTGATCAAATTCTCTTGAAGATATAAACTCCAATACTTGAAGCTAAATCATATGTTGTCATTTCTTCTCCAATTATTACAACCTTAAAAAATTGCTTCTGCAATGCATTAAACATATGTTTAATATGAAATGGGTCAACTTTGGAGAATTTTCTCAAAGTTAACAGGTGACAATGAACCGAAGTCGGAACCGAAAAACAGAAAGAAAATGAAATACATGTTACTATCATATTTTTTTCTGCCAAGCTGTCGTGTCTGATGTGTAAGCTTCAGATACTACCAGATTTGTTGCAAATGCCTTGGGATAGACTTCTATGATTTCAAACAGCCTGATACTCTTAAGATATTGCTATATATATGTATGTGCCTCTGTAATAGGCTCTCTCTAAACTTTGATATTGTGCAGAGTTACCATCCCTAATAGGTAATATTTGAGAGCTGTATAGCTGTGTGGGTTTTTCTTTGTATTCTACTATAATGAACAGCACTCTCACTGCAAAGCATATATTTAGGGGGCAGGGCGTTGTAAGGTGAAGATCGTCTCATAGGGCCTTATTAGGCACGAGAGTAGGCCAGTGTAATTAAAGCAAGACGCACCTATACAAAATAGATATATTTTTACCATAACTTTGCAACTATAATTTGATAAAAAGAAAAGTACAATTATTATGAGCAAAAAGTTCATCTTACTTGAAAGCAACATAGTTTTAACGTCTAAAACATTATTCAGCGTAGTTAGCAAATTTGTACTGAAAAAGTGAAAATAGAGGCAGGGAGATGAAATCAGAGTAGTAGGAGAAGAAGAATTACTGTTTGGCAACTTGCACAAAAGGAGAAGAGGGGAAAAACAGAATTGTTCAGTATAGAGGAAGAAGGGAAGACTGGGGGAAAAGAAGAAGACTTGGAAATGTTTTGCAACTTATACATGTGAGAGAGAGAGACCTGGGGCTATGCATAGTTGTAAAGGCGTCCAGTCGGTGAGCAATAGACAAGGCGACTATGCGACTTGAATTTGAGTTGAAAGTCGAGCGCCTAGCAAAGGCAGTCGTCGTCTTGGACGCCTCGGCGTCGACTTCAACGACTTTCCGGCAGATCGATCGACTTGGCTACTCCGGATATGGATCGACCCATTGGGTTTAAAAAAATTAAACGGCGCTTGGAACTGGGCTAGCCCTAGTCGAATTGATGAAGAACAGGAACAAAGATCGAACAACAGAAGAGGAGTCGACGAGCGACTGTGAGAAGAAGAGTTGGCAAGCGACCGAGAGAGGGAGAGACTGCAAGAGGGAGAGAGAGTACCTTGTCGACTCCGACGTCCCTTTTGGCGACGCTGCGCCACTCGGCGACTCCGATCGGCACTTTGGCAGCGACATGTATTTTCTTCTTTTTTCTTTCCCGTTTCTGCTATGTTGCTCTGTTACTCCTTTTTTTAAGTGCCGAGTTGCAGACTGCTATATATGATATATTTGTACGACTTATGTAACATAATTTGTTTTTTTCCCCTTACTGCTTGTTATGTGTATATATATATATATATATATATATATTTTATAGTTATCCTTATATATATATATATACATACTTATGAGAGTCTGCTGGTTATATATAAATTTATATATATTTATATATGTTTTATATATTTTATTTGATTGTATATATTAATTTTATACATTAATATATATATATATATATATATATATATATATATATATATATATATGCGGTGTTTGTTGAATTCTTCATTTCTTTTAACTAATTTTTAATATCAAGTGTTTTGTTTTTAGATTGTTATTGCTAAGTATTTACATAATTATGTCTTTAATGTTATTCTATAGTGTTATGTTTTGAGTTTTAATGTGTATGAAATTTTATTGACAATATACTTGTTAAGTAAAATAACAAGTATATAAATTGCACATTGTAAACGACTTTGTCGCCATACTGGACGCGTCATGGTGGTCGCCTTGTCCCCTGGGCATCCAGGCAGTCGGCTACCGCCATGACTCGCCGTGGTGCCTTAACAACTATGGTGCTATGTAACAAAAAGGCTCTCCAAAGTCCTGTCTTCATTAACGTTTACTTCTGTTTTTATGTAAATATTTGTGAGCTACTACATTTTTCCTTTGAAAATTGTAGCAGGTAGGGACGTAGGGTTTCTTTTGGTCGAGACTAGGTGGAACTGGTCTGAGCCTTCGGCCTAAGTTTAAAAGACTTGTGCCTAATTAAAGGTGGCGTGCCTGGCCTGTCAGTAGTCTTAAGGTGCTCTTTTATCTCATGCCTATGCCCACCTTTCACACTATGCTACATTGTATTATCTTACTCTAAATTATTTGTCAAGTAGGTGTTCTTAGTATATTGGTTATCACTTTTACATTGTGTTTGTGAGTTTTAACAAGAGGAGAGAAGAAAGGAAAATAGTAGATTTTATAAGTTTTCCTTCTAAATGTCATGTTTTTGAGTTTTCTGTTTGAAGAGAAAATGAGAGAAAAGGCTGGAAAGCGACTCTCAGCTTGTTTCCAAAACTTTCCACTGAAAAATGGGAAGATTTTGAGTGAAAAGCAATCTTGCTTCATTAAAAAATTTTAATTATTTTTTTTTCTACCGTTGAAATAACAAATCAATAAAGTTTTAATTCGTTACATGTCCACTGCCTCTCCTTAACAAACTCACAAATGAAAGGAAGAAAAATTGTTATCTCACCCCAACCTATTTCTCTCTAACTAGCGCATTGGCCCCTTGCAAAGCACGGGCAATGTTTGTATTATTTCTGATAGTTTTAGTTTTATAGGAATTTTTATTTACTCTATGTTTATATTTGTTTGTTATGATAATAATGATTTTTGTACATTATTTAGTCATGTAGCATGGGCTATATGTGTTGTGTTTGGAAAAAAGAACATGCATTCCAAAGGTTATTATTATTGTATTATTATTATTTTTTATATGTAATTATATAGAATGAGATTGATATAACATAGCCAAATCGTCAAATTTAGATGTTGTCCATCTATATCCATCTATATTACTTACCGCCAACAACACGCTTATATAACATGGCCCATGGGGATTGGGATGAGACAGAAGATTTGGACTCAAATCATGTGTATATAATCTTGAAGAAATAATTACATTATCGACTATTCAAAATTTTCTAGATCAAATCTTAAGACTTTTCAGTATAATAGCCTAATTAAAGATAATGAACTGTGAATCAACAAAAAATAATAAGCCAAAAGATATATCTCTTCACGCAAGTGATGCAATAATCCAAACTTTTGATTGCTATATAGACATGGTTGTAACTCACCATGACTATAATAAGGAATTAGATATGGATTACTTTTGTCACATGAAAAATATTAATAGTCCTCAAGGCGCCCTCATTATTTGGATAGTACTTTGGCGGCATGCATCCTTCATCATTCGTTTGTACAAAAAAAAAAAACAGAGACATGATCATCGAACTTCAATTCTGTGAATTGTTTCCAAAGGAACCGTATGATATCAATATCATTATGATTGGGTTTTCAGAATCGATATAAATTGTTGTGCAAGAAGTCATGTTTATGGATAGACTAGGTTTTATTTAATCCATGATGCCTTCCACAAGAAAATTAAGGTTTGGAGTTTCATTATTTATTTATAGGGGTTAAATGCTTTTTACCTTACTGTACTTTAGGTACTCTTACAAACGCCTAGCTATATTTTTTTTTCCTCTCACAAATGATTAACCCAACTATAATTGCTCGAGATTTAGCTACCGAATCGAAATCTTCGAGTAGTTTTAAACTTTTTGACGAATAATCAAAAAATTACAATTTAAGGAGGTTCAATTAATTTATCGAACTTTTGTTTTATTTGACTCATTTATATTTGAAAGCTTCGGATTTTTAGTCGAGCGAGACAATCGAGTGAAGTTTTTAACGAAAAACTAACTTTTTGTTTTCTTTCATAAATTTGAAATTTTGTCTTGACTTTGAAGTTTTTTAACGAAAAATTGACATGGCAATGTTACATACACACAAAATCCTAGCTGTAAGGTTTTTTTTTATCATCTTTATCTATGCCAACTTTAACCCATCCAATAAGATCAACCCACCCACCATACACGAATACCCGATCCATAACCCATAATCTACCCTAAACCCACCCACTAACAAGAATATTTTTAATTTATTATTATTTTCAAAATCAAGTTTAAAATTAATAATTTGTTAGAAGAGTTGTAATTTAAGTAAAACAAATAAGATGAATAGATAAGATGAACAAACTCTAGCTCTAAATCTCATCTGAGAAGACAAACCAAAGGGAAAAAAGAAAGAAAGAGGAAGATAAAGAAAAAGAGGACCTTAGATTGGGTAGTGATTCCAGAAAGGAGGTGACGTGATGACAACGATTACTTCAAGATCTAAAAGGCAACCATGTCAATTGTGGGACACGACGATTGTGGGACGCCGAAGATCTGGCGGCTGTGTTTTGTATCACGTCGGAGATTGGAGGATAATTTTCTTCTCTTATCAACTTGGGTGGAGGTATTCTTTTGGGTTTCTTGTATTTAGCTGTTTAATTTGCTTTATTTCTTAAAGATTAGCAATTATGTTGTGTTTAATTTACTTATTTTATTCAAGAAGAGGAAGATGAAAACGAGCTGCTATAATTTGTCGTTGGGTTTGTAGATTTAGTGGTTCCAATATGTTCTTAGACATCCATCCTCTCGAATTATTGTTGTTGTTTTGAAGGTGGTGGCGTTAAGGATTTGGAGATGAGGTAGAAGGGAGTTTGATCAGAAAGAACCCTAGATGATGATGAAATATTATGAAGAGATTACTAAAGCTTCAAACGATATTATTTTATAATAAAAATTAGATACTGTTTGTTTTGTTAATTTTCTAGGGTTAAATGTTTTTTACATCATTGTACTTTAGGTCAACTTACAAATGATTTACTATATTGTTTTTTCTTACAGTCATTTAACTCTACTTTTGTTTCTTAAAAAACGTTGCAAAAACCGTTAAGCTAGTTTGACTTTTAACAGAAAGATGAGTTGGCGTATGATTAGGAAAGAGAAACTTCAGCTTAATCATGATTTGATAATCTAAGTAATGATGTGCTTTATTGACTCATTTACCAAAAAAAAAAACTAATTGATCAATATGCTTTATTAACTCATCTATCAAAAAAAAAAATCAAAACAAAAAACAAATTATTTCTCCTCTCTCTTCTACCCCATTGGCATCAATCCCACAAAATTTTCTTCTTCCATTCTTAGATATTCTCATAATCTTCTTGAATATGAGTTCTAATTAAGTAAAAGAAATCGATCATGTTTTTTACCTCTGTACTTCAGCGCACAAAAAACTTAGTCAGAGAAAATGAACACGAAGCATCTGCGCTAATGGAATGACAGATGATGGTGAGGTTCTTGTTAGCAGCTATGGCTAATTCTGACCATGGGTTCAAGAAGAGAAGGCGTCGGTTAAGGTTTTCGGAAGTGACGCTAGCGAAGATCTAAAGAAGATGATGTGGTAGGCTGCAATTAATTTGGGATTTAGGTTTTTTTTTACCACAAATCAAACCCACGAGACATCTAAATCAATTTGGAGATGCTCATCGTGGCACTAGCCGGAACAATTTGGGGCTATTCTGATGGCTTCTCAAGGCCTTTTGGAACTCGTGTATGATGCTTCCATGGTATGTTCTATCACTTCCGTCCATTCAAATTATTGATGTTACTGTTTTGAAGGAGGTTGTGCTGAGAGGTGAGAGAATTTGGGGATGAGGGAGAATCGGGTTTGGTTAGAAAGAATCTAGATGATGATGGAAGATTAGAGAGTATTCAATTGGGTTTTTGAATTTGTGGGTCATTTGTGGAACATGTGTATGATGTAATTGGTAATGATGTTTAAGTGAAGGAAATTGTTGGTGGTGTTGATGGTGGCATGGTGGCGGCAACTACGATGATGGTGGTAAATCAACATGGAAGAGAAGTGAGTTTTCTTGCATTTTTTTTCTAAGTTGTCTGCACTTTTAACTAAAGCAAGAACAAAGGTATGGGAGAGTATTTTAAAATAAATAAATTATTTTCTTTCTTTCATAAGCAATGTAAGTTTATTTATATGAATAAACATATAAATAAAAAAATATTTTCTTTCATTATTATTATTATTATAAATTCCCTTTCATTTTTTCCTTAATTTCCTTCTATTTCCACCAGCGGGTCGGATATTCATGGGTTTTAACTTGTTTTTATGGTGGGTAAGTTGTTGTGTTATTACAAGAACATTCGAGCTAGTTCAGGACTGATGTCAAAAAAAAATTTATCGCCAAATGACATTCAAATTTTGTAACATACATACCTAAATACATCAGAACTAACACAGGTGCTTCAAAAAATACTCGGATTAGTTAATAATAAGATCCAAATCGAAGCATTAAAAATAGTTCGAATAAAAATATGAGTAGAATCGAGCTTACTCGACTCATTTAACAAAAAAATTTTCATCAATTCGACAAAATCGGTTCAAATATTGTAGATGTTCGATATATTCTCTTATAATATATACAAATTTAAATCAAATTAGGATAATTAAACTTTTTTAATTTTAATTGTGATTTTATATTTGCAAAGTGTAATAATAAATATATTTTCTCATTTTATGTAAAATAACAAATTTTTATAATTATATTTATTATAAAATTAATTATTATGTGGAGACTCGAACTCGAGCTTGAATTTGAAGCTCATGGTAATAATTTGAAAAAATATTCGAGTCAGATCGAATTCAAATAAATATTCGAGTCGAGTCGAATTTCCTTTTTCAAATATAATTGAATTGGTTTAAAAAAGTACAAAATTATTTCGAGTCGAATTTCCTAATTATTTTTTAAAAAAGACACGTCGCTTACACCCTTACCCCCATTAAACTTTTAAAAATAATTAGTAAGTTTTTAATTGGGTCATTTCACTCAAAATAATTTACCCAATTTTCCATGTCCCAAAAAAAACAAAATCAAGTAATTTCCTAATTGGCTTTTAAAAACAAAGACACATAAACCCAAAGTAATTGATACTATAGTCACCGATCTCCAAGCTCGCCGAAAAAAGAAAAAGCCCATCTACCTTTCATTGACCCAAATGAAGAGAAAAAATAGAAAAAAGAACACACACCCATAAGCAAAAAGCTTGATCCAAATCAATTTACAATAACAAAATCTTCTTAGAATCCAACACCATGGCTCTGAAACTGAATTCGACGGCCTTCAAATCTCTCAAAGTTTCATTTTTTGGCCTCCCCAAATGGCCCATCTTAGATATGTGCTTTTCATGACTTCTACTCTTCGCGTTCCTCCTTTGTGAATTCACTTTTGTTATTTCGTTTCATTTTGCGTTTTTAGCTTGTGGGTATGGTCGAATTTGGGGTTTTAGCTGTGTAATTGATCTGCATTGTTAACTAATTGCTAACTAATTGCATTGGAATTTTACAATGATTCTCTTTCTAAGCATTTTCTGCTCATGGGTATGATCGAATTTGGGTTTTTACTTGTTTATTTGTGGGTATGGTCAAAGTTGGGATTTTAGCTGTGTAATTGATCCGCGTTGTTAACTAATTGCATTGGGATTTTACAATGATTCTGTCTTTCTAAGCATTTTTTGTTCATGGGTATGATCAAATTTGGAATGGAAAATCGGGGGTGTGCGACTTTAATTGGGATATGAGGTTTTTCTTGGATAGTGGTTTTGTGTGTGTGGAGCTATGATTGATCGGATATTTGAGAATTTTCTTGGATGGTTGTCGGAATAGCAGTGGAGAGAGTTTTGTTAGCTGGAAAGAGGAGAGAGAAAATGGTGGGAGGAAAATGGTTAAAGTTGAATAATATTTACGTGATAACATTTAAAAATCTGTGTTTTATTCTTTTTTTTAAAAAAAGCCACAAGAAAATTGGACAGATTATTTGACGTCCGTCAACCGAATTGGACGGAATGATCCAATTAAAAACTTTTAACAAGTTCAGTGGGTCAATTCCATTTTTTAAAGTTTAGTGGGGTAATGCTTACAACATGACAGCTACAGAGGGATATTTGTATGTTTTGCCGAAAATAAAAGTTGAGTTAGTTGACTATAAGAAAAAAAGTATAGTCATTTGTAAGTTGACCTAAAGTATAATGATCTAAAAATCTTTTAATCCTAATTTTCTAGTTATATTTACCTATAGTTTACTTTCATTTCCAACTCATTATATATGAGAGTTTCATGTTAACTTTCTCTATCTTTTATGGAATCAGATGTGGTAAACCGTTTAAAGTCGACATGATTTAACGAATTGTGTGACGTTTTGTAAAAAAACAAAAATCGAGTTGACTGTAAAAAAAAAAGTATAGTTATGCGTTTGTAAGTTGACCTAAAGTATAGTGAGGTAAAAAACATTTAACCCTTTATTTATAGGTAGGGTTTTCAAGTGTTTCCTAAAATTTTCGGTTGTAGTACCATTCCTAAAATTTAGGGTTAAAGGGTCACTCCTAAAATATAGGGTTGAGAGACGATGTTGTGCTAGTTATTATATGTAGATGATAGTCACTTCCCCTCCCCTCACAGTCCCCCCAAACTTATAAGCATGTAGTTAAGTAGATGAACAAGGTCGTCCCATGGATGTGGGACAGCCACAAGACATGGTAATCTCCTCCACTTTAATCTCGAACATCCTAGCAAGGATGCCCAAGATGAAGTGGGTGGCATGTGGCTTTTTCCACATGATATAGAAACCAACTGGTAGAGACCATGTGGTTCAAGTAGAGGCCTCCTTGCATGGATAGTGGACCCTACCAATGGACGTTAACCATGAGTCAATTGCATAGTTTTCAAATCGTGAATCGTATCGTGTATCGAATACTTCCATATCGTGTTGCATGTTTCGTATTGTGAATTGTATCGTACGATACGGAAATGAAATGAAAATATGGTAATTTATATTTAAACATATAAACCACACAATCTATTGGACAATCAAGCTTATTAGCTTGACTATATATAAAAGTAGTCACATATAAATATTATCATAGACTAAAAATAAAATTTAAAGTTAGATAGTAGACAAAATACTCTAAATTGATTTATTAAATATTATTTTAGTAATCTTTATAGAGTAACAAGAGAAAATGAAAATTCAGCTTCACCTTTTATCTATAAAACAAAAGAGAATAATTCAAATTAACAAGTGGAGATTTATATATCTGCTTATAGAAGTGACGTGAGAAAAATAGAGCGACATCCTGATGAAGATATTATTCTCTAAAAAGTGGTTAAAGGCTCATCAAGCGATATAGAATATTTCTATGGTTATACTAAAACCCTCTTCATTTGAAATTGTAGAAGGCTTAAAAGTTTTGTTTTTAGTCTTTTGGTTCAACATAAAAGCTTTTTCAAGTCGGTTGAGAATCGTATCAAATCGTACATTTTTTATTCACCATGTAATACGTATCGTATCGTACGATACGCGATGCTTTTCGTAAGATTCTGACAACTATGCTCGATCAACGGATCTTTGACATCAATACAGTGAATTGTCTTGCGAGGACACTTCGAATGAGCAGTTTAACCCTATAAGATCTACATCAGCTATTTACTAGGAAAGATCCTGACTTCCAAGTGCTTACGTAGGACGCCAATCTACATCAGCTCTTTACTAGGAAGGATCCTGACTTCCAAGTGCTTACGTAGGACGTCAAGAGCACTTACTTTGCCAACCCTTTTGACTGCAATCCTCCATGGTGGAGTAGTATATTATATCTACACTTGCTTTAGTAATTAAAAGTTGTTGAAAAGGGACACTTCTGTCCTGTTGTAAACCATCTACCTGTGAACTTGGTGTCAAAAGTGTTTACTGCATAAAAGCATTGCAATAATCTTATGGACAGTGTTCTAAAAATCCTCGCCTAGGCGCTAGGCCCCCCTTGCGCCCCGCCTAGGCGCTAGGCTCCCTTGGTGCCTCACTTGGGCCCAAGGCGGCAAAAAAATCCCTCCAGGAAATTAGGCGGGGTCTAGGCGGAGAGGTTTTTTTTATTTTAATAACTACCCAAACCAGATATTGATATATTTATTTTTCTAATGATTTATCATATTCATAATGTAAGTTGTAGCATATCAAATCACAACAAGAAGTGAACAATATCAAGTCAAAATAGATAATTTTATTATAGTTGTAATTTTTTGAACTTGTACCAACTTCAAATTATATAAATGATGATACATTTGTAATATTTAGTTTAATTCAATATAATTCTTAAATTTATGTTTAGTTTCTTAAGTTTGAATATTGAATTTAATTTTTGAACATTTTAAATTTATTACTCCTCCGTCCCATATTAAACGTCCTAATTTCTTTTTTAGGATGTTCCTAAATAAATGTCTTATTTCTATATTATTTTCTATTTTATATTATTTTTCCACTTATAATCTTTTTTAGTAAACTTTTGTTGGAAACTTAAGAAATGATAAAAAGTTTACATTGGGATTATACCACATTCTCTCTCATATACTTATTGGAATGTGAGAATAACAAGTAATTAGTGAGTGGGTTTGGAGAGAGAAATATATTTATTGGAATCTGAGAATAACAATAAAAATGATTTAGAGAATTCATGTGGGAATTAGTAAGGAATAATTAATGTTGGGCAATAGAAAAGTGGATAGATACTACAATTATTAAGTAATTTAGAAGGGGTAATTTAGGTAAAAAATATATTATTAATTAGCGTACCGAAACCAATTAGAACGTTTAATATGGGACGGAGGGAGTATATAATAGCAATCTTGTTTATGAATAAAACTAATACGTTAAAAATATGTTTGAACTTTCAACAATTGCATGTTTGTGTTTGGACTTTGACATTGGCAATATGGATGTGTTTGAACTTTAAACAAAGACCTTTATTATCTTTATTATAGATTGTTTTGCTTTATATTATTGTTTTGTTTGGATAAATGTAAAATAAAATATTAAAATTGGCTTAAAATAAAAAACCCCGCCCAGGCCCCGCCTAGGCCTCCTTGGCGCGAGGCTCCTCCAGCCGCCCGCCTAGCGCCTTTTAGAACATTGCTTATGGAGTTTATGCATGCTTGCTATGTTGGAGATTCCTAGCTGAATGTAGTATGCATATATCCAACTAAATCGTCCTTAGCTCCTGTTCAGAGTTCGCACTGATCTCTCACAGTGCCATTGGCTGATCAGTGCGGATTTAGTTCATTGTACAATATTGTATTTGATGGTTTCTATTTATGATGAATATTGAATATTATTTCGATATCATCAGTCAACACATCTTTCCTCTGTTCACATGTTTGGTTTCCTACATTAATTATAATCATCAGATGATGTTAAATTACATTAATTATATTCTCTCTCTCTCTCCCCCTTCTGGTATGTTATGATTTTGTGAATATCTTGCTTCAGTCGTACATGTTTAGACCCCTTGCCCCATAGATTTATTCCAAATTCGCAAATCGTCTCTTATATCTGATTGTAGTGTACCTGCTATTCAAACAACAGAAACGGGCAGTTACTTGTAATAGTCTTGGAATGATTAGTCAATTCTTTTGTGTATATGAAAACTGAATTAGTAATAATTTTGATGAGTTGGTTAGAGTCATTCACTTACATGTAACCTCATCTCATTGTTATGACAGGGTGGTAGAAGGGAAAATAGTTTGGGGATGGCTGGAAATGAATTAAATCCTGCATCATTGCTTCAACTATATGTTGATTATGGTCGATATGCAGAAGCTACTAATCTGCTACTCGAGTACATTGAATCCTTGGCATCTCTGGTAAATTTCAGCTTTTCTTTAACCAGAATTAGCATTTTACAATTGTAGCTGTAAATTTCTCTCTTTTTTTGTTATTTCTTTGGGTTCGCCTTTGTGTGAAAGATATTGATTCTGCCTGCGTTCTATATTTAGTCTACTTCTGAGAGTACCTTGAGCAACTCTTGACCGGCTTAATCTCAAACCTAAAGGTGGACGGACATGTAGGCAAGCGAGCCACACACACACATATCCAGTCCAGTTTTTGGTTCTTCAAGAGAAGGATTATCAATGGTGGCATATATATATATATATATATATGGGATATGATCCACACACACATATCCAGTCCAGTTAAATCAAGGGGATTCATTTACGCTTAATATAGAGATGGTTTTAATCTTTTAATCAAAGCGTGCACAAAAAATATGATATATATAATATATATATACATATATATATATAAATGTAGTAGTACAAATATATATATATAATATATATAAAATATATATTTCTCAATCTCTGTGTTTAAAGATTTGTCGATTAATCGGATTAAAATTACACTAAAAAACAAGAGATCTAGAAATTAAACCTATTTCTTCAATAAATCAGCCGAGACTAATTTTTGTTATAGGGTATATAGTCAAAGCGCCGTGGATATGAGTCCTAGGTTATCGTGACGATGTATTTCTTCATTCCTTCATTCTATATGAGTGGGGGCTTTTTGCTTGACCAAAGGTACATTAGCAGAGTAAAATGAGGGCACTTTTGCCAACTGTATTTTTTTGTAGTAAGACGCTAGTTGATGTAGCGTATGATGCTATTTGCCCAAATTTCCTCCTAGCAAGTATTTCAAGCATGGATCATATCCTATATATATATATATATACTGATCAGCTTCTCCAAATGAATGAAAGGAGCGAACTAAGAATCGAATCGGCTATAAATGACGGTTTTAAAGTCGGTTTTTTATGCTATACGACGGAAAAAACCGTGACTATAGTCAGGTTCGCCTCTAGTTCGCTCCCTCCAAAATAGAAGAGAGGTTACTCAAAACATAACAAAAGCTGATGAATTTAATAGCAAGGCTCGAGCCACAAAAGAATAGTCTTAATAACCGATAAATACCACAAGTCAACCATAATAAATCTCAAATTGTCTCAAACCACAATCTAAAATAATTATTACTATTCCAAGTAAATCGACACATCAAGTCTAAAATTCCCCGATTACTCGCCGAGAAAAAACACAACATGAGCCAAATACCCAAAGACGGATATATATAGAATACAAATAATGAACCAAATAACTAACTCAATAAATGAAATTAAAACGACACTTTTTTACGGAACTAAAAATAAATTTATGGAACTCAACACAAGAAATTTTTCATATCATAAATTTTATGTAAAAATTCAAGTTCCATAATTTTTTTTTAGTTTTATATTCCAAATTTGAAAAAACTCGTTTAGACACCCAAAAAGATAGGAAAAATTTGTCTGCAAAAAAAAAAAAAGGTCCAGATTTTTTGTTAAAATGCGAGTGAATTTTATTTTTATTTATTTTTGCTTTTTTTAAAACTAAAAATATATCTATTTTATGGGCTGGAATTTTCCGGACTGATCCGGACTCTATATATATATATATATATATATATATATGCAGATTTGTAGATTTAACAAAGTGATGCAACTTTTCGATAAGTAGAATTACTTTTCTATCCGCAGGACCTCCCCTACATAAGTATTGTCACCACAGTAGAGTTTAACCAAGTTAAATTGTGAAAATGTTGAGGAACTTAAAGAGAGATTCTAACAATATCTTAAAAAATTATCTATTATAATTTCCTGTACCTGTTTCAGGAGGTTAATCATAATCATGAGACTTCTGAAACAGGTACAGGAAGAAGTCATATTTTCTCATATTTTTTGTATGTGCTGAATTTAGTTTCTGCATGATGTTTTTTAAGATAAAAAGTTACGATGTGCTCAAAATTCAGGAGGAAGAAGGCAATTAGTTGTTATGAGCTTATATTGGGAATAATGTCTAAAATTTTGGAGAAGGCACCAGTGGTGAATTCAAATTTCTTAAAAGTTTTTTTGTTTGCCATTTATGTGGGATGATCTAATTAACAATTGAATATAATGAATATAATTTGATTAATGTGAAGAAGAAATATTGATAATAACTACGTGCCACCTATAATCTTTTTCGCTTGGTAGAATGTTCATTTATGAAATACGACTCGGTAATTAGAACCAGAAAATACTTTTGTATACATCTCGATGTATAAGTACCACCAAGCTAACAATGAAAAAGAAGTATGAGAGGTGATTCTGAGATTTGAAAATGTCACTTGAAGTATTTTTCTATTTCTTTAGTTGCTTCCTTTAATGGACTGGGTTATGATGTATATATATTGCTACATCTACATAATACTTTATAGCAAATCAATTGGATATGCAATATATGACATATAAGGATGTTTTCGTAAAGATTATGTTGGTGCATCCAGCATACTGTTATCTGTATATTCTATCTTTCAAAATGGATCTTAAGAAGTATCCCAAGTAGTAGGAGAAATGGCAGAGGCCTTGAGGAATGCTGGTTCCAATCCCCGTACTTGAAATGGGGAGAAAAAAGTGAGGATCTTAGATCCGAGAGTCTGATTTACTACTTTTCTGGTACAGCTCCCTTTTTCTTCCGTTTCCAGTTCATTGAAGGGGGTTTAAAACCATCAAAAGTTTTGTAAAACACTGCCAATCCATGATTATGAGATGTCAAAAGGAACTGGATTGTCTGATTGTTATTCATTCATTGTTTTAAATGAACACTGCTAGCTGTATATTGAATCAAGTTATGATTAACGCAGAGACCAGTGGACATTATTCGTCGGAAAAGGGCATCTGGAGTTTGGTTTCCTTACACTACTATTGAGCGCTTATGGTATCGACTTGAAGAATTGATTAGTTCCGGGCATATGATTGATCAATGTGAAAAGCTTAAAAAGTTGATACATGGGGCTCTGCTGAACCATCTCAATCTGGTATGTTGCTTAGTTAAATAAAAAAGTTTTTTTTTTGTACTTAATCTGCTGCTGTGTAAAAGTCGCCATCTTTCTTTCTGTCTTCAGCTGAAAGTGGACTCAGATGATGTGCTGTCTTCTGCAACATCTTGAGAAATTTCTATCAAATTAAGCTTTTCTATTGGGAGGTATAGCAAGGAATTATGAGAATACAGAGCTAAGCATGCGCAGGACTGCCTATATACTCATTATTATACACTTATGGCAGAGTATGGCCAGCTTGATGCCTTGATCAGCATCAGCTTTCTCTTATGGGCCAGGAAGCAGCAAATTCTTATGGTACTGCTTTTGCGCGGGGTGAAATTATAGAACAGTTTGTTTTGTCGTAGATATGGGATCACCCTTACGTAATGTAGAATTAGATTAATTAAGGGAGCAACCAGTATATGGATTGTTTGGCTCACACATTAGATTGTAGAAAGTAGGCGTTTGGATTTTGACTCCTATAGAAGGAAATATTCCTTTTGATGTGCAAGTTAAATGCTGTCTATACTCTATTGTTTCCTTGTTCTTCTTGTTTAAATTATAGTTCTTTATCTATAGGCATTTTAGCCAAATTCATTCGGTTATGCTTTTTGTGACTAGTGTACAAAATCTTGACAAGTTAAAAAATAGAGAAAAGTACAAGAGACGGGTCATTTTTATTCTAGCATCTCATGTTGTTTATACTCCAGCTGATTGTGACTTCACTGTTTTTAGTATTATTCTGTTTGTTGGAAGGTTGCAATATTTGTAGATTTGTTCTTGCATTCACTAGTCATATTTTTCTTTTTCCTTTTTTTTTTTGGAGTGTTTTATTTGTTGTTAATGTTAATTGTGTAAAGGTAGCTGAATGTGGTAAACGTAATTTTAATTTTAAGGAAATGGTAAAATGAAAAAAAAAATTGTCGTTAATATATTTAATTTTAAAATTTATTTATATTTGAATTATTTATATTTTGAGTTGAGCGAGTAAGAATCAAGTTTGAATTGTTTGTTTATTTTATAGCATTAGGAATGTGGTGTAGGTCAATAATTACTCAAGTAGGTCCAAGTGGTAGTTAAGGTAAGGGTAAAATTGTAATTCTCTTAAGTTTTGTAGGGTGAAAATTGTAATTTTAAAACGTGGTCCGCATATTATTTTTTTTGACTTTTGTTGAGGGATATAATAATATAAAATATATATATATTACAAATATTTATATCAATTTTTTGATTGTCATAAATAAATCTTACTAATATTTTTAAAAAAATATATATATTAAATGGATTTTTTTAATAATTTTTTTAATCCTATATATATTATTAATAAATTTCATAATTATAACTCCACATAAATTTATTTAGAGTACTACCCATAATCTAATAAGGCAAAAGAAGATGTCATTGTTTTAGATTTACGGGGAGTAGATTTTGTTATTATCATCAACTAATACTCCAATGGATGTTTTTAAGGAGAGCAGATCCTCTGTTCCCTTGTGTTTTTCTATTTTAATTTTGATATTTAGTCTCTTATTTAATATAAATTAATTTTAAAATTAAATAAAAAAATATGTGTCAAAATTTAAATAGGAGGACACAAAGAGAATAGAAAATTTAAAGACAAAAGATTTGCTCTCGTTTTTAAGAAGTCATTATTAATTGTTGCAAACATAAACAAAAAATTGATACTCCCAAGACATGTCATTAGAGAATAAAAAAAAGAGATATTCGGATCACATTCATTAATGTGAAATTTGACAAAAATCAAAGTTTATCTAGAAAGCCTACAATGGATAATGTGAAAATTGGATGCGGAAGCTTCATTATAACCAATATTGCTTTGGTCAATCGGTGACCAAAGAATATATATATTTAATATTTAATATTAAATATAATACATATGATTGTGATCAGGTTTAATTTTTAGATTTATAGCTAATTAACTAATTATAATTTGACAAGTTTTTTTTATAAGTTTTTTATGTGTAATATTATTTTTTATAAACGAGTATTATTTTTATGTGTTTTTGATATTTTTACATGATTCATTTTTACATGAAGATGTGACCCCCGATGTTTGCTTATGTGAGAGAAAAGAGTAATGCTACGCGGACAGGCGAATTACAAGAAAATTGGACAGGTTTTTCAATTTTTTTATTTTTATTTTTTTATTTGTGACTCTCAAAAAATGTATAGTATTTATTCCAACAATTTTTTTTTTATAAAATATAGTGTTTTAGGTGTAATTTGGATATGTATCCAAATTACACCTAAAACACTATATTTTGTAAAAAAAAATTGTTGGAATAAATCCTATACATTTTTTGACATATCCAAATTACACCTAAAACACTATATTTTATAAAAAAATTTGTTGAAATAAATACTATACATTTTTTGAGAGTCACAAATAAAAAAAAAATAAAAATGGACCGGTCCAATTCCCCTGTCCGGCAAGACTTATTGGAGAGAAAATTATGTGAAAATATCAGTTCCTTTCTTTATATAAGAGCACATCCAACTTAAAATTGCCCCCTCCATCCCATAATATATGATGTTTTAGGTGATTTATTTTGTCCCAAATTATTTAACGTTTTAGAAAGTTTAGGAAAATTAATTATAATTTTTCTAAAATTATCCCTCATGATAAAATGTTATAGATGAGAGAGAGTATGAGATAAGTATGGCAATAAATGAAATTTTAAGAGTATTATAGACAATTAATATTATATTTAATATTTTTTAATTATTTTTTTAATTCTTGTGCACAACTCTAAAACGTGGACGGATGGAGTATATCGCAAAACTAAGATGAAAAAGCTTTATTTTCTCCTTCATCATTAAATTTTTGTTAAGTTGATTACAGTTTCTAAAAATTAAAATTTATATTTTTCATTTTATATATTTAATTACTAATATCATATAATTATATAGAAATATTTTATTTTGCTATGCTTCAAAATTAGATGTGTCGTTTGACTTTTTGAGTTGAAGCCGTCAAAATTTAAACAATCAAATTCACATATAAAATTACAATAAACTTGGTGAAATTTTCATAATTACAAACTAAGAATTTCATAAAAAATAAATAAATTCAAGTCACATAAAAGTTGGATACCAACACAACACTTTATAAACGATAAATAACAACACTTTATATAGGATAAATAAAACCACCCAACACATAATAAAGGTGAAATAAACCTCCCCCTCCCCCCCTCTCCCTCTCCCCTACCCCCTACCCCCTACCCCCTACCCCCTAGTTTCTAGAACTAAAACGGAATTTCTAGAACTAAAACGGAATTTGGCACCTTTAGATCTGCTATGAGCTCACTTGCTAGATATATTTTTGTAATTAAATAAACCTTTTAGTTTTCAATATGTGTACTAAGTTTTTTGATTAAATAATTTAACATATATATAATTCATAATATGTATTTATTGTAGATCAAAAATACATATACACCATATTTATAATTCAATATAAGAAGAAATTAACGACCGATATTTAGAACTGAAAAATTAATATATGCTAATATTAGTAGCGGATAACGAGTTATATTTGCTACTAATAATTGCGGAGGACGGGTGTTGTCCATTACTAATAATAACGGATAATTACTTGTCAAATTATTATTAATAATAACGTATATACATGAATTTTTCATTCTAATATCTACCTATTCTTATATTGACGATAAAGATAATTATTTTTGATCCATGACAGGCGGAACTAGGGGCGGGGCATCGACCTGAAAGGGTGCACGCAGCAGAGGCGGAACTAGGGAGGCGTACGGGCATCCGAGTATCTCATCTCCCTGAATTGCCGTGCCATGACTCGATCTTCTTCTTCTTCATCTGCAACACAACAACAGTCAAGTTAGGAGGTTTTTTTTTAACTAACATGAAACGACGTCATTTTATTAAAAAAAATAAAAAATTCCTTCATCTTATTAGGATTTAGGCATAAGACATGAACAAATTCTCTTTTTTTTCTTTGCCTCTTCTTCAGGTTCTCTTCGTTTCTTCCGCCGCTCACTTCTCACCGGCCATTTCATTCCTCGCCTCCGACTCTAGCCGTGTCATTCTTTTCTTCTTGCTCCGTTGTCAATAAATAATTTTTTTTTATGAATATATTTTGACCCCCTATAAATACGATTCCGTCGACATGATATTTAACATTACCCATATAAATATAGAGAGATAATTATATTTTTAAACCATCAGATTTTATAATAAATATGACAAAATATAGCGTTAATATAAAATCTTATAACCATACTGGATTAAATTCTCTCTCCATATATAGTGTATATAGATAGATAATGGGTACCGTTTTATTGATGGTATTTAGGTAGAAGAAAAGTAAAAGGTCAGTTCCAGTCCAAGACGCCGAACAGACTAGTTTTCACGCGACATTTTGTTTTCCAGATATTCAAATAACAAGGCACAGAAAAATAAAAATAAAAATAAAGAGTCAAGCAAACCAAAAGCATAATTCTTTGTCTGCTTCGATCATTTCTCCGCTAACGATTTTTCCAACGCCTTCTTCAATTCTTAATTATAGAAGAGATTTTGTAGGGGGAGAAAGTTGGTGACTTGCCGGAGCTCAGGCGACCCACGACGGCCACTTTTACACATTGTAAGTACTAAAATTCAAACCCTAAATACCCATCGATATTTGTGATTAGTTTGCTGGGGTGCTTCATTTTGTTGGATTATTATCAATTTTATGTATCCCTTAAAATTTGTTAGCTTTGTTGAGGTGTAAATATGTGTAGATACACACATGGGCTAGGAGTAGAGGTATTGGTATTCCGAATTTGGAGGACTCTGAATCTGTAGATAAAATTAATTGCTGCTTTTTGCGATTTGATGCGTTTTTTGGGGGGTAATATATGCAAGTATGCAACTGAAATGATTATACTGACCTGCTGTTTTGTTAAATAGTGTAATTGGAGAGGTTTGAGAGGATATTGGCTGGGTGGAAGCAATATTAAATTGTCAACATTACATTTTTATTCTTGATCTCCTGTTTTCTTGGAAAAATGAATCCTATCCGGGTTCGTTAATCTTTTGGTTGATTTTTTGATGGAGCGTGTACTTGTTGTTTGAGATGGTTTTTTGATATTTGGGCGACAACCCCTTGTGTACGTTCACGTGTATTGGTGTTGCATTCCCTTTTTGATGCCTCTTTTATAATGAATTGCTTATCAAATAAAAAAAATATGGTCTTTACGAAGAGAGATCAAATGTCCAAAATGTTTGCTAAAATGTAATTTCTCAAGAGTTCACATGACTACTTGTCCAGATTTAGCATCCATGTTCAAAATTAGAATTCTCTTGCAATCCGATATTAAATTGAAGGGAAATAAATGTGATAACCCAGAAATATATTGTGTGATTCAGTGGTTGGAGAAAACTGAAGTTTGTTGTAAGCTGAATTTATTAGGTTTTTATTTTCAAAGTACAATTTAGTTAAGTTTGAAAAATAAAATTAGTTATTATGTCCGGAGTTTTTGTGTTAAATAGGAACCAGTTCTTAATATCTCCATCACAGCTTCAAGGAACACAGGTAAATATTTGTTTGAAGTGGCATTTTAATAAATACACTTCCTGGTATGAAATTTTTTGGGAACTCTTGATTAGAACCCTCCATTGATCTTTTATGTTGCCTATCTTTTTGGAGATGAATAACTGATGACCTAGTATCTTCTAATTGTGTAGTTTGCACTATTTTATATTCCCTGATGGTAGCAACTAGCAGCACATTCACTCTTTATTGTATACTGTACAGATTTCTGGTCTCTCAATAAAGATGCCATACACAACAGAATTAGGAAAAGACACTGAACATGCTGGGAGTCGAGCGAGGGAAGACAGCGAGTATGTAAGGCTGGTAATATCCAGTGAACCAAGGATAGTTGACGCTGATATTTTACAACCTCAACCAGAAAGGAGAATTAGGTCTTTTATCTGGTGGATCAAGGCCATTATATTGTGCTTTATTACCCTTATAGCTCTTCTTATTTTCTTGAAATGGGGAATGCCATTTCTTTTTGAGAAGGTAAGTACTTATCCTTAGTCCACTCTTACATATCATTCTACTTTCAGACGCAGTTCCTATAGATGTGATTAGGTCAGAGATCTGATTTTGGCTTCATCTATATATCAGAATTTATCCTTTATCGGCACCTTTTTCCTTGTTGATAGTAATTACGTATTTTCTGGTGTGTGTGTGTGTGTGTGTGGGGAAATCCACACCCCCAAAACAAATGTTTTATTTTGAATGCAATCGGAAGCATATGTAGACGAATGAAAAGATAGAGTAATTAAAACTATGACTGAAATATGTTTCTATTAGGTGCCCCAAAATTTTGCTATTTATTTACTTTTACTGTTTTATCATATTCCAATATATCTTTGTTGGTGAGTACTGAGTACTAAAAAAGTAACGTCACTTTAATGAAACCAAGACCTCAAATAGACCGATAATCTTGATGATGATGAATTTGAAAGTGAAAGAAATAAGAGAAATGACTTCCTGACTAGTTTCAGTAAGTATTTACCAATACTGAAATATGTATATGTATTATGTATGTGTGTATATATATATATATATATATATATGATATCTCATGACTCTTTTGATTGTAGATGAGTGATAGATATACATGTATGTACATTGTCAATCTTTGTATACAAAACTCTGTCAAGTGTTTGTGTCCAAAAAATTAAGATTGGCGTATAAAGAAGAAAGATTGGCACATAACTATCTACTGTCTATTCATATGTTTTCTTGTAGGGATCAAAGTGAATCAATACCACCTTGACTGCTATATTAAATAACATTTAAGTTACTGATCATGAGGTTTAGAAATGAATTAGGCTGTGCAAGTAGACAACTTATTCTATTTATTTCATTTTATTTAGTGTTCATTTGAGAAGTTTTAAACAAGCTTTAAGTTTCATTAAGCACTTCACACACATTTGTAATTATGTTACAAAACTTAAAATTGTTAACCAACATTGTACTCCATCTGTGCAAAATAGTTGTCCCTTTCTTTGACCATTTGTGGTATGGAATTTGAGACGTACCCAGTCCCATCAATAAACTATAGCAGCAATAATATTAGCTTTAGCAATGTGCCCGTACTAAACCTTTACGGCATCGATTTTTCCTGTAGGTTCTTGTTCCAATCTTGCAATGGGAAGCCACTGCTTTTGGTCGTCCAGGTCTTGCACTCGTACTTGTTGCCTCTCTCGCACTGTTTCCTGTGTTGTTAATTCCTTCTGGTCCTTCCATGTGGTTGGCTGGGATGATTTTTGGATATGGTCTTGGCTTCGTCATTATCATGGTGGGTACAACTATTGGGATGATTCTGCCATACATGATCGGCCTACTATTTCGAGACCGAATTCATGTAAGAAGCTTGTAAACTTGGTTTTATCTCTACTCATTAATACCTGTACGTAGTTCATTTGCTATTTTCTTTTCTGATTTTTTTTATTTCCTCTTATTAAATGCAGCAATGGTTAAAAAGATGGCCACAGAAAGCTGCTATGATAAGACTAGCTGGGGAAGGGAGCTGGTTACATCAATTTCGCGTGGTTGCATTATTTAGGGTTTCACCATTTCCATACACCATTTTCAACTATGCAATAGTAGTGACCAGTATGCGGTTTTGGCCCTATTTATGGGGATCTATTGCAGGAATGGTTCCAGAAGCTTTCATTTACATCTATAGGTCAGTCAGTTTACTCTCTTGTTTTTCCTTCATGAATTTTTATTCCTTCAACCGTTCTAATAGAAACGTATTACAGAGGGTTGTGTAGTTAATCCTTATTTTAAAATAAATTATCTTTTTGAATATTATTATTTTTTTGTTACCTTTTATTTTCCAATTATGGTTGTGCAGGGAAAACACTTGCAGACCAATGCAACTAGTTAGGAATTAATAATTAGTGTTATAGGAGCGTGATTACATACATGTTTTTTAGGAATTATTTATGTTAATCTCATTTGGTGCTTTAAATGTATTTTTGGACAGCGGGCGGTTGATAAGAACATTTGCAGACGTTCAATATGGGAACCATCGCTTGTCTCTAGTTGAAATCATATACAACATTATCTCCTTCATAATTGCTATCATCACCACAGTTGCATTTACCATTTACGCAAAAAGAAGTCTAAATGAACTTAAAAGTAGTGCAGATTCAAGTGGAGAAGAAGCCTCTGTGGCTGCTGAAATGGAAAAGCTTCCGCTTGAAAGACCCAACCATCTGGGTTTTCCATCATCGTCATTGTCATGGCCAGCCCGAGTTTGAGACAGAAAACATGCATATTAATGAATTTTATTGCTGGGATCCCGATCTGTATACATCACCCCTGAATGTTGTTGTCAATGCCTGAGTACAATATTCAGGCGGAATGTACCCCAAGGTTAAGCCTTGTGCAAAGTATATCTAACCCACGATCTGCTCTTAAGCCTAGTGTCCCACCTAAGAAACAAGTGAACTTCCATTAACTCTGTCTGTCTCTCATGTAGTATGTAGCCAATAATCTAAGCTTCCATTCTCCATATACGAGTATATATATTAACAACCCGACTGTCATTCCCATGCTGACATTTTCCTTGTGAACAGAAAACATATTAACGTTGGCTTTGTATATAGGAATTTATTATATGTTCTCATTTTGGTTCCTTTTAATGTACTCTTGTACAGTGGGAGGTTGATAAGGACATGCTAGTAGGGATGTTCAAACTGACCAGTTTTCCGGACCGAACCGTCCAGTTCGGTACAAAAAGAACCGGTCTGGTTCGGTACAAAAAACTGATATATCAGTACCGGTTTCGGTTCGGCGTTTTTATAGTTCGGTTTTACCGAACCGGACCTGTATATACCGGTTTTCTAATTTTTAATAATAATAATAATAATAATAAAATAATGATAATAATAATAAAAATAATAATAATAATAATAATAATAATAAAATAATAATTATATTAATTTTGGTTCGGTATACCGGTCAACCGGTATCGGTATTGGTATCAACATTTGGCCAGTTTCAATACAGGTTCGATTCTGACCGGTTTTTAAACACCCCTACATGCTAACTCCTTCACTATACATGAAAATAGTCATACTGTGTCATTTCTATTTGGCAGAAGATTTGTGATTATCAGTAATTGTTATTGTGAGTGTTTGATATAAATTCAAAATTACTGGGTATATTTTTTAAATATTGATCTTTTACTAAAATATTCTTGTCTAATCGTCGCTATAGGATCTATAACGACACTTTTATTGTAGAAATAATATTTCTGTTATGAATTTAACAATTTCCTATTTTATACTCTCTCATTTTCAAAATATAAGATTATTATGGATTTTATGAAGTCAAATTGTGAAATTAAGTACTAGGGTGAGCATGGTGCGGTTTGAAGCTCAAACCGTACACGAAACCGTTTAGGTGCGGTTTGACAAATTCAAAACCGCACATAAAACTGTTTGTGATTGGTGCGGTGCGGTTTCGAACCATTCGATTTGGTTTCATTTGCTGCGGTTTCGGTTACAAAACTAATTGAAATAACAAAATTGTAAAATAGTTAGCAAAATCATCCACGCAAACATATTACGCAGTGAATACAATCATGGAGCTAATTTAGCAAAATAGTTCTAGGCGTCAACAATTATATAGTTGATTAAAACTATGTTATCACATTTGATTTAGAAAATACCAAGCCACTCTTGATTTACAAACATAATTAATACTGTTGATTCTTCATTCAATCCTACAATATTTGTCTTCTAAAATAAAATGAGGAGAATATGTTATAATAGAGAAATTATATATACTAGTAACAAATTTTAGAAAACAAGATGATTATTTGGTACGATTTCGGTTTTATGCGTGCGGTTTTGGCTAGTAATCAAACTGAAACCGTAATTTTGATTTTTCAACTCACTTAAAATTGTCACATACGTCGAAAAATTTGTGCGCTTTTTGGTGCAGTTTCGATTTTAATTTAGTTTCTTGATCAGCCCTATTAAGTACCCCCTCCGTTTCAAAATTAAATATACAATTTGATTTTTAAAGTCAAATTAAACTTCAAAATTGATACGACTCATAAAAGTTTAGAATAAAATAAATTATGATTAATGATATTTGTTATATACTACTCTCTTTTTCATTATATAAGTCATTTAAGACATAATCACATATTAAGAAATCTCAATAATTCTAATGTTAGATAATTAATGTTGGTTTGAAATTTCATTACTACTCGTGCACTATTTAATTAATCTTCATTCTCTCTCTCAATTACTCTATTTTTTTAGGAGCAAAGTAAAAAATAATTAGTTTTTTTCTCTTAGATATATGTAAAACGTCATATATTATTGAAAAAATTTCTTCTAAAACGACATATAATGAAAAGAAGGAGTCTACAATTATAATAATCATATCAACTAAAATTAAATAAATTTACATCAATTTTAAAATTTAATATGCTGTCGTTTGACCTCAAAAGTCAAATTATATATCTAATTTTGGAACAAATGGAGTATATAAAAAGTAGTACTCCCTCTGTTCCGAATTATAAAATTAATATTTATTTGAGTAATACTAGGGGTCTAAAATTTTTTGTCTCAAAAAACTTCTTAATCGATTTGTCATCATTACATTAGTTAGATAGTACTAATAATTTTGTCTTAATTTTTTGAGTATATAAAAAGTAGTACTCCTAATTTTGTTAAGTATTATTAAAATATTCAATGTTATGTCATTTAAAACTCATTTGAGACTAAAAATTTGATACCCTTAGAGCATTCACAATAGTTTTCTTATCTCTATCTCTACTCTACAGTGCTATTAAGTCATTCTGTAGAATAGGAATTTAATTTTTTTCACTATGTACCTAACAAGTTCCTTATATTGATTCTTTAAATAATGAAATTTGAAATTTAAAAATTAAAATTTGAAAGTTCCAACAACCGAAGCATGTTTTGACTGTTGTAATTATTTGACATTTGTATTAGCTTCATGCATTAGAACATTTAATATATTACAACCTCTTGTTTTTAATTATAAAATTGTTGTTAATTTATTAATATTTTTGAAGTAGGTGATATTTTTAAATTTAAAATTAATATAAAGTTAATACATATTGTAACTTATTTAGAAAAAAATACTGCTACTTATAAAGTTAATAGAGTGTTTTGTAGTTAAACCTAATTTTAAAATAAATTATCAAATACCTTTTTGAGATTATTTTTTTCGTTACCTTTTATTTTCCAATATGGTTGTGTAGGGAAACACTTCCAGACCAATGCAGTTAACTGAAATTCAGTGTATGCACATCTAGAAGGGGAGTTGAATAGGTGAATGTGAATGAATTGATTAACAATGATAATTTTAAATTTTCAGGTTATGACATGTCTGCTTTGATGTTTATATTAAACTGTTATTAAGAATAATAACTCATCTAGACAGATCATAAGTTGTATGTAGACCTGACAATTTAAGTTAAAAATCATATAGTTAATCAAAATTATTTAGATTTATTGGGTTGATTAACTAGATTTTAGGTGATGGATTGGTTTGGTTTTGGACCTATATTATTATTACAAATATGAGCTGGATATAGTTTAACTAGTTTTGACCCATATTAGTATATACTACTTTCGTCTCATAATAAGTGCTTTTTTAGCTTAAAACACACATACCAATACACAAGCTAAAATAACAAAAATATCTTTAATATACTTTCTTTGGAGTTGAAGAGTTAATGAGTGTCATTTAATTGTAGTGAGTAATGGAGGAATACCATTGGTTGGAACGTAATAAATACCATTGGTTGGAACGTAATAAATATCATTGGTTGCATAAGGGCATATATGAAAAAATATTGTAAAAAATATATTGGAGTTCTAACACATCACTTATTTTGAAAAAAAATATTAAGCCTAAAAAAGCACTTATTGTGGGACGGAGGTAGTAATAATTTTTTGTACTTTGTAGAGCTAATACATCAACATGTATGCATTATTACACTACGGAGGGTGTATTCAATTAAATTTTTAAAGACTTTAAAAGTTTGTGTAAGACCCCAGCTTTTATAAATAAAGATGAATTTTTCTATAAATATTATTTTTGAATATTATGGAATAAATTTGATATAATGTTATAGTTGTGGGTAATATTTATAAATTTTGCAAAGTATGTAAGTTGTTATAAAATATTCGTTTGGTTTAATATTCTTTTTGTTAGTGGAATATTCGTGATAATGGCTCAATCATTGGTGGACCCCACAATGTAATTATTGTCGATTGAGAAAACGACAAAAATATTTTATAAAAATAACTACGAGGTGTTACCGTTAAAACTGTTGAACTACCCGGTGGTAAAAGTACAAGAATACGCCAGTCTGTCGTAGTTGAAAGTAGTACCAGATTGATTATCGATGCTTACGTGAGAAGTAACTCAAATATGCTCAATTATTGCTACAAATAATTCTTTGATCATATCTCTTATTGTCACAAGATCATCTCGTATAATATGTTATAAGTAAATCAATAATTGAGACGACAAGTTATAAATGATTAATAATTGTTGAAAGATTAAATATGTGTTGATGAAAAAAAAAATGATTTGTGGTAAGTTTGATTATTTTATGGGGGCTCATATGTCATCATCTAAGAGTCTCTTCGTCAATAGTAATTACCTTCACAATAGTAATTACCCTTGTGAATAGTATTTACCTTCGCCAATAAGAATTACCTTCGTCGAATAGTAATTACCCTTGTGAATAGTATTTACCTTCGTTAATAGTAATTACCTTTACCGTATCGTCCGAACCACTTGTCGTTTCACATTACAAAAGGCCGAACCACTTGTCGTTTCACATTACAAAAGCGCCGAACCACTTGTCGCTTCACATTACAAAGGCGTCGAACCAATCGTCAAGCCACTTGGCTTTTTCACACTAAGGCTGCTAAGCTAGAAATCTTCTATAAATAGAGGCCTAGGGCTTCATTATTTTCACGAATTCATTCAAGCTATAGAGAGAGAAAGTATAGAGAGAATAAGAGAGAAGAAGAAGAGTATTTTGTTACTACTGCTAATTGCAGATTCAATCTCCTACCAAATGTAAGGCGTTATTCTTTCTTATTCAAGAAGAGAACTGTTGTTATTCCATCGCTTATTATTCTGCTGGAATAACTCAGATAATGTGGTTTACCCTATACTTGGTGACATTCTTCTATTATTCTCATTGGAACATCCTCGCTGCATGTGTTTTACACCGGACTGGTTCCGCTCTTTATTATTCCGTTGGAACATCCTGCGTCATGGTGTTTTACACCTGACCGGTTCCGCTTTATTATTCTCGCTTGAACATCCTGCTCATGGTGTTTTACACCGACCGGTTCCGCTCTTTATTATTCTGCTGAATATCCTATCTCATGTGTTTTACACCGGATCCGTTCCATCTTTATTATTCTGTGGAACATCTTCTCTTGCGGTGAATTTCACCGACCGTTCCGTTATTTATTATTCTCATTGAATAACTCGTCTGCGCGGTTCTATCGCATGCACGGTGATTTCTTTTGTTATTCCATTCTTTATTATACCCAAATGGTTAAAACTTTGACTTTATACTCCATGAAATTAGTGGAATATCCTCGATATTTGCGTTTCATCCAAAGATCTTTTCATGAAAATATTCTTCCGATCATTCTTGAATTTTACTCTACAAAACAAAAGATCATATTGATAATTTGGGCGTTAATAATTCCTGGATAAAATAATTCTTGAACTTGTTTTATCAATTCTTATATCATTGTCATCATCCTCATGTTTATATTTTTAAAAGTCATCTGTATTCAGTAGTGCGTAGATGGACTTGGTATGATTATGACCGAGACTATTCTTGTGTAATCACGACCGTAATGTTACAAATGATGTGGTAAAAATCCTCGCCGTCAGTAGTGCATCGATGGATAGTTGTTGGCATGATCATGACCATTAATGAATACACAAATATTCTCGGCCGTAGTGCATGAATAATTGTGGTCGTGATACTAAAGAATATCCTCGGCAGTAGTGCGGGGGTGATTCGATGATGTGGAATATTTATTAAAGTGAGTCTCAAATATAACAAATGATGAAAAACCTTTTAAAACCTAAAAGATAGTAGACTTTATTTTCTACTTGACTCTTTTAATGGATCAGATATTCACCGCAGCTTAAACCGTTTGTCTATTGTATTTTATCGCTTTAACATTGTTGAAGACTATTGATAATTTATTCGCATTATCTTAGTCATAATATTTCTTCTTGGGCTAGTTGAGCTCACCCTTTCTTTCACCGTTCTCTTCAGAAATGAGAATATAGTCGGGATTTGAGCGAGTCTGGGAAACGAGTGATGGTCCCGAAGATAGCATTAGTAGTCCTCACTATTCTGTGAAATAGTGTGATAATAATTGTAATGAGGACTCATTTTTGAGTTTGTATAATATCTAGTAGGCGATATTTGTATTTAAACTCACAGCTTTATATCGTATAGAGTATCTGACGCTTATGATAAGTAAGTTGTATTTAAATTACAGCACCATGTAAGTGGCGACCCAAGATGGGTGATGTATACCTAATTTTGGGGGCGTCACAATTATATCGAGCTTAGGGATATGATCCCTGGCTAAGATGTGAGAATAGTACTAGAGGGGAGAGACGGGAATACCTTCGCTAAGTATGACCTACCTAAGTTTATGTCTTTATTTTATTGGTTGGTCGGAAGATAGGGATAATTTGTTACATGTCAATTAACCTTTTGTTTAGTGGCGATGTCGAAAATGACATCCGAGAATGTTGAGAATAGCAATGGAGCGCAGACGATCGTTGATTCACCACATATCAATAATCGTGATAATGTGCATCGAGAAGGCGACAAATCCTCATGCAAACAACAACACCGACAAATGATGAATGATCAAATGTTTAGAGGCTTTATGCAATTTATGCAACAAAGAAAGAGAGCGACTCCATCCCAAAACGAAGTGGAAACACGGAAAATTCTCGGGCGGTCACCGCTAAACAATTCAAGGAGCCGGACCACCGGAGTTTAAGGGAGAGCCAAAACCACTTCTCGCGGAAGCATGGATAAAGCAGATTACCAAGATATTTGATGTCTTGGGATGCTCCGAGGAGCAAAGGTTCCCTTCACGCTTTTATGTTGCGCGAGAGGCGGACATCGGTGGGAATCAGAAACGTACTCAACTTCTTTCTCAGATCAAGATATCTTGGGAGAAGTTCCAGAGTCGTTTCAACGACAAATACTTTCCCAAAAGTATTCGCCATGAAGGAGGTGGAGTTTATCAAGTTGGAACAAAACAATATGGCCGTGTCGCAATACGAGGCAAAATTTGCGAGTTATCACGGTTTCGTCCCACTTGGTGGATAATGAAGAGAGAATGGCGCGAATGTTTTTAAGAGGTTTGAAGCGGAGATACGTCAACATCTTATTTCTCATAAACCGTGTTTGTATTCGGATGTTGTAAATAGGGCTCGATTAGTGGAACGCGATAATGAGTCAACGCAACTAAAAGAGAGCGGTAAAAGAAAATTATAATACCAAATGAGAGAGTAGTCATCGGCGGCGACAACAAGCGTTGAGGGAATCAACGGGCGGATATGGTAACCATTTCGGTGGTAATCGTAATAAAACAATAAGAATGGACATTTCAAGAAACGGAGATTCAACAATGATGGAAAGACGTCAAGACCAAAGACTCTATTGTTAAGGAAGGTGAAAGACCACCTATCATATGCTTCAAATGCGGAGGAGAGGACACATCATCAAATGCGTCATCTTGCGAGTCAAAAAGCATGTTATAATTGTGGAAGAGAAGGTCACTTAGCTCGATTTTGTCGTTTCAAGACAAATTCAGCTAGGATGGAGGCACCAAAGGCCATCCTTAAAATTCAAAACCAGAAGTGCAAGGGAGAGCATTTGTTGTGACCTCCCAAAGAGCAAGGAATCCGAATGAGGTCATCACGGGTAAGCTTATCATAAACTCTAATGAAGTCTATACTTTATTTGATAACGGTTTCTACCCATTCTTTTATTTCTCCTACTCTTGCGTTCATCGATTAAATTTGACTCGGAGAAATTAGACTTTGACTTATCTCGTGGAAACTCCGCCGGAGAAACCTTCATTACATCCAATCGCTTATAAGTCTTGTTTGGTTCAAATCGGTACCCTCACATTACACCGTCGATCTTATTTCATTAAAAATACTTGCATTTGACGTGATTCTAGGGATTGATTGGTTAACTACTTATCATGCAAAATTGATTGTTTTAAATAAGGTTGTTAGTTTTCATATTCCTAATCAACCTATTATGCTAATTCAAACGACCAAACCATTAAAATCAATCACGGTCATCTCAAGCCATAAAGCTATTCGTTTATTGAAAAAGCGGATGTCAAGCTTTCTTAGCTCATGTCACAGATTTAAATAAAAATACGTCGCTTTTAACGATATTCCTATTGTTAATAAATTTCCGACGTATTCTCAAGAACTTCCCAGGCCTACCCCAGGCGTGAAATTGAATTTTGTATCGACCTTGAACCCCCAGACAAAACCTATTTCCAAAGCCCCATATCGAATGGCTCTATCAACTTCGTGGAGTTAAAGACCCAACCGCAGGAATTGTTAGACATCGGCTTTATTCGTCCCCAAGTACTTCTCCTTGGGGTGCTTCGCTTACTATTCATGAAGAAGAAAGATGGGAGTATCGCGACTTTGTATTGATTATCTGGAGTCAATCATGTCACCATCAAAATAGGTATCCATTGCCACGTATTGATGACTGTTTGACCAACATTGAAGGAGCCAAATTCTTTTCAAAGATTGATCTTCGTTCCGGATATCACCAATTGAAGATTAGAACCCGTGACATTCCAAAGACGGCTTTGAAACTCGATGACGGCATTATAAATTCCTAGTCATGTTCTTTGGATTGACTAATGCTCCGCCGCCTTCATGGATATGATGAACCGAGTATTCAAGGAATATTTAGATCACTTTGTGGTCGCCTTTATTGATGACATCCTTATTTATTCCAAAAGCCGTGAAGATCATGAAAGCAACACTTGAGGTCGACACTCCAAAAGCTTCGTGAATATAAGCTTTATGCCAAGTTGAAGAAATGCGAGTTCGGCAAGAAGAAGTAGCATTCCTTGGGCACGTGGTATCAAGTCATGGAATATCCGTTGACCCAAAGAAAGATTGAAGCTATTCAAAGTCGGGAACAACCTAAATCGATGACCGTCGACGTAGCTTTCTCGGTTTAGTGGTTATTATCGGAGATTCGTGGAAGGATTTTCTCGAATCGCTATTCCATCGACTCAAATGACTTTGGAAAGATACAAAGTTCGGTTGGAGCGAAGAATGTGAGAAGAGTTTTCAAGAACTCAAGAGGAGACTTATTTCAAAGACTGCTCGACAATACCATCTCGCTTTCGGAGGATTTGTCATCTCATGATGATTCTTGAGCAAAGGGTTGGGATGTGTTCTTATCTGCAACATGAAAAAGTTATAGCCTTATGCCTCGCGACAACTCAAAGAATATGAGAGGAATTATCCTACTCATGATCTAGAGTTAGCGGTTGTTGTCTGTCTTCAGACTTAAAATTTGGAGGCATTACTTGTATGGGAGAAAGTGGAGATCTTCTACGCATCATAAAAGCCTCAAATATTTCTTCACTCAAAAGGAACTCAACATGCGACAAACGACGTTGGCTTGAATCTGCTGAAAGATTATGATCATACCATCCAATACCATCCCGGAAAAGCGAACGTGGTATCGGACGCGTTGAGTAGAAAATCATATGCAAGCACGAAAGTCGCGATATTGCCAACGAGGCCCATTTGTGTGACTTGCAAAGGATGGAGATAGAGTTAAAGACTCTGGGGACGCGTGTGATGATAAGCGAGTATACGAGTAGAACCGACTTTTAATCGATAAAGTTAAAGTTGCTCGAAGCTACGAGACACGGAGCCGATGCGTATGAGGAAAAAAGTGCAAGAAGGTGCTATCTTGGAAGCAAGAATCGATGAAGAAGGAATACTTGAGTCAACTCTGACTTTGTGTTCCTAACGACCACGATTTAAAGTATAATATCATGATGGAGGCGCACAACACACCATTTGCAATCCATCTCGGGAGTACCAAAATGTATCATGATATTCGTCGTATACATTTTGTGGAGCAATATGAAGAAAGAGATAAGCGCTTATTTATCTCAAGGTGTCTAACTTGTCAACGAGTTAAAGCGAGCATCAAGTACCAAAAGGTCCATCAGAACCACTTGAAATTCCGAGAATGGAAGTGGGAGCACATTACCATGGATTTCGTTACCCGGCCTTCCTAAGGTTTCTCGAGGAATTGATGCGATTTGGGTCATTGTTGATAGATTGACCAAGTCCGCTCATTTCTTACCGACACGAGAAACTTATACACTTGAACGCTCTTGCTCAGTATGTACATAAATGAGATTGTAAGATCGCATGGTATGCTTAAGGTATCCATAGTTTACGATCGAGACCCAAGATTCACTTCACGATTTTGGGTTAGTTTGCAAAAAAGCTATGGGTGCAGACTTTACGATTTAGCTTCGGCATATCATCCTCGACGGACGGACAATCGGAGAGGACTATTCAAACTCTTGAAGATCTATTAAGACTCTGTGTCCTTGATTTCAAGGGGAGTTGGGACAAGTTCTTACCATTGGTGGAGTTTTCCTACAACAACAGTTATCAAGCAAGTATTGGCATGGCTCCATTCGAAGCATTGTATGGAAGAAAGTGTCGTTCTCCAGTATGCTGGGATGAGGTGGGTGAAGCAACGTTGTTGGGACCGGAGTTGGTACGTATGACTACGGAAAAGATTCAAACGATCCGACAACGTATAAAAACCTCACAAAAATCGACAAAAGAGTTATGCTGATCTTCATCGAAAGGACGTGGAATTCGATATAGGAGATCATGTGTTGTTAAGAGTCGCTCCATGGAAAGGAGTTACAAGATTTAGAAAGAGAGAAAACTTAACCCTCGATTCATCTGGTCCATTTTAATCCTCGATCGAGTAGAACTGTGGCCTATAGACTCGCTTTTCTTGCCAAATATGTCTCGTGTTCAAAACGCGTTTTCACATATCTATGTTACGTAAATATGTGAAAGACCCGAATCATATTATTGAGTTAGAACCCAGACGAAATAGCGGAAGATTTGACGTATGAAGAGGTTCTGTTCGATTTTGGATAAGAAGGAACATATTCTACGCTCCAAGGTTATACCTCAAGTCAAAATTTTGTGGAGGAACCACGATGTTGAGGAAATGACTTGGGAGTTAGAATCAAATGAAATCAAGGTATCCTTACTTCTTGACATACCAGTCGCACCTCTAATTTCGAGGGCGAAATTTCATAAGAAGGGAGGTTGTAAGACCCCACTTTTATAAATAAAGATGAATTTTTCTATAAATATTATTTTTGAATATTATGGAATAAATTTGATATAATGTTATAGTTAGGGTAATATTTATAAATTTTGCAAAGTATGTAAGTTGTTATAAAATATTACGTTTGGTGGGGAATATTCTTTTGTTAGGAATATTCGCATAAATGGCTCAATCATTGGTGGACCCCACAATGTAATTATTGTCGATTGAGAAAACGACAAAAATATTTTATAAAAATAATTGGCGGAGGTGTTACCGTTAAAACTGTTGAACTACCCGGTGGTAAAAATACGATGTCAGCGTGACATTGCGTAGTAGCGCAGATTGATTATTGATGCTTACGTGAGAAGTAACTCATTATACTTTCAATTATTACTACAATAATTGTTTGCATCATATCTCTTATTGTCACAATATCATCTCGTATAATATGTTATAGTATAAATCAATAATTGAGACGATGAGTTATAAATGATTAATAATTGTTGAAAGATTAAATATGTGTTGATGAAAAAAAAATGATTTGTGGTAAGTTTGATTATTTTATGGGGGCTCATATGTCATCATCTAAGAGTCTCTTCATCAATAGTAATTACCTTCGTCAATAGTAATTACCCTTGTGAATAGTATTTACCTTCGTCAATAGTAATTACCTTCGTCAATAGTAATTACCCTTGTGAATAGTATTTACCTTCGTTAATAGTAATTACCTTTACCAGACGTCGAACCACTTGTCGTTTCACATTACAAAGGCCGAACCACTTGTCGTTTCACATTACGGTGATCCGAACCACTTGTCGTTTCACATTACAAAGGCCAAACCCGATTAATCGTGCCACTCGCTTTTCACACTAAGTCTTGCTAAGCTAGAAATCTTCTATAAATAGAGGCCTAGGGCTTCATTATTTTCACTTAATTCATTCAAGCTATAGAGAGAAAGTATAGAGAGAATAAGAGAAAAGAAGAAGAGTATTTTGTTACTACACCGCGCAAAGATTCAATCTCCTACCAAATGTAAGGCGTTATTCTTTCTTATTCAAGAAGAGAAGCTGTTGTTATTCCATTGCTTATTATTCATTGGAATAACTTTTGTACGTGGTTTACCCTATACTTGGTGACATTCTTCTATTATTCATTGGAACATCCTCATCATGTGTTTTACACCGACTGGTTCCGCCTCTTTATTATTCCGTTGGAACATCCTCATGCATGTGTTTTACACCGACTGGTTCCGCCTTTTATTATTACATTGGAACATCCTGTCTGTGTGTTTTACACCGGACCTGGTTCCGTTTTTATTATTCTGTTGGAATATCCTATCTGTGTGTTTTACACCGGATCTGGTTCCATCTTTATTATTCTGTTGGAACATCTTGTCGGTGTGAATTTCACCTGACCTGGTTCCGTTATTTATTATTCTGTTGGAATAACCTGCCTGTGCGGTCTATCGCATGCATGGTGATTTCTTTTGTTATTCCATTCTTTATTATACCCAAATAAGTTAAAACTTTGACTTCTATACTCCATGAAATTAGTGGAATATCCTCGATATTTGCGTTTCATCCAAAGATCTTTTCATGAAAATATTCTTCCGATCATTCTTGAATTTTACTCTACAAAACAATGATCATATTGATAATTTGGGCGTTAATAATTCCTGGATAAAATAATTCTTGAACTTGTTTTATCAATTCTTATATCATTGTCATCATCCTCATGTTTATATTTTTTAAAGTCATCTCATGGCACAGTAGTGCATAGATAGACTTGGTATGATTATGACTGAGAGACTATTCGGTAATCATGACCGTAATGTTACAAATGATGTGGTAAAAATTCTCGATGGTAGTAGTGCATTGATGGATTTGTTGTTGGCATGATCATGACCATTAATGAATACACAAATATTCTTGGCCGTGTAGTGGTGAATAATTGTGGTCGTGATACTAAAGAATATCCTTGGCCGTGAGTGCGGGGGTGATTCGATGATGTGGAATATTTATTAAAGTCTGAGTCTCAAATTTATAATGATGATGAAAAACCTTTTAAAACCTAAAAGATAGTAGACTTTATTTTCTACTTGACTCTTTTAATGGATTGCATATTCAATGCAGCTTAAACCGGTTGTCTATTGTATTTTATCGGTTTAACATTGTTGAAGACTATTGATAATTTATTCGTATTATCTTAGTCATAATATTTCTTCTTGGGCTAGTTGAGCTCACCCTTTCTTTCACCGCTTCTTCTTGAAATGAGAATATAGGCGGGACGAGTCGGAAAAAGCAGTGATGGTCCTCAAGATAGCATTAGTAGTCCTCACTATTCGTGAAATAATGTGATAATAATTGTAATGAGGACTCCTTTTTGAGTTTGTATAATATCTAGTAGATTTATATTTGTATTTAAACTCACAGCTTTATGTCGTATTGTACACCATACGCTTATGTTAATAAGTTGTATTTAAATTCTGTACCATGTAAGTGGCGACCCAAGATGGGTGATGTATACCTAATTTTGGGGGCGTCACAGTTTGGTTGTATTCAATCAAGACATTTAAAAGTTTATAAAAGTTTATTGGTATTCAATTACAACTTTTGTAATATCTTTAAAAGTTAGGTGATATTGAATTGAAACTTTTATAAAATCTATAAAAGTATTTTGGTATTCAAAAAGTCATAGATTTTTTAATTTCTATCAAATGATAGAGTTTGACAGACTTTAGAAGAAGAGACACTTATATCCAAAGTATGACCTCATCTCTAAAGACTTTCAAAGACTTCTAAATAATTGAGAAATGGAGAAGATGAATAAAGGAGAAAGAGAAAGAGACAGAGGATATCAAACAAAGAAGAGAAAACAAAACAATATATATATATAGGGAATTGTTAAATTCACATCACTTTTTATTATTTTCACAACAAAAGTATCGCTGTAGATGTATAGCGACGGTGAAAACCGTCGCTATAGAATCTATAGCAACGCTTTTGTTGTGAAAATAACAAAAAATGATGTGAATTTAACAATTTTTTATATATATTAATTTATCACTTTCTCTCTTTCTACCTCAGTCCTTTCAAAATAAAAACTCCAAAAAGAAAGAGAGCTATTATAGCAAGTGAGGAGAGAGAAAAAGGAGGAAGAGTTAAAAAAAGGATAGCGTTAAGTAGGGGTGTTCAAATTTATCGATTTTCCAGACCGGATCGAATCCTATTTGTTTTGGTCATAAAAAAAACCTATTAGGTTCATACAAAAAAAAATCGATTTCGGTCCGACATTTTTATGGTTCGATTTTACCGAACCAGACCGGTATATATCGATTTTCTATTTTTTTTATTAATAATAATAATAATAATAATAAAATAATGATAATAATAATAATAAAATAATAATAATACTAAAATAATAAAATAACAATAAAAATAATAATTATATTAATTTTCGATAAAAATCGATCATCAACTAAGATCACCGGTTCAAGATATCTATCCAACCGACATCTTTATTATCAGATTAAAAGTCAATGGATTTCAATACTGATTCGATTCGATCTGATCCGATTCTACCGATTTTTACCAAATTGATGCGATTTCTAACGTTAAGGGTTCCAAATAGAATCAGTTCCAAATAGAACCAATTGTATAAATGGAGATAACAAATATTTTAATATCATTTTATACTTCTTCTCTCCCATAAAAAAATCTCATTTATTATATTTGTAAATATTAAGGAGGTATTTTGTTTTATGTTTATTTTTAAAATTAATAAATTTGTTAATTTTGTTATTTGTTAAAATTATAAATTGTTAGTTTAGTAATAATGACTTGATAAGAAAAGCGACGATGAACAATTTTAAAATCAAAATTGTTAGTAATTTTTTTATTTATGAAATATGACATTTTCTTGTAATAGTGGTATGATATAATAATTCAACTTCAACAATGTCTTTTTATTTCAAATTAGGTTGTGACATGGTCAAAAATATTTTAATATTATTTAATATCTTACTCATTTAATCTAAAATATAAAATCTTTGTTGACTTTTTAACAATTAATATAAGATGCAATATATATTACAAGTATACAAAAAGTCATCAATTTCTTGGTAAAAAATATAGAAAAATCATCAATTATTTCATGGAGTCTTTAAAAGTAATTTTAAAAGTCTTTAAAAATCATTAAAATTCACAAACTTTACAAAAGTCTTTCACTTAAAAAAAATATTTAAAAGTCTTTATTGAATACACTCTCTTAAATGTTATTTGTTATAAGGTTGTTTTGTCAGAATTAATATCACAAAAAGAGTTTCAAGTTTGCCTATTAGAAAGCAAATAGAGTATTAATTACTGGGAAAAAAAGAGGATCCAATTAGAATGAAGTTATTTTTTTGGTAAGTTGGTCAATTGACCAATAGAATTGACACACATAAAATCTCGTCGCATGTCAGTATTCTATTAGTCAATTGACCAACTTATTCCAAAATAAACTTTATACTAACCACTTTCAAAAAAAGATGTACCAAAATTTAGTAATCACTGTGTGCTCTTACCCCAAGTGCTGCATATTAACTTTGGGGGTGTTTGTTATAGGTCATGATGAATATCCGCCTAAACATATTGTATAAAAAATAAATATAAATTATGTGTCCAATAAGGATATTTATGTACCGGTTGTTAAATATAAAAAATATTTTGTCTAAATAAAAATTTTAAGATGACTAATATGTGATGATCTCATATTACTATTTATTTTTTGATCATCTGATTATTGAAAATCTTGACATTTTATCGGATATCTAATTTTTAAAAATGTAAAATTACTGGTGGAACAATCATGACATATAAAAATAATCAACCACATTATGGGTTATTTAAAATGACCTTTTTAGATGATTTGGACAAAATCACCCTCTTTCCATTCCAACACGCCAGATGTATATTCCTTCGCACGGCCCCACTTTCTGAGATTCCCAAAAGAAAAAAGTTCAAGATCAGAATAGGAATTTAGCTGATCTATAATAATATTTTAATGCAAGGTTAAAGGACTAATCTATAATTTCAAAAGCTTCTTCGAAAATTAAAAGGACAAAGTAAACTTGAATGAATCTTATTTGACATTCGACATAAACATATAAAACATAGTGGAATAAAATCTCATTAATTATAGGAATTAATATTTCTACAATCTAATGTTAGTAAACTGAAAGGACATTATATATATATATATATATATATATATATATATATATATATATATATATACACACTAACTTATCTCCAACTGCAGAAAATAATTTGTCAAAGTTAGTACTCGATAATATGTCCTTAAGACAATTATGTCATCCGTACGGTGCTCAGAGTTAATAGCACTTGTTTTTCAGGATACAATGACAATGTATACTATAGTAACACTCCAAATAGTATACTCAACGAACCAATATAAATGCTTTGATTCTCTCTCAAAAATTAAACTCTAATTGAATTATGAAATGAAGAATAATAAAAGACTAGAATGCTTGGATGCTTGTTAATTTGAACGAATGAAAAGGTTGCCCCTCCTATCTATTTATAGGAGGGATTAGTAACCCATTAGAAGGGACACAACCTTTAGATAGTTTTAAGCCAAAAACGATGCAGTTTTAAGACGTAGCAAAATAGACGCGTCCATTTGGGCCACAAAACGACGTAATTTTAGTTTGATCAGAACAAAAACGACGTAGTTTAAGGTTTTAACAAAAAAAGGTGCGTCCGTTCAGGCAAAAACGACGTAGTTTTGCAGCGCCTGTTCAGGCAGATAGCTTTTCCCAAAATGGCATAGTTTAGACGCATCTGTTCGGCAGGTAACGCTTCCTAAAACGACGTAGTATAATAATAAATATTATTTATCAAAACGACACAGTTTTCATAATAGAACTGAATAAAATAAATTTTAATTTAAAAAAAAATTGTCCAAAAAATTCACATGTACTGTGTACAAACATGTATAAACAAAAAAAGTGTAGACATAATACTGTATATATATACACAGACAAGAGAAAATTGAGAAGTTCATATGACTGAGGACGTACGATAAGCAACGGATGCAGATTGCTCACAACAAAACTTGGAATTAAAAAATAATAATAATAAATACCAGTCCTAAAATTTACACAAATTTAAGTGAGAGTGATGTTATTCATGTACTAATACTTTCATTAACTTGTTAAAAATAGAACCCACTTGTGAAAATATTAAATTAGCTTGTGATTTGTGAAAATATCACATTAGCTTGTGAAAATAGCAAATTAGTTAATGTTGGTTTGAAATTTTATTACTACCGTGTACTAATTAATTACTCTTCCTCCTCTCTCTCAATTACTATATTTTTTTAGGGACAAAGTAGAAAATGAATAATTTCTTCTCTCTTAGATATATGTAAAACATCTTAAATTATGAGGAAAAAAATCTTCTAAAACAACTTATATAATGGAAAGGAGGGAGTATACAATTATAATAATTATAACTAAAATTAAATAAATTTACATCAATTTTAAAGTTTAATTAATATGCCGTGATTTGATCTCAAAAGTAAAATTGTATCTCTAATTTTAGAACGGATGAAGAATATAAAAAGTATTATTTCCTCTGTACCGAATTATAAAATAAATATTTATTTGAGTAATGCTAGGGGTCTAAAATTTTGTCTCAAAAGTTTCTCAAATGATGTGTCATCATTATATTAGTTAGGTAAATCTCATGTGATTGGTCAAGCCATAAAATAATATTAAAATATTCAATATCATGTCAAGATCAAAAATCGCATACCCTTAGCAATTTGAAATATCTTCAAAATAAAAGTCGACATAATTCATTAAAGTTTTAAAAATAATAAATCTTATAACTAATAATACATTTTAGGTAATTTATAATATTTTTAATTTTATAGACATAAATTAAACAAATTCATGTCAATTTTGAGTTTGAATATATTTAAAATTGACTATTAAAAATCAATATTGATCTTCAATTTAAAATTAAGTATAGGATGCAACTTGTAATTTATTCTTATATTACTCACCTAATTTTTAATGAATCTTATTAAATTTTGAGTTTGAAATGTTTTCAATCGACTTTTTTTTAGGTCTTATAATTGGGAATAAAAATATGTATTGTGCAGTTAAAATAATATTTTAAAAAGAAGAGAGAAAATACATATTTTTGGCATGTTTCTGATTCAACAGGGTTTTGAATAAACCAACAAGAATATGAGACGCACCTTTATTTTCTGCTGTGTATCTGCGTGTCTGCGAATCTAAGAAGTAATAATCTGTTCCGGTCACATGAAAATCAGACAACTTGAGAAGAGTATTTTGTTCCGCCCAAGAAAGATAATTCCATTTACTACTCTTGCAGCTCATTGTTCTGTCCTCATCATCTTCATCTTCATCATCATCATGAAATACCAACTTAATACCGACTTTTTCTACTACGAAACGATCAATTTCGTAATTGGTGAGTGAAACAGTAACTGCATCAGTTTCGTATTTGACGACCGAAACAGTAACTTTATCGTCAACTTCTAATGCATTCCCCAACTTCCAGTGACTCAACATCATGAAATACTCTTCCTCTTCATCAGGCTTCCAAAAGTTGGGGCGGTATTGCCAGCTGAAATCCTTGGTCTCATTATGCATTTTAATCGCTGGCCTAAAATCAAGGAGCCACCCACCTCTGTAAACAACGCACACATTCAATCCTCGGATATTAGGAAGTGAAGGCACGGTAAAGGTAACAGAGTTTGAAATATGAGGCGGTGTTGAGACACAGTAGTATCCTGCAGGAGGCACACGCCCAGGAACACTTGTGCTGAATATGCCATATTCATACCTTACCTGCACGCATATATGTATGTGCCCACAAGTACTATCATGTAAGTAAGTTACTAATTCTAAATAATAGCCTAAAACAGAAGGACAAAACAGAGAGTACCTACTTTGATGGCATTATAAAATTCCACGGTATACTTCGATAAAAACATTAAATCCACGTCGAACAAGCCCAATTTCTTCAAGATTCTTATGTCGCAATTTGTAACTGGTACCGACTTAAATAATCTTTCAACTTCAACAAGTTCTCTGCAGCGAAAACAACTTGTCTGAACTAAATTTGGTGTCATCCCCACCTTTTTCAAGGACCTATTGCCTGATGCCCAAAGACGTTTTACAGTACTAGGAAGACCTATGATAACTTGGAGCCATGGACAAGCATTTAAAGTGAGATCCTCAAGCCTACCAAGACTTCTAATGCAATCTGGAAGAGTTTCAATTGAATTTTCACTCAAATCCAAAAACATCAACGAGGATAGGTTACTGAAATTACTGGGAAAAGAATCATTGGATAGATTGCAGCCTACAAGGCTCAATTCAGACAAAAATCGTGGTAAAGAAGCCCGTTGTTGGACGACTCTAGTCAGAGCCAATGTAGGATTCATGTTAATTCCATCAGCCCGAAACACTTTCAGCGAGTCCAGATTTCTCAGCCCCATTGGAAACTCGCAAAGACTTGAACAACCAGAAATTATCAGTCTTTCAAGCTTTCTTGGAAGCTTCGTAAGTTTTTTGCAATTTTCTAGATCAAGCACAAGAAGTCTCTCAGCGAATTCAATGGACTCACAAACCTCAACCAAACGTACACAGCCTTTAAGGATCAATATCTCTAGATTTGGAACTTCTGAGAATTTGGGGGTCCCTTCAAGCCATTCAGAATGACTTAGATTGAGAGTCCTCAGACACGGAAGGAACTGTCAATGAGAAAAATTAAATTAAATCTGTAGTAAGAGTCTACTTGTTCTTTTATCTAGATTATTTTGTTTGTTAGTCACTGTTGTACCTTGCTTCTCTTCCAGACACGCTTTAAGCTGCTATACTGTAAGTCCAGTCCAATCAAGCAATATAAAGGAAAATCATTCGGCATAAAGTTCAAATCAAATCCATGCCAGCACAACCACCTTAACCCGTTAGGAAAATTTTTATAGCCTCCACTAAGTTTTACAAAATTGAGCTGCAGGAATTTAATTTGCTGCATCCTAGCAAATGCCTCTGTTTTGAAGTCCACATGGTTTGAACTAGTCAAATTATTGCCCACTGAAAACCATGCCAAGCAGTTGCAACAAAGTCCGTGTAGTGCACTGGTCCAGTAAGATGTATTGACACTTGAGATCGATCTCGCCAAATTATCTCCACTAGAAGTTTGCATATCATACATGAAAGCTTCAATTGAATTTGAGCCCTGTTAAAAGAAATAAAATAACAAGAAGCTAAATAAATATGAGAACGCATGGAAAATAAAAAATAAAAAATAAAAAAGAACAAAAAACATCTAATAAAATGTTTCTCTTACAGTTTTGTCTCTCAATACACTTGAACAATCCTTGTGATGCCACAACCTACTACGCTCACCAGGATTAGAAGATTCTTGCCGAATAATTTCTCTTCCCATGTCTCTAACTAAATTATGCATCATCAATTTGTTATCATTGTTAATTGTTAACAGATGCCGATCGATAAGATTTGCAATGCCTACTGTTGGGTAGAAACCACACGCTTCTAGTATCATCACCGTCCAGTCCTTGTCTTTTCCAACAAAGAAACAAGCAATATGAAGGAACAACTTCTCATCGTGGTCATCCGGTAAGGATTGCAAACTTACTTTGAGTGTCTCAAGGATTTTACCATTAGGAATTGATTCTAATTTCTCCAATGCATTCCCCCATACGTCAACGTTTTGTGCTGATAGAGAACGACCCAAAACTTGAAGAGCTAGTGGAAGTCCTCCACAGTATTGTACTACCCTCTTTGTGTACTCTGTGTAAATTTCAGTTGGATGGTCTTGTTTAAAGGCATGCAAACTGAATAGCTTAATCGATTCATTACGATCCATTTCTTGAACCTTATATACCTCATAAACATCATTAGGTGTTAACACCGATTCTTGCCTAGTTGTTATGATGATTTTACTTCCTGGATGAAACCAATCTTGCATTCCAAGTATTTGATATAATTGGTTAGAGTCATACACGTCGTCGAGAATCAGGAGGACCTTTTTACAACACAAGGCATCTTGAATCTTAATGATTCCTTCATCAATATTGTTTATTTTATCTTTTTTCCACTTACAAATATCTAAAAGCAGTTGAGTCTGTAAACCAATGAAACCTTTAGTTGTTTTTGACTGTTCGTTTATATCCATGAGAAAGCTACTACCATCAAAATTTTCAAAGTTTTTGTTAAAGATGAATTTGGCAATAGTTGTCTTTCCAATCCCGCCCATGCCACAAATCATCATTATGCTACCACTAGTTGACCCATCCCGCAACCACAAATCAATTTTTCTGGTCCGATCATGTATACCAACCAAATATGGAGCAACATCTAATACTTTTCGATTGAGTTTGTGTTGAACCTCAGTTACAACTTTCTGTATAAACTTTGACTCATCCCTACAAATTGTAGTCAAAGTAGGATAGCTAGTACAATAAGCAACAATTAATCTTAGATATGTACAAAACAAATCTAATTTAGAACTCACTTTAATCCCACAGTTTAATAAAATATGATCAAATGCCACAAATGCCATCCTTGTTATTCTCATGTCTATATTTCTATTGACTTCATTTAAGGAAGAATGTGAGATAGTCTCCAAAAAAGTAAGCATACGAAAGTGAAAGACACTATTGTTTACAAGATTTTTTACAGCTTCACCAAAAGGAGGTATTAAAAAAAATAAGAAATAATGTTCATTATACATGTACCTAGAAATATGTATGTTTATATGTAATTTTTATATTTTTCCACAATGTATGCATTGTTCTCATTCCAGCAGAATTAAAGCACATACCAATTTGTGTATAGGACATGAAATATAAGGATGTTACCCATTATCTCGGTCTTTCAGTTCCATTCCAGACAAATCTGCAGCTTCCCTAAGTGCTCCCTTCCACCTTCTGACCATGTTTGGGAATTCCTTCTTCCTTTCATCATTAGTTTCTGTCTTGAGCTTCTTTTCGTATCTATCAAATGCTTCTCCAATGCTCCCTGACTGGTACCTAACTTGGGAGGGATCCACGTGATAGAAAACTGGGAGAACTACATGTTTAGAGGTTCGCTTGCGCTCAAGGATCATTAAAAGCTCATCAAGACACCATCTAGAAGATTCATAGTTCTTCGAGAAGACAATTATGGAGATCCTAGATTGTTGAATAGCTTTTTCCAATTCTGACTTAATATTGTTTCCTCTTTCTATCTCATCATCATCTCTGAACGTGTGAAATCCCGCTTGCACCAACGCTGTATATAAGTGACTTGTAAATGTAGTGCGAGTGTCTACGCCTCTAAAACTCAAGAATACTTGATAAGTACATCTTGAACTGGAAAAAGAAGCTTCTTGGGTTCTCACAAGAGCCATTATATAAAGCTCTGCAAGTTGAGTGACTGTGAAATCCAAACAATCTGTTAAGGCAGCAGAGATGCTTAGGAACAGAACAATCAGAGTCAAATTAAAATACATATAGAACAAATTGAATGATGAATAAAAAGAATGAAATATAAAAAAAAAAATCAAATCTGATCACAAAATATTATCGTAGTTCAAGCGTATTTGACTAAAAAAAATCAAATATTATCGTAGTGCAAGCATATTTGACTTGGCTACAGAAGAAAACTGATGACAGTTTTCCGAAAACTTAAAATTGATAGACATGATTTAGAAAGCATATCTATCAATCGTAGTTATCATCTGCAATCATGTTCTACAAGTAATTTGGAACCTTTGGTCCTATAAAACATTCTGTATAACATATTATTTACAATCTCTTGCTGGTTTTTGAATCATCTCTAGTTAAACTGAACATTGTAATGGACAGGACGAGACATGGATCTACAAGAATCTCTTGCAATAGGGGTTTCACACAGCACAGAAAATAAAAATAATAATATATACGTATCTGTATCTGGTTCCAATCGATATATCGTAAAACGAAGAGAGAATTATGTGTTTGCGAAGAAAATGAAAATGGGGATTCTGAAAATGATAAGAGAGTCTAGTCAAGTCAATTAATATTATTCTTTTCCTTTTCTTTTCTTTTTAGTTTTTGGTTTTAGTTGAAAATATTTCACTCCTTTAATTTACAATATATATAACCCAAATCAAACCATTAGTTACTGGTTTTGAGTTGAGTTATTGGACTTTTGTTAAAAACCGTTAATTTATTTATTATAAATAATATTAATACAAGCTCTATTCCATATTATGAGATTATCATTAAATGAATTGAGCAAAATTAAATGAATTCATATTAATTTGGAGTTTGAGAATGAATTATGTTAAGTTCAAAATGTTAATAATAATCTTATATTTATTATTCTTAATATCTAGAGATTATAAAAATTCAGTTAAAGTTAAATATGAGGTTTAATAGTAGAAAGTATATATATATATATATATATATATATATATATATATATATAAATTGATATTTTATAATATTTTTTGATATTTTTATATGAAAAATGTATTTATAGATATATAACGATGATGAAAACCGTCGTTATAGATCCTATAACGACAATTTTCATATGAAAATATTATTTTCTATTGAGAATATATCAGTTTCTCATATTTTGTATGTTAAGTTTGGTCCGGCTTACTTAAATTGATAATCATCATTTATAAAAGCATGTCACCAAATAAAAACATCCCGAGTGAATCTCGAATTTACTTATTAAAAATTAAGTTAGTAGAAAAACACTTTTTTCGTTCCAAATTAAATATAAAAATATTATCAATTTTTTAAAATTAATTTAAGACATTTTAAACTTAAAATTGACATAAAATCATTTAGTTTTTGTTAATACAATGATAATTACATCATAATTTGTCTAAAAATATTATTTATTACTCCCTCCGTCCCAAATTAATTGCTCAGTTTTGACTTTTTTAAGTCAAATTGACTATTTTTAGAATTAATAATTAAGTATATATAAATATATTTCTAAAATTATAAAAATTAGTGTTAGTAATAAATTGTATATACTTTCTTTTTGTTTTAATTTCTTCACTTATATTTTAGAAAAAATAGTAAAAAAATTAGTTTTAAAAATGGTCAATTTGATTTTAAAAAGTCAAAATTGAGCAATTAATTTGGGACGGATGGATTATAAAATTAATGGTTTCATATCTTAATGAATAATCTTAATTTTATATTTGAAAATAACTTGACCAATGCAGTTAACTTATCAATTTGACCATGGCGAGGAGTTGACACGTATTTAGGAATTAACTAGTGTTATAGGAGCGTGATTACATTTTTTTAGGAATTATTTATGTTAATCTCATTTGGTTGTTTTAATGTTTAACTGAATGAATTTGGATGAATTGAATCTGAATGAAAAAGTTGTTTGATAATTGACATGTCTGAAATATTTGAATAACATATTTTTATTAATTTACCCTTCTAAAAAAAATTTAAAATTGTTTTAAATTTATTTAATATTACTTAATATTGTAAAAAAAAAAAAATCATTCAGCCTATTCAGCAAAAAAAAAGACACTAAATCATTCAGCCCAAATCGTTTGAATGGCTGACCGATTAAGCCATTCAAACGATTTTTTTTTTCTAAAATAAACGCACTGAATAGCTGACCGGTTCAGTCATTCAGTCCTAAACAAACGACCCCTAAATCTAGTTGAAATCATATACAACATTATCTCCTTCATAAATTAATGCCATCATCACTACAGTTGCATTTACTATTTACACAAAAACAACTCTCTAAATGAACTTAAAAGTGCAGAAACAAATGCAATGGAAAAGCTTCTGCTTCAAATTAAAGACCCAATAATTTGGATTTTCCATCGTCTTTGTCATAAGCCTGAATGTGAGATAGATTTTTAAGGGATATATGCACTTATTTAAAAACGACGTCGTTTCACAATTGGTCAGTCATATTTAGCGTTCGCAATTTAATACTTCAGACGAGGGACTTTAACAAAGAAAATATTTTGGACATTTGTCATGTTCACAATATTAAACTGCGAAATAAAGAAAATTAAACAGCGGACGGGAGCTATATCAATAGTTTCGATATTCGAATGGACACTCAAGATCTGTTGTAAGAATAATTTTAATTTGATAATAACGTTAGTTATGAATCAGCCCCATATATATATATATATAATATAATTTCAAAAACTGAAATTAAAGATCCAAGAATTTTGATTTTCCATGGTCTTTGTCATAGCCTGAATGTGAGATAAGATTGTTAGGGTGTAAATTATTGAACCTCTTTGTTTTAGATCCCTTGACTGTAACTATTGAAAAAAAAAATAGCACATAACATATATTGTAATTGTTTACCAAGGCTCAAAATGAGTTGGATATAAAAGTTTATTACTTGTTCTCTATCTTCCCTTCCTCTTTCTCATACACAACCACAATTTTTTAAATGTAGTTGATCTTAGTTACCGACTGTTGGTTCGTGATATTTCTCTTATTGGGCCGAATGGATTGGGCCTACATATTCAATTAGTCCATTGGGTCTCCATTATTTGGGCTTAGTCATTGAATTGGCCCATTATACAAATTGTCACTTAACCCAACTTTGACCAGTAATCATTATACCAAGTGACAGTTGACTATTGTGTCGGCCACCTTTCTGCATGGCATTAATGAGGATGGGACTCAGATGACCGTGGTGGAAAAGCAATGGCGGCGAGGTGTGGAAGTGGGTTTTGCTTACTTTAAATTTGAAATAATGACCCAAGTGGGGAAAAAGGTGTCAGGAAGTGATGAGTGACACGGTAAACCGGGAGTGGAGTATGCATGGGGCTGAGATCACATAAGAGGGTAAGTAACACATTCATTCATGATTATTATTCTATCTCTCTCAGGCATTAGATAATATTTTTCTCTCCATTGTTGACCTTGTGATCGCTTTCTCGACTCTCGCCGCCGGAGCTATCCTCGACTGTCGGTAGTCGAGCTTTTAGTGTTGACTTGTTGAATCTATGCGGGGATATTGGGACGATCTTGGTGATTGGGACGTGGAGAAAGATCTTGGTGTTAACATTGGCGCTAGAAGGAGGGCTGAGTTCTAGTGTCCTGAGTATTTTTCAATCACAAATTGTAGTCGCTTTCTCTACGTGGAATCCATGGTGAAGAAGAGTAGAGCGAGTTACTTCTAAAGGATAATCGATGACTATGACTTCGCTCACACACGAGAGTATATGTCAAGGATTGATTGGGTCCTTCAAAGAATGCTCATGCTTGATGCGCTTATAAGCGGTTTACGGGGTTCTCGTTCGAGAACCCAAGGTGATCTTAGAAGAAGATTGATTTTCTTTCTTTGTGAGAAGACCCGACCATGGTCGAAAAGGATAGAAGGCATATTGCTTAGAATCCTATATCGAAGTGGTCGGTGACGAATAGATCAAGTTAGAAAAGAAGTCTACACGTTAAAGACATGTCTCAAGGTAGTCCTTGGGATCAAAGCGGACCAACGACCCATTTTCTGATTGGTCAAGAAGGGTATTCCGCCCTATTGGTCTTGGGATTATGGTCGAAGCGAGTCGACGAAGACCCAATGACCATTTTCCTGATTGGTCAAGAAGGGTATTCCGCCTATTGGTCTTTGGGATTATGGTCAAGGCGAGTAGATGAAGACCAATGACCATTTTCTGATTGGTCAAGAAGGGTATTCCGCCTATTGGTCTTGAGGATTAAGGTCGAGCAGTCGATGAAGACCCAACAGCCATTTTCCTGATTGGCCGAAGAAGGGTATTCCGCCCTATTGGTCTTCGGGATTATGGTCGAAGCAGACCCAGAAGCCGCACTCCTGAGAATCCACCGAGGGCACACCGCCCTGTGGATACTCGTCTTCGGAGATGCCCATCTAAAGCTGTAGGTTCGAATGGAAAAGACAAGACTACTTGGAAGAGACTTTGAGAAGGTCTCTGTCCAAATCGGTAGAAAGATGTTTGCCAATCTTTGGTACGTGAAAAGGGCCGAAGAATGCTAAGACGTTCCAGTGGATTCCGCGCTGTGAAGACGCCTTCCAGGGAATAAACGACCTGTCTTTATTCGGTGCCTTTGTTGGTGAAGCCCGCTCCTGCTGAGCTATATTATTTGTATCTGGCAGCTAGTTCGTTGGCAGTGGGAGCAGTTTTGGTGCGAGAAGTTGGGGGTAAGCAGCACCCGGTTTGCTATGTAAGCCGTGTCCTTAGGGATGAAGAAATAAGATGATAGTTATGGAGAATCTGAAGAGTCCGACAAAACCGTTGCAGTGTTTCTAAGCGAGAATCAAAATTAAGTGGGCGTTGTTTTGCGGTAGTATTCCACTTTGGACCCATCTCCCACTATTGAGGAATTTTGGGTGCCGCCGGTCAAGTCTGCGATGTTATTCGGAGGTTCATGTGGATCTTTGTGTCAGCTAAATGGTTCGATCCCACATCAGCCACCAAAAAGCTATATTCGATTTTGTCTCCTATACCTCTTGCTGTCTGGGGGGTAGTCGTACTGGGTCCATTGCCTAGAGATCAGGTTAACAAACGCCAGCTCATGGGATCAAAATTTAAAACATTCATGAAGGACTTCGGTAGCTCATCCATAGTCTGACAGGCACAGCAAATGCCACCTCGGTGTTAGGAGGTTCGGGAGGACTCGCTGGCCATTCGATGGCAACCTTTTTGGCAGGTGGTCCTTATGAGTTTGTCAGGCCCTTCGTGGTAGGCAAACGTCATTGGTGTTAGGAGGTTCGGGTGGACTCGCTGGCCATTCGATGGCGACCTTTCAAGGTGATCCTTATGAGTTTGTCGGGCCCTTCGTGGTAAGGCAAACGCGTCATTGGTGTTAGGAGGTTCGGGTGGACTCGCTGGCCATTCGATGGCTGCCTTTTCGGCAGGTGGTCCTTAAGACCTTGTCAGGCCCTTCGTGGTAGGCAAGTGTCATCTTTTAGACCTTGTCAGGCCCTTCGTGGTAGGCAAGTGTCATCCCTAAGACGTTGTCAGGCCCTGCGTGGTAGGCAATTGTCGACACTCAGACCTTGTCAGGCCCTGCGTGGTAGACAACTGTCGTTCTTTAAACTTCGTCAGGCCCTTCGTGGTAGACGAATGTCATCTTTTGGTTTTGTTAGGCCTTTTGGGGTAAACAAATGTCCTTATATACTTGTTCTACCCCGAGTGGTAAGCAAGATTTTGATGGTGCAAGGAGGATCAGCCGAATTCACCTCACACATGATCGATCTCACACTTCGGAAACGATAAGTATACATTACTTTATTTTGTTCAAGTATTGAGTTCAATTCATTCAATACTATTCATTAAAATCTATCCATTAAATTCAGTTCACTTCATTACATAAATTAACTGTTATACGCCTTATCTAGTTCATGTCCTAAGTTAAGTTCATACAGATTAATTGATACCGAATTATTGACAAGAAACGTTCACTCAGAAGTAATAAGGCATGAAGTTGATATTTTAATATTAACTGTTCACAACAAGTTTTTACAGAAAGTTCTACAGCTAAGGATAAAGAGAGGTCATCTTCAGGCTTCTTCCTTGTCATCGTCACCATCTAAAAGAGATGGATCTACCTTAGCCCGAGCTTTTTCTTGCCTTTACTTCGGCAGATTTCATATCCTTTGGCATACATATGGACGATCTTATTGTTCAAATTTCTATGGATTTTCGTCAGATTCTCACTGGATCTCCTTACGAAAGTCTTGATCGATGGCGGACCCAAATCTCTAAGGGCGAAGCTCTTTGAGCTCTTCTTGAGCTTCGACGATATACCAGATGCTTTGATCCTCCTTTAGCTTGACGGATCGACATTTATATCGTTGATGACCGATGAGTGGCCTTGGTCGTTTCGGTTCTTCTTTGACCTTGTCGATATTCTTCCGAAGGCATTCATTGTTGAGAAGAACAATGTCAAGGTTGCTTCTTTCTTTTTGCCAAACACAGATTTCAGAATGGTATTCTCTTCGATATTATCTTCGTCATTCTCTTGGCATTCTCTTCGGTATTCTCTTCTGATTATTATCTTGATGGTCGTATTTTGGACCTTCATTGGTCTTATATTAATTCCTTTTGTCTGACCGATGCCATTTATAGTTTCTATTAAACCTCTGTTTAATAAAAAAAACTAGGGGGCAATGTTGGGTCGTGATATTTCTCCTATTGGGCCGAATGGATTGGGCCTACATATTCAGTTAGTCCATTGGGTCTCCATTATTTGGGCTTAGTCATTGAATTGGCCCATTATACAAATTGTCACTTAATCCAACTTTGACCAGTAATCATTATACCAAGTGACAAATGACTATTATTTCGGGCCACCTTCTGCGTGGCATTAATGAGGATGGGACTTCGGATAATGGCCGGTGGAAAACAATGGCGGCGGTGTGGAAGTGGGTCGCCACTTACTTTCGAAAATGAATAGGAAGTGGGAAAAAAGGTGTCGAAAGTGATGAGTGGCACGATGGCAAAGAGGAGTATGAGTGAAATGAGATCACATAAGAGGGTAAGTAATACATTCATTCATGATTATTATTCTATCTCTCTCAAGCATTAGATAATATTTTTCTCTCCATTGTTGACCTTGTGATCGCCTGTACTGACTCTCACGCCGGAGCTATCCCTCGACGGTCAGGCCGTCAAGCTTTTGGTGTTGACTTATTGAACTGTGCAGAATATTGGACGCGTCTTGGTGATTGGGACGTGGAGAAAGATCTTGGCGTTAACACCGACAATTTTCTCAAATTAAATGTTATTTGTTACTTGTTTTGTCAGAATTAATATCACAAAAAGAGTTTCATGATGAATACTCACCTAAACAGAGATTACTGGACATCTGATTATTGATAATAGAAAATGGGCCATATTGTATTATTTCTGTTTGTAAAAGATATGTGATTATCGATAATTGCTATTGTGAGTATTTGATATGAATTCAAGATTACTAGGTATTTTTTTAAAATATTGATCTTTTATTAAAATATCCTTATACTAATTCTAGTTGAATGATTCACTCATATAGTTATTGTCAAATGTATATCAAATTACAATCAAACTAATTAATTCAGTATTACTTAGTAAATCGTATTAAATTTTTTAATGTGTTTAAACAATAGCAATTCATGATTTATTCAATTATTAAACACAAAATTTTAAAGTAAGTCGTTAATAAAACATTAAACTTATAATAATAAATAACAAATAACACCACATACTTTGTATGTACAATGAGCTATTTTAGTTAAACTAAACATGATAGACAAACTAAAAAAAATCAAAATATTAAGAAAAATAAATATAAATTATGTGACTAATAAGAATATTTATGTGTCGGTTGTTAAATATAAAGGATATTTTTGTTAAAATAAAAATTTCAAGATGACTGTTATGTGGTAATCTCTTATTACTACCTATTTTTTGGTCATCTAATTAATGGGAATCTTGACATTTTATCTGGTATCTAATTCCCGGAAATGTAAGATTATTATGTAGGTTGACTTGTTATACACTATTCCCTCCTTTCTATTATATAAGTCATTTTTCTGAGTTTGAAATTTTGAATTTGAAATGTTTCAAATCGACTCGACTTTTTTTGGTCTTATAATAGGGGAATAGAAGTATGTATTATGCAGTTAAAATAATATTTTAAGATGAGACGCACCTTTTCTGCATTTGCTCCTGAATAACGTTGTTAAAATAACCTCTTCTGTATCCGATCCTGTCCATTGAAAATAATCTGTTCCGGTCACATGAAAATATGAAAACTTGACAAGATTATTTTGTTCTGTCCAAGAAAGATAACTACTACTACTACTACTAGTGTTGCACCTCATTGCTCTGTTCTCCTCATCTTCATCATCATCATCATCATCATACACAACCTTAATACCAATTTTTTCTACTACCAAACGATCAGGCAAAGTTGTTCTGTTCTCCTCATCTTCTTCTTCATCTTCATCATCATACACAACCTTAATACCAATTGTTTCTACTACCAAAGTATGAGTTTCAACATTGACGACTGAAACAGCAACTCTATCGCCACCTTCTAATGCATTCCCTGAGTTCCAGTGACTCAACATCATGAAATACTCTTCCTCTTCATCAGGCTTCCAAAAGTTGGGGCCGTATAGCCAGCTAAAATCCTTGGTTTTGTTATTCATTCTAATCACTGGCTTACAATTATAGGACCACCTACCTCTGTAAACAACGCACACATTCAATCCTCGGATATTAGCAAGTAAAGGCACGGTGAAGGTAATAGAATTTGAAATATGAGGCGGCGTTGAGACACAGTAGTATCCTGCTGGAGGCACACACCCTGGAACACTTGTGCTGAATATGCCATATTCATAAACTACCTGCACGGAACTACTACCATGTAAGTATGTTACTAATTCTAAATAATAGCCTAAAACAAAAGGACAAAACAGAGAGTACCTACTTTGATGGCATTATAAAATTCCACGGTATACTTTGATGTTAACATTAAATCCACGTCCAACAAGCCCAATTTTTCTGTCGCAATTTGTAACTGGTACCGACTTAAATAATCTTTCAACTTCAACAAGTTCTCTACAGCGAAAACAATACCTCTCAACTAAATTTGGTGTTGTCCCCACCTTTTTCAAGGACCTGTTGTATGATGCCCAAATATTTCTTACAGTACTTGGAAGACCTACAATAGATTGGAGTAGCGGACAATATTCTAAATGGAGATCCTCAAGCCTAACAAGACTTCTGATGCAATCCGGAAGAGTTTCAATTAAATTGTTACTCAAATCCAAACGCATCAACGAGGATAGGTTACTAAAATCAATGGGGAAAGAATCATTAGATAGAAACCGTGGTAAAGAAGCCCGTTGTTGGACAACTCTAGTGAACGCCAATGTAGGATTCATGTTAATTCCATCAGCCCGAAACTCTTTCAGCGAGTCCATATTCCTCGGCCCCATTGGAAACTCGCAAAGACTTGAACAACCAGAAATTATCAGTCTTTCAAGCTTTCTTATCATGTCAAGCTTTCTTGGAAGCTTCGTAAGTTTTTTGCAATTTTCTAGATCAAGCACAAGAAGTCTCTCAGCGAATTCTATGGACTCACAAACCTCAACCAAACGTACACAGCCTTTAAGGATCAATATCTCTAGATTTGGAACTTCTGAGAATTTGGGGGTCCCTTCAAGCCATTCAGAATGACTTAGATTGAGAGTCCTCAGACACGGAAGGAACTGTCAATGAGAAAAACTAAATTAAATCTGTAGTAAGAGTCTACTTGTTCTTTTATCTAGATTATTTTGTTTGTTAGTCACTGTTGTACCTTGCTTCTCTTCCAGACACGCTTTAAGCTGCTATACTGTAAGTCCAGTCCAATCAAGCAATATAAAGGAAAATCATTCGGCATAAAGTTCAAATCAAATCCATGCCAGCACAACCACCTTAACCCGTTAGGAATATTTTTATAGCCTCCACTAAGTTTTACAAAATTGAGCTGCAGGAATTTAATTTGCTGCATCCTAGCAAATGCCTCAGTTTTGAAGTCCACATGGTTTGAACTACTCACATTATTGCCCACTGAAAACCATGCCAAGCAGTTGTAACAAAGTCCGTGTAGTGCACTGGTCCAGTAAGATGTATTGACACTTGAGATCGATCTCGTCAAATTATCTCCGCTAGAAGTTTGCATATCATACATGAAAGCTTCAATTGAATTTGAGCCCTGTTAAAAGAAATAAAATAACAAGAAGCTAAATAAATATGAGCATGCATGGAAAATAAAAAAGAACAAAGAACAAAAAACATCTAATAAAATGTCTCTCTTACAGTTTTGTCTCTCAATACACTTGAACAATCCTTGTGATGCCACAACCTACTACGCTCACCAGGATTAGAAGATTCTTGCCGAATAATTTCTCTTCCCATGTCTCTAACTAAATTATGCATCATCAATTTGTTATCATTGTTAATTGTTAACAGATGCCGATCGATGAGATTCGCAATGCCTACTGTTGGGTAGAAACCACACGCTTCTAGTATCATCACCGTCCAGTCCTTGTCTTTTCCAACAAAGAAACAAGCAATATGAAGGAACAACTTCTCATCGTGGTCGTCCGGTAAGGATTGCAAACTTACTTTGAGTGTCTTAAGGATTTTACCATTAGGAATTGATTCTAATTTCTCCAATGCATTCCCCCATACGTCAACGTTTTGTGCTGATAGAGAACGACCCAAAACTTGAAGAGCTAGTGGAAGACCTCCACAGTATTGTACTATCTTCTTTGTGTAGTCGATGTAAATTTTGGTTGGGTGGTCTTGTTTAAAGGCATGCAAACTGAATAGCTTAATCGATTCATTACGATCCATTTCTTGAACCTTATATACCTCATAAACATCAATAGGTGTTAACACCGATTCTTGCCTAGTTGTTATGATGATTTTACTTCCTGGAGAAAACCAATCTCGCATTCCAAGTATTCTATATAATTGGTCAAAGTCATACACGTCGTCGAAAACCAGGAGGACCTTTTTACAACACAAGGCATCTTGAATCTTAATGATTCCTTCATCAATATTGTTTATATCTTCTATTTTCCACTTGCAAATATCCGAAAGAAGTTGATTCTGTAAACCAATAATACCTTTAGTTGTTTTTGACTGTTCGTTTATATCCACGAGAAAGCTACTACCGTCAAAATTTTCTGAGTTTTTGTTAAAGACGGATTTGGCAATAGTTGTCTTTCCAATCCCGCCCATGCCACAAATCATCATTATGCAGGCACTAGTTGACCCATCCCGCAACCACAAATCAAATTTTCTGGTCCGATCATGTATACCAACCAAATATGAACCTTCATCTAATACTTTTAGATTGAGTTTATGTTGAACCTCAGTTACAACTTTCTGTATAAACTTTGACTTGTCCCTACAAATTGTAGTCAAAATAGGAAAGCAAGTAGAATAAGCCACCATTAATCTTGGAAATGTACAAAACAAATCTAATTTAGAACTCACTGTAATCCCACAGTTTAATAAAAAATGATCAAAGGCCACAAATGTCATCCTTGTTTTTCTCATGTCTATATTTCTATTGACTTCATTTAAGGAAGAATGTGAGATAGTCTCCAAAAAAGTAAGCTTAAGAAAGTGAAAGACACTCTTGTTTACTAGATTTTTTACAGCTTCACCAAAAGGAGTTATTAAAAAAATAATAAGAAATAATGCTCATTATATATGTACCTAGAAATATGTATGTTTATATGTAGTTTTTATATTTTTCCACAATGTATGCATTGTTCTCATTCCAGTTGAATTAAAGCACATAACCAATTTGCGTATAGGATATTATAAGGATGTTACCCATTATGTTCGTCTTTCAGTTCCATTCCAGACAAATCTGCAGCTTCCCTAAGAGCTCCCTTCCACCTCCTGACCTTGTCTGTGAATTCCTTCTTCCTTTCATCATTAGTTTCTGTCTTGAGTTTCTCTTCATATCTATCAAATGCTTCTCCAATGCTCCCTGACTGGTACCTAACTTGGGAGGGATCCACGTGATAGAAAACTGGGAGAACTACATGTTTAGAGGTTCGCTTGCGCTCAAGGATCATTAAAAGCTCATCAAGACACCATCTAGAAGAAGCAAAGTTCTTCGAGAAGACAATTATGGAGATCCTTGATTGTTGAATAGCTTTTTCCAATTCTGACTTAATATTGTTTCCCCTTTCTATCTCATCGTCATCTCTGAACGTGTGAAATCCTGCTTGCACCAATGTTGTATATAAGTGACTTGTAAAGGTTTCGCGAGTGTCTACACCTCTAAAACTCAAGAATACTTGATAAGTACATCTTGAACTGGAAAAAGAAGCTTCTTGGGTTCTCACAACAGCCATTATATAAAGCTCTGCAAGTTGAGTGACAGAGAAATCCAAACAATCATTAAAAGCAAGAGATGCTTAGAACGTAAACAGTCAAATTAAAATACATATAGAACAAATTGAATGATGAATAAAAAGAATGAAATATAATCCTTAACTAAATTAAGAGCAAGTTGTCACATGGTATGAATTGCTGTAAGATGCATGACTAGTTATATATATATATATATATATATATATATATATATATATATATATAGATTCTCCAATGGGCTGGTCCGTTAACAGACCAGCCTTTAGCGACGGACTGTCCGTCGCTAAAGCTCATAACAGGCAATGTTATGGGCTTTAGCGACGGACAATCCGTCGCTAAAGACTGGTCCGTTGGAGAACGGCTGCATATATATATATAGGAAATGATCCATAGAATACGTTAGCCAGAGGGACTGTTTCAACTAACGCTCATCCAGCCATCCAAAATTAGAGTGAATGGCTGAGATGAGGGTCCAGCCGCTACTCCCTTTAGCGGTCAGCCAATTTTATTTTTTTGGCCGCTACTCCCTCTAGCGGCTAGTCAAAACGAGAAATTTGGCTTAATTACCAATTATCCTTATTATCCTCATACATACTACTTATTAATCAATAAAATAAAATAATAAAAAATTATAAGTATAATCAGAAATTCGGCTAAAGTTGCAGGTCAATGTTTCACATCCAAACAGTTGGGGTGGAACTAACTTAGATGACAATGTATAGCTAGCTATAGTAATTGGCTGCAAATCAATCATCATCATAAATTCCTAGTTCAAGTTATGGTAATCGAGTCAGCAGACAAGTAAAATTAAATTAATTAATGGAACATATGCACACATTTCTTCTAAATTCTAATCGATTAAATACTTAATTGAACGTTCAATAGATAGTGTCTTGTGTGTGAGAGAGACTGTAACGATCCCAAAATCCGGACTAATTTCACTCCCGATCTTGTGCGTTAAAATATAAATTCATTCTAATTCTCCGTCAATAATCAGGATTATAATTGATAAAATTCGTATAATTTAAAACCTTTACAACATTCAATATCAATAAAGATATTAAAATTTAGTTATTTAAAACTTTCCTCAATTCCAGAATCGCAATCTTTATACATTACCTTACAACTCATGATCTATTTTATTACATTAATGATTTGTACCAACCTGTCACTCATATAAATAAATGATCAGCACATTATAGTGGTACCTATTCGCTTTAAATGTTATCCTAACATTTCCTTACAGCCTATACCATTTGGTAACAGTTTACCCCCAAAAAGGGTTTATCAAGATATTTGTTAATACTGTGATATTCAACATGCATTCTCTTTTCATTGGTCTTTACCGAAAACTCATGTCCCGCACATAGTTGAAAATATTTATTTAAGCAAGAGTGAGCACGACGGCTCAACAAGTTTAACAGTTAGCACATAACACGTAGTTCATGTTTTTCATACGTACTTTACATTATATCAATGGATCACAGTTATATGCATACTGGATATTTTAGAACATGCATCATATACTTTGTATGTAATACATGTTTCACATACCATACATGATTCACTTTATCATGCTTTTTCACTTCACAGTATAAAGCTCAAGAACAACAGTTCAACTGAACAACAACAGTATATAACATTTATGGCGTAACAGCGCATTAGCACATAATAACATTTCACATAAGATCAAGTTCTGAAAAACTTTCGTGTACCGGGATTTTGCCAATACGCTAACCTTTCGCGTTCCTTGCACGACCTACACCGTATGTGAGATCAACAATACACATTATCAGTCAAAGATTTACTACGGTTAAACTTACTTTAAAACCGTAACTTAACTTATTATTTCTTGTATTGTCTTTATAGACATCCGACTGTGTTATTTAAATAACTCAGTTCTATATCCCGCTTCATCACCACCTATGCTAGCACAGATTTGGTTCAGTTTCACATAATTTTCCTTTAACAAGTATAATAATTTGGCAAAGGAATCTATATCTGGAATAGCAAGGACAGGGCCTACTAAAAGTATAAATGAAGATAGAAGGAACATATTGGTTTGGAGTTCCAGTTGGAATCAATAGCTTAAAAGATAGCAATGATACTAAGAAGAAGAGCAACTTGAAGATTTGTATCACAGAAAATCTCCACCTGCCCCTAACACTAAGCAATCAAGCACGTCCTTCAATATGACTATAGTTTTATACCCTCCCCTTATCTACTCACCCGTGCGCCAGTGCGCCAACCCCTCTACCGTTTATCCCCTATCACCCTGTAATTGATATTTAATCATGCAAGTATGCATGTCTCAAAGTATTCTAGTCTTTGCTATAATTCCATTATTGTGTCTGTGCGGTACTAGTAAGGACATATACGGAGATATGATTTGTAGCTTTGAGCCTATGAATGATACTACCACGTGTCAACTTGTGTACGTAGCACAAAAGGTCATTATCAAGAAAATCATCAGGGCCATTTTTCTTATCCAAACAAATATCTAAAAGAGCTTCTTCTTTTTTTTTGAAATTTCAAACATTTATTTTATTGTTATATATCTCTTTACTGGATTAAACAATCAAGCAATGACCTTATCAACCACTATAAATAAGGGGTGATGAAGAGTTCCCTACACAAGCTAGCTTCCCTTAAAGAGTCTTGTTTTCCCACATACCTCAGCTTTCTTGATTATCTGATATTAGCAACTTCCCAAAATACAAACAAACTATACAATCTTCACACCAAACACATTTGTTTCCAGAGATGTCATATTTCATGAAACAATTTTTCCTCTTAAAACTATGACTTCTATACCACCTACACCTACATTTTCTGATAATTCTTCTTTTCACATGTCATGGAATCATGATTACTTTTAGCAATCATTATATTCATACATTCATTCACATCATCCCACACAAAACACTGATATTTCTGTTCCTGAATCTGTTAATCTAGATCCTAACGTTTCCATACATGATTTTTTTTTACACAACTTCCTGGTTCACCAAGTAATATATTCAACACACAACCTGTTTCCTCTCTTAATCCTCCACTTAAACAGTCAACTAGAACCAGAACTACTCCTACATGGCTTAAGGACTATGATGTTCCTGTAAAAACACCTCTCTCCAAAGCACAAACAATAATTGTATCTCAGGTGGTCTCTGGTAATTAAGTATCTCATTTTTAAATATATATCCTATCAAATACCTTCATCCTACAATGATTGAATAAATTAGCCCAAAAACTGCACTTTCAACATGTTTCTCATCAAAACTTCAAAACATCAATCATCCACAAACTAAATCATCTTCTTTTAAAAGAAATTTCTTATATTAAAATAACCGTATATAAGACGTATACACAATTAACCAACCCACAGACACTACAAAAATTTCATCTTTAATATTTCCCCCACTTAAACACGAAAATACCAATATCCGACAAAGAACAATAAATTTTCATATTTTAACAAAATAATCTATTTGCGGCATTTTATCAAACATATATTATGCATATTTTAAAACTCTCTTTTTCATGAATTCAAAGCATACACCTCAACTCCATAATCAATTCCATCCTTATATCATCCGAACCCATCATGGTTCCCCAAACAAATAATCTCCCACAACCAACCATGCAATTTACTAGAAACTAAGTTACATAACAAATTTCTTAACTAAAGGTAAGATTACTTTTAACCTTTATTTAAAGCTTTGATGGAGAATTTCTTGCACAATCCTTGAAGAATGTTGATTTAAGCTTCCTTTTTTGATAATTTCTTGCTCCAATCTTCTTCAACTTCAGTTTGTAGCTCCACTTCTTAGCAGATTTGGTGAAACTTTGAACAAGAATTGATAATTTCTTGTTTTGGTAGATAGAGAGTAGAATACATTGATATGTGGAATAAATTAATTAATTAATGAAACCCTCTTCAATTTTAGGCTCAAATTCTAACACTAATATTATGATATTGACTAATAATAATCAAGTGTTAATTACTTTGGGTGGGTGGGTGAGAGCTACAATTTAGGCAGTTAAAGACTAATATCATGATATTGAATAATAAGTAATAATTAAGTGTTATTTCGGGTGAGAGGAATTAGATAACAAGTTTAGTATTTGGTAAGAGAAGGAAGACTTTTGATCGAATGAAGTATTATAAGATGAAAACATGTGTGGCTGGCTAGCTCTTGAATAATTAATTAGATGGACGACTAGACTAATTGCTTAAATAAATAAAGACATGTAACTTTGGAATGACTAGCTAGATGGACGAAAATTTCAACTTTCCTTTATATTGGTCATTATTTGTTATTCATGGATGTCGAGTATGCAAATGAATGTATAGTGTTCTAATGCAGAATTAAGCAAGACAAGAAAGATAATTAGCAAACTATAAACATTAAGATTTTTATATGATTCAACCCTATCATCTATTCTAGTGACATCAATATCAACTGGTATCGGAGACTCTTTTATTAATAAATTATTCAATCAATTATAAATCTCCCTATACAAATTAGCTTTGAACTATGCTGGACAAACCAATCTAAGCTTGTATACAAATTTTAACAAGAACGAATATGATTACAAGATATATATATATATATATATATATATATATATATATATATGAATTTCCAACAATAAGAAATTAAGAACAAAGCAAGAACAAATTGCTAGAAACTTTTCTGTGAAAACACTGTGTTTTTCTTTATTCGTTATTATAAAGCTTTAGCTGAGATGAATATATAAAGAGATAAAGGCCAACAACAAAGAGAAACAAATTGCTAGAATTCAGCAATCCCAACCAAAGATAATATTAAACTAATAAGGTATTAAGACTATGTTTGTTTGCAAGGATTATACTTGGAATTAATTCCAAGTGTATTGTTTGTTTTCAAATTTAGACTTAGACTATTAGTATAGGAATTATAAAATGACTTAATAATCTTGAGATTATAATTATAATATACTTGCAAACAAACATAACGTAAGGAATTTGAATTTGAAAACGCTAGACAGAGTCAAACAAGGGATAAGATCCCAACAAAATCAACCCAATCAATTTTATGGAAAAGATCTTAATTTTGACAAGACTTTAGAAATCATGCTAAACAAATGCTCAATTGATTTAGTTTTCAAATTAACATAAATTCTTAATGGATTTGAATTTAAAGCTCAATACCATTTTTAAAATACTTTTCCAACAAAATAGAATGGTCTTGCAATTAATAACTTAGACTAGAAATTCTTACACGGTTTTCCTAGGTGATTTCCTAAAAACCTAATTCAGTTGTGTCTCTATGAACTTTTTCTCCACATCGAGCCTCTTAAAATCCGGACTTATGACCAACCCAACGTCCCAACCTGAAAATCACAAAGCATTTCCATACAAAATATGTTTTCATCATTAAAATAAAACATATAAATATATGTTATCATCATTAAAATAAAACTAATAAAGTCAGAAGGAGGGAATACTACTTTGGTATTTTTAAAACAAAGAGAGTATAGTATTAATTACTGGAAAAAAAAGATATACTAAAATTTGGTTATCACTGCAATCTGACCAAATGCTACATATTCACTTTGGGGGTATTTGTTACCGGTCATAATGAATATCCACCTAAACACAGATTATTGGGTATCTGATTATTGGTAATAGAAAATTGTCATAATGATAATAAATTAATATAAATTATATAACACCCATCATTTTTACAAACAAATATAGTCGTAATTTCATAAACTTAACTTTGCAATAAGTATATCAGAATGAATATTTGCTACATATACGAAAAAATAAGAATAATAATAACAAAAAATAAATGTTTTCTTGTAAAATAACATACAAATTTATGTGTTCAAATATTATTAACCGGTAACAATATTGAGTAAAATAATGTATTCAAATATTGTTAATTGATAATAATATTATGCTCCACCTTGTATAACGGTCACGGCTAACGTATCTATATCGAATAATATTTAAATAATATTTTTACATGTATTTTGATACTTTCACACGTGTTTTTTTTATATAAAAATGAAACTCGCCTCACTCTAATGTGAGAGAAAACTACGTAAAAATATCAAAGAAATATATGTAACAAAAATGTTGTATGCATTCCACCCATCCCAATTTAAGTGGTTTAGAAATTGCTATTCCCAAAACCACTTGAAACAATTTAGAAGGGGGTTAAATAAATTCATTAATTTTTTTTTTAAAAATGATTATTAATTAAGTTGTTAAACAAATTGAGTTTTCTCTTTTTGCACATCCGAATATAAATTTGAAAGCACGTTCAAAGATTAAAGAGAAATCACAAATTTAAATTTAGTGTTAAGTGGAGGAACTAATCACTTATGAAAAGGTAGTGACATAAATATAAGATGCAAAAATTAAAGAATATAAAATTTTTTAAGAGGTGCGGAGTACAAAAGTCTCATAATCCTCCCTTCTACCCCGCAAGTAGTGGTCATCCACTAAAGACAGATTGATTACAAAAACCAAGCTAGCTCACTAAGAGCTACTACAATTGGGATTCACAAAAAATCTATTAAGTCACTAAGACTGTCGGTTAGCAAGGACTTATTTTCAAATGACTTGAAATTAAAATTTAAGTTGACTTATAAGTCATTTAAGCTCTGACTTACAAGTAAAAGCGTTTGACATCAGTTTGACTTATAAGTCAAAAATTAAGTTAAAACAAGTTGTGAAGGTATTCGGCCGATAAAAACTTAAAATTTAAAATAAAATGTAAAGATTACTAAAAAGAACATTAATAAAAAAATACATATTCGTTTTTGTTAAAACTTGTAATCATATTCGTTCTTGTTAAAATACTTTTCCAGCAAAATAGAATTGCCTTGCAATTAATAACTTAGACTAGAAATTCTTACACAGTTTTCCTAGGTGATCTCCTAGAGACCTAATTTAGTTCTCTCTATGAACTTTTTCTCCACGTCGAGCCTCTTGAAATCCCGACTCATGTATGATTAACCCAACGTCCAAACCTGAAAAATCACAAAGCATTTCCATAGAAAATATGTTATCATTAAAATAAAACAAATAAAGTCGGAAGGAGGGAGTACTACTTTGGTATTTTTAGAATAAAGAGAGTATTAATTATTGAAAAAAGGATATACCAAAATGTGGTTATCATTGTGCGCTCTAACCAAGTGCTACATATTCACTTTGAGGGTATTTGTTACGGATCATAATTGATATCCACCTAAACACAAATTATTTGGTAACTGATTATTGGTAATAGAAAATTGTCATATTGTGTCATTTCTGTTTGGTAGAAGATATGTGATTATCGGTTATATTTTTTAACATATAGATCTTTTTCTAAAATATTATTGTACTAATTTTAGTTGAATGATTCACCCGTATGGTTATTGTCAAATGTAATCAACAGTCATCAAAATACTATCAAACTAATTAATTCAGTATTATTTAGTAAATCTTGTTAATTTTTTTAATATGCTTATAAAATAACAATTCATGATTTATTTAATTATTAAACACAATATTTTCAAGTATGTCGTTAATAATACATTAAATTTATAATAATAAATAATAAATAACACCACATACTTTGTATGAGCTATTTTGGTAATACGTCTGACTTCCATTCACCAATTGTCTATTCCTTTGCTCGGCCCCACTTTCTGATATTCCCAAAAGAAAAAAGTTCAAAATCAAAATAGGGATTTAGCATGAAAGGTTAAAGGACCAATCTGTAATTTTCAAAAGCTTCTTTGAAAATAAAAAGGACAAAGTAAACTTCAGGATCTAAAATCGTGAAAAATGAATCTTATTTGAACTTCTACTTTACTTGAACATATAAAATATAGTGGAATTTTTTTTCTCTTTTTTCCTTGCGGATGCTCTATGTAGATGGTGAAAACAAATCTTTGCATGGGGAGATGAAATTATACTCTCACATTTTCAAAATATAAGATTAGTATGAAGTTAACTTTCCAAAATTAGAGAGATAATTTGATTTTTGAGGTCAAAATTGGTAATAAAAGTTTAGAAAATACATATTTTTGGCATGTTTTTGATTCACAAGAGTTTTATATAAAGATGGTGAAAACAAATTATGAGATGAAATTATTCGGTTACTCACATTTTCAAAATATAAGATTAGTTAACTTCATGGTAAGTTGGTAAGTTAGTCAATTGATCAATACAATCTTGAATAAACCATCAATAAAGAGATCATCCTCCATTTAACTTACGTATTAAGTTGACCTTTGTATTCACCTCCCGCCAACGCGATAAAGAGGCGTCAATTGATCAAAGTTAACTTCATGCTAATCACCCCAATAAGACACGCACCTGTAGAACGGTAATGTTACCATATCCTCGCAACCTAAGAAGTTGTAATCTTTTCCGGTCACATTTAAATCTGACAACTTGAGAAGTGTATTTTGTTCAGTCCAAGAAAGATAACTACTACTACTATTGCACCTCATTCTTCTGTTCTCCTCATCTTCTTCTTCTACATCTTCATCTTCGTCATCATACACAACCTTAATACCAATTTTTTCTACTACCAATTCATCTTCATTGTAATTGAAGACCGAAACAGTAACTCTATCGCCGCCTTCTAATGCATTCCCTGACTTCCAATGACTCAACATCATGAAATACTCCTCATCCTCTTCATCTTCATTCAAAAAATGGGGCTTGTATCGCCAGATAAAATCCTTGGTTTCATTATGCATTTTAATCCCTGGGTTATCATAAACGCTGAACCACCCACCTCTGTAAACAACGCACACATTCAATCCTCGGATATTAGGAAGTGAAGGCACGGTGAAGGTTGAAATATGTGGCGGTGTTGAGACACAGTCGTATCCTGTAGGAGGCACATACCCTGGAACACTTGTGCTGAATATGTCATATTCATACCTTACCTGCATGCATGCATGCATATAAGTACTATCAGATAAATATATTGTTAATTCAAAATAATAGCCTAAAACAAAAGGACAAAACAGACAGTACCTACCTTGATGGCATTATAAAACTCCACCGTATACTTTGATGTTAACACTAAATCCACTTCGAACAAGCCCAGTTTCTTCAAGATTTTTATGTCACAATTTGTAATTGGTACCAACTTAAATAAATTTTCAACTTCAACAAGTTCTTTACACCCGTAAATATATGTCTCAACCAAATTTGGTGTCGTCTCCACCTTTTTCAAGGACCGGCTGTGTAATACCCAAATACTTGTTACCGTACTCGGAAGACCTACAATAGATTGGAGCCGCGGACAAGCATTTAAAATGAGATCCTCAAGTCTACCAAGACTTCTGACGCAATCCGGAAGAGTTTCAATTAAATTTTTACTCAAATCCAAACGCATCAACGAGGATAGGTTACTGAAATCACTGGGAAAAGAATCATTGGATAGATTGCAGCCTACAAGGCTCAATTCAGACAAAAACCGTGGTAAAGAATCCCGTTGTTGGACGACTCTAGTCAGAGCCAATGCAGGATTCATGTTAATTCCATCAGCCCCAAACTCTTTCAGCGAGTCCAGATTCCTCAGCCACATTGGAAACTCGCAAAGACTTGAACAACCAGAAATTATCAGTCTTTCAAGCTTTCTTAGCATGTCAAGCTTTCTTGGAAGCTTCGTAAGTTTTTGGCAATCTTCTAGATCAAGCACAAGAAGTCTCTCAGCGAATTCAATGGACTCACAAACCTCAACCAAACGTACACATCCTTTAAGGATCAATATCTCTAGATTTGGAACTTCTGAGAATTTGGGGGTCCCTTCAAGCCATTCAGAATGACTTAAATTGAGAGTCTTCAGACACGGAAGGAACTGTCAAGGACAAAAATTAAATCTGAATTAGGATTCTACTTGTTCTTCTTTTATTTAGAATTTTCTTTTGCTACAAAATGAACCATCAATTACAAACATATACTATATTAGTTACCATGATCATACCTTGCTTCTCTTCCAAACACGCTTTATGCTGCTATACTGCAGGTCTAGTCCAATCAAGCTATCCAAAGGAAAATCATTTGGCATAAAGTTCGAATTGAATCCATGCCAGCACAACCACCTTAATCTGTTGGGAAAATTTTTATAGCCTCCACTAAGTTTTACAAAATTGAGACGCAGGAATTTAATTTGCTGCATCCTAGCAAATGTCTCAGTTTTGAAGTCCACATTGTAGGAATTTAATTTGCTAGAAATTTGCATGTCATAGGCGAAAGCTTCAATTGAATATGACCCCTGTCAAATGAAATAAAATATCGAGAAACTAAATAAATATGAGAATGCGCGCAAAACCAAAAGAATAAGAAACAAAACACATAATGAAATGTACGTTTCTCTTACAGTTTTGTCTCTTAATACACTAAAACAATCATTGTGATGCCACAACCTACTACGCTCCCCAGGATTAGAAGATTCTTGTTGGACAATTTTTCTTCCCATGTCTCTAATTAAATTATGCATCATCAATCTGTTATAATAATCTAATGTTAACAGATGCCGATCGATGAGATTCGCAATGCCAACTGTTGGGTAGAAACCACACGCTTCTAGTATCATCATCGTCCAATCCTTACCTTTTCCAACAAAAAAACAAGCAATATGAAGGAACAACTTCACGTCGTGGTCGTCCGGTAAAGATTGTAAACTTAATTTGAGTTTATTGATGATTTGACCATTAGGAATTGCTTCTAATTTCTCCAATGCATTCCCCCATACATTAATGTTTTGCGTTGATAGAGAACGACCCAAAACTTGAAGAGCTAATGGAAGCCCTTCACAGTAGTGTACCACCCTCTTTGTGTGCTCAATGTAATTTTCAGTAGGATGGTATTGTTTAAAGGCATGTAAACTGAAAAGCTCAATTGACTCATCATTAGACAGAGTTTCAACCTTATATACCTCATATATCTCATCAGGTGTTAGCAACGACTCACGCCTACTTGTTATGATGATTTTACTTCCGGGAAAAAACCAATCCCGCATTCCAAGTATTCCATATAATTGGTCAAATTCATCCACGTTGTCAAGAACAAGGAGTACCCTTTTACAACGCAAGGTATTTTGAATCTTAATGATTCCTTCATCAATATTGTTTATATCTCCTTTTTTCCTCTTGCAAATATCCGAAAGAAGTTGATTCTGTAAACCAACAAAACCTTTAGTTGTTTTTGACTGTTCGTTTATATCCATGAGAAAGCTACTACCATCAAAATTTTCAAAGTTTTTGTTAAAGACGAATTTGGCAATAGTTGTCTTTCCAATCCCGCCCATGCCACAAATCAGCATTATACTAACACTAGTTGACCCATCCTGCAACCACAAATCAATTTCTCTGGTCCGATTATGTATACCAACTAAATATGGACCTTCATCTAATACTTTTCGATTGAGTTTGTGTTGAACCTTAGTTACAACTTTCTGTATAAACTCTGACTCGTCCCTACAAATTGTAGTCAAAATAGGAAAGTAAATAGAGTAAGCAACCATTAATCTTAGATATGTACAAAACAAATCTAATTTAGAACTCACTGTAATCCCACAGTTTAATAAAATATGATCAAAGGCCACAAATGTCATCCTTGTTTTTCTCATGTCTATATTTCTCTTGTTTACACGATTTTTTACAGCTTCACCAAAAGGACTTATTTAAAAAAAATAAGAAATAATGTTCATTATATATGTACTTAGAAATATGTATATTTATATGTAGTTTTTATATTTTTCCACAATGTATGCATTGTTCTCATTCCAGCAGAACTAAAGCACACAACCAATTTGCGTATAGGATATGAATTATAAGGATGTTACCCAATATCTTGGTCTTTCAGTTCCATTCCAGACAAATCTGCAGCTTCCCTAAGTGCTCCCTTCCACCTTCTGACCTTGTCTGTGAATTCCTTCTTCCTTTCATCATTAGTTTCTGTCTTGAGTTTCTCTTCGTATCTATCAAATGCTTCTCTAATGCTCCCTGACTGCTGGTACCTAACTTGGGATGGATCCACGTGATAGAAAAGTGGGAGAACTACATGTTTAGAGGTTCGCTTGCGCTCAAGGATCATTAAAAGCTCGTCTAAACACCATGTAGAAGATGCATAGTTCTTCGAGAAGACAATTATGGAGATCCTAGATTGTTGAATAGCTTTTTCCAATTCTGACTTAATATTGTTTCCTCTTTCTATCTCATCGTCATCTCTGAAAGTGTGAAATCCCGCTTGCACCAACGCTGTGTACAAGTGACTGGTAAAGGTTTTGCGAGTGTCTACGCCTCTAAAACTCAAGAATACTTGATAAGTACATCTTGAACTGGAAAAAGAAGCTTCTTGGGTTCTCACAAGAACCATTAAATAAAGCTCTGCAAGTTGAGTGACAGAGAAATCCAAACAATCTGTTAAGGCAACAGAGATGCTTAGGAACACATATAGAACAAATTGAAAGATGAATAAAAAGAATGAAATATAATCCTAAACTAAATTAAGAGTAAGTAGTCACATGGTATGAGCTTTGTATAATCCTTAATTAATAGTCAAACCATTAGTTAATTCCACGTGTTGCAGTAAGATGCATGACTAGTTACATATATTCATTTGTTAATTAATTATTTACATTATTAAAAGTTAGTAATAAATAAGGATTAAGGAAGTGGCATGGCATGGAAGACACGGTGGTTTATTTTAAAAGAAACGGCGATACTTTCAGCTAAAGTTGCGGGTCAATGTTTCACATCCAAACAGTTGGCCTGGGTGGAACTAATAACTTAGATGACAATGTATAGCTAGCTTAGCTAGCTACAGTAATTGGCTACCAAGCAATCATCCTCATAAATTCCTAGCTCAGCAGACAAGTAAAATTAAATTAAATTAATGGAACAAATGCACACATTTCTTCTAAATTCTAATCGATTAAATACTAAATTGAACGTTCAATAGATAGTGTCTTGTGCGTGAGAGAGATAGAGAGATTTAAATTAGGGCAGAGATTGACAAAGATTACCGGAACAAATGAAGAAAATTAAATTCCTCCAGTCTACTCTTAATGGATAAGCAGATAAATTGATTAGTGCTATCTATATATAGCCATTCCTAAATTTTTCTATATATATTTATTGACATATATAATATTATAGGATAAAAAGGAACAAAGGAAGTATATATTGCTTCTATAAATTATTATTCATTTTAGTATCATATAAATATTACAACTAACTCTTGAATAATTAATTTAGATGGACGACTAGACTAATATCATGATATTGACTAATAATAATCAAATTTAGCAACTCAGTTAAGAGTTAAGACTAATATCATGATATTGACTAATAATAATCAAGTGTTAATTATTTTGGGTGGGTGAGAGGAATTAGATAATAAGTGTTATATTTGGTAAGAGAAGGAAGACTTTTGATCGAATGGAGTATTATAAGATGAAAACATGTGTGGCTGGCTGGCTAGCTCTTGAATAATTAATTAGATGGACGACTAGACTAATTGCTTAAATAAATAAAAACATATGTAACTTTGGAATGACTAGATGGACCATTATTTCAACTTTCTTTTATATTGGTCTTTATTTGTTATAGATTAACCTTCTGCAATTGTGCTTGATAATGAATCTGAAGTTTTCCAGTTTATTTCTTTTAAGTCAGATTTTGTGGTAGACGTTTTGCCTACTACTGTGCTTTGAATCATTTCAACGCCCAGTAAAAACTCATAATTATCTACGTACCTTATCATCCGCACTCCAAGACATAATTTGCATTTCCTTAGCTTCCCTCCAGTTATTATTGTACATCAGCTAGTTTTGATTTGTCACAAAACATGAACAGTCCTCATCCTCACTATACCCAGAAATTAGAACATTCATGGACCATTTATCTCTTCCAGGCATTTCCTCGAACACAAAGTAGGCATTATCCAGATTTTTCGACTGTGTAGCATGTTCGGGACTCAGATGAGTTATCTCTGCATATAACAGCTTTCTCTCACAAAGCTTAGCTAAACTAATTGCATGATGTAAATTATAGCTTCAAGGAACACAGGTAAATATTTGTTTGGAGTGGCATTCTAATAAATACACTTACTGGTATGAAATTTTTTTGGGAACTCTTGATTAGAACCCTCCATTGATCTTTTATGTTGCCTATCTTTTTGGAGATGAATAACTGATGGCCTAGTTTCTTGTAATTGTGTAGTATGCACTATTTTATATTCCCTGATGGTAGCAACTAGCAGCACATTCACTCTTTATTGTATACTGTACAGATTTCTGGCCTCTCAATAAAGATGCCAGACAACAGAATTAGGAAAAGACACTGAACATGCTGGAGTCGAGCGAGGGAAGACAACGAGGATGTAAGGCTGGTAACATCCAGTGAACCAAGGATAGTTGACGTTGATATCTTACAACCTCAACCAGAATTAGAAAGGAGAGTTAGGTCTTTACGCCATCGATTTTTCCTGTAAGTTCTTGTTCCGATCTTGCAATGGGAAGCCAGTTCTTGCACTCGTACGCGTTGCCTCTCTCTCACTGTTTCCTGTGTTGTTAATTCCTTCTGGTCCTTCCATGTGGTTGGCTGGGATGACTTTTGGATATGGTCTTGGCTTCGTCATTATCATGGTAGGTACAACTATTGGGATGATTCTGCCATACATGATCGGCTTACTATTTCGAGAACGAACGAATTCATGTAAGAAGCTTGTAAACTTGGTGTTATCTCTACTCATTGCTGTACGTAGTTCATTTGCTATTTTCTTTTCTGATTAAATGCAGTAATGGTTAAAAAGATGGCCACAGAAATCTGCTATGATAAGACTAGCTGGGGAAGGGAGCTGGTTACATCAATTTCGCGTTTCACCATTTCCATACACCATTTTCAACCATGCAATAGTAGTGACCATTATGCGGTTTTGGCCCTATTTATGGGGATCTATAGCAGGAATGGTTCCAGAAGCTTTCATTTACATCTTGTTTTTTCTTCATGATTTTTTATTCCTTCCCCGGTTTTAATATAGCCGAGTTGTGACGACCGAAAATTTATAAGACTAATAAAATCTTGAATTATTAATAAATAAAATAAAATCTAGTTAAATAGATAAAATCTAGATTAGAAATAGATGATTAATTTTGAGAAGAACTTATATGATTTACTATTTGAAATAGATTATTTTATAATGAGGTATTTAAGATTGAAATAGATTATTGTTTTGGGTATTTAAGATTATGATTAATATTAAGTATGCTTCTAATTTTAAAATGATGAAGATGTGATTAATATTAATTCGCTAACTTTCAGTTAAGGTATAACATTAGTAAACTCTAATGTTAGATTAGAAACCTTAATTAATGTTCATTTAGAAAACCTTAACGATCGGTTAGAAATCCTAATTTCAGATTTAGAAAACCTAAACCCTAATTTGCAAACTCTAATACTACTTTACAAATCCCAAGGGTTAAGAGTTATGGGAAATATGTGAAATGACTAAATTACCTTTAAATTGTTGGGGAAATGATCAAAATACCCTTGTAGGTGTAAAATGACCAAAATACCCTTGTACTCATCTTTTAACAAAAGGATAAGATCAAATCTTGGTGACTCACTACTTGGAGATATGTCATGTGCTTAAAATCCAAGGAAATCAACATTTGTGGACACCTATATCAACTATATACAATGAATCAAAAGGATAAGATTTTAAAGGAGGTTTAAAGACCAAAAAGCTTTTACTTTAGTTTCTACACTTAGCCAAGCCTCTCATTCTCTAAACCTACGAAATTTAGAGTAAAACTCAGTCAAAAGTTAAGCCAAGAACACCCCCTAGCTATCCAAGATCAGATTCAAAAAGGAGAAATCAAAAATTAGTTCAAAAAGGTATAAATCCTAAGCTAGATCTTGTATGCTTAGGTAGATTTTCTGTTTTTGTGTTTAGATATGTTCTATGTTATGTTAGTTAGTGATCCATGTTGATAAATCATGGATACATAACATTTAAATGCATGAAAATAGATATTTAAGCAAGTTGGTAAAACCCTAAAAATATGGTCTAACAGTCTAATGTCAAAGCCTTTAGATCCTAACTTGTTAATTGTTAGATTTGTTAAGTGTATCCTTGCTATAGTATGCCATGAGGAGAGTAAACTGGAAGTGGAATCATGTCCATGTCATGTTTAGATCGAAAGTTATCCATGGTCAAACATGGTTGACCAGTCACAGAAAACTAGTTCTGGAAAACCTAGAAACTGTCTGACAAGATTTTTGGAAGTTCTGATCTTCTTCATGTTATGTTGTTAGTGTATCACTTTTATACACTGACATATGGACTATAAAACCCTGACAATGGATTACACATTACATCAACAGATTTCAAGTTATTAATAGTCAAATATAGGTGAAACAAGCTGAAAATCCAATTTTCTGAAAATTCCAGAAAATTGAAGAACAAGCTCTATGATAGGTAGTTTGACTAGCTAGATCTCTCTCATGTGATGTTTTTAGGCTAAGCCAGTATATCACTTTTGTAGCCTGACATGTCTACTACAAGAGTGAGATACTGGATCACTTAGATAACACATAGAATCAAAGTTATTAAGGCTCAAAGTAGACTACTCAACATTTTTCAGAAACTCAAGAACAACCTTAGTTGGCTAGTTTGACCATCAATATCTTCCTGATATGATGTAGTTAGACCCCAAATTTGATATGTACTTGTAGTATTACATCAATACTATATCAATGATACACTCTCATGCCCAGAAATTTCATGAACTGAAAATTAAAGATAGTCAAAGTAGGCTCTAAAGAGTTGACTTGACTGTTCTTCAAGGCCGAAGAACACCTATAGCAACAGTTTTTGTCGCGATAGGCCTTTAACGACAGTTTTAATAAAAATTAATTATATTAATTAAAATAAAAAAATAGAAAATAATTATGAATAATTCACAATTAAGTTTTTAAAATTATTTTAAGTTATAAAAATTAACTTTTAATATTTTGACACTTAATATTAATGATAATTATTTAAAAATAATTTTAAATATTTTAAAAATCATTTAAAGGTAATATTTAAGGTTTTTTAAAATATTTGAAGTTATAATATATGACTTTTAATATTTTGACATGAATTTTATTAATATCTTAATAATAATGATAATTATTTAAAAATGATTTTAAATTGTTTAAAATCATTTAAAGGTAATATTAAGGTTTTAAAATATTCGATTTTGAGTTATAATAAATAACTTTTAATATTTTGACATGGATTTTATTAATATTTTAAATTATTTAAATATTAATGATAATGAAATTATTAAGCAATTAAATCATTCAAAATGATATTAATGATTGAAAATCATTATAAATGATAATAATTATTTGAAAATTATTATGAGTTTTTTTTAAAAATATTATAAATGATAATTAAATTATCTAAAATACTATTGAAGCTTTAAATAGAGTTTTATTGAAAGTAAACTTTATAATTATTCGATAAATAATAAATTATATTGAAATAATATCAAATCAAACCAGAGTTTTCAATAGTTTGATATTTTTGATACATGTTCTTATGTGTTCTAACGATTATTAGAATATATGGTAATGTGTTTAAAGATTTTTGTTTATGATGGACCGTCAGTTAAAAAGTAAATCAATCTCGAGTATGAGTTATGATGTATTATTCTAATTGAGAGATCAATATTATTATTGATAGATCTTTCAAACGAAGTTAAATTAAATTGTACTAGCTTTTATATCCAATACTCTTCTTTCTAAGGTAAATTTCTAACTCAAACTCGAGTTATTATCTTTCAAACATGTTAGTGGATAATTATTATTGATTATTTCACATCTATGATTCCATTCTTTATTATTATGTTGGAATAACCATGTTATATGTTTTGCATATGTTCATCATTCTAATATTCCATTCTTTATTATTCGCATTGAATATCATGTCTACGTCGATCACCTTGATTACCATAAAGGTTCGGTTGAATTTGTTCATGGTCATTGTTGACCACTCCGCATTATTGGTTCAGTAATTCAATTATTAAAATTCTGATTCATGTTCTTTCACAATCAATATATTGTTAAAAATTTGACAGCTTATTCTTTTTCAATCATGATATATCTTCATTGTACTTAAACTTGTTGGACAAAATAGTTACTCACCCTTATTATATTATGATAACAAATTTCATACTAAGACGAGGACTCGAAGGAAGACAGAGGCAAAACAAATTCCAAGAATAGACTATTATGCATTTAAAATCATTAAGTTATCTAATGCAAATGACATTGTAAACCTTTTAAATAATTGAAATTATGTATTAAGTTAAAGTTATAAACCTTGGGGTTATGTTGTAAAAGTTTATTGTATAAACAATTTATGTTTATATCTTACGCAGTAGTTATAGAAATGATGTATCGTGACGTACCAAGTTTAAGATTTAAATTTACAAAAATAAATTAGACGGTCGATTTGGAACAAATCGATTTTGTTATGGCTGTCCTAATTTTCTTGTCCAAGTATATTTATTCAATATAGAAACATATTATAGAGGGTTGTGTAGTTAATCTTTGTTTTAAAATAAATTATCAAATTCCTTTTTGAGAATTATTATTTTTGTTACCTTTTATTTTCCAATATTGCTGTGCAGGGAAAACACTTCCAGACCAATGCAGTTAACTTATCAATCTGACCATGTCGTGGAGTTGACACGTTTACAATATTATGTATTTAGGAATTAATTAGTGTTATATGAGTGTGATTACATGTTTAGTAGGAATTATTATTTAAATCTCATTCGGTGCTTTAAATGTATTTTAAATGAAAAAATAAGGACATTTGATAATTAATATGGAACCATCCCAAAAGGATGTTTGATAAAAAATCAATAAATTTGATTAATTTAACCTTCTAAAAAATTTTTATTAATTTAACCTTCTAAAAAAATTCAAAATTATTGTAAATTTATTTAATATTACTTAATATAATAGTTATAATTGTAAAAAAAAAAAAAATTCATTCAGCCTATTCAGCAAAAAAATTGACACTAAACCATTTGGTCCAAATCGTCTGAATGGTTGAGCGATTCAAACACACTGAATTCAGTAAATAGCCCCCAAGTCTAGTTGAAATCATATACAACATTATCTCCTTCATAAATTAATGCCATCATCACTACAGTTGCATTTACCATTTACACAAAAACAACTCTCTAAATGAACTTAAAAGTGCAGAAAAAAGTGCAATGGAAAAGCTTCTGCTTCAAATTAAAGACCCAAGAACTTGGATTTTCCATGATCTCTGTCATAGCCTGAATGTGAGATAGATTGTTAGGGTGTATATAATTGGACCTCTTTGTTTTAGATCCCTTGATTGTACCTATTGAAAATAAAAATTACACAACACATATTGTATTGTTTACCAAAGCTCAAAATGAGTTAAGACATAACCCTGTTCTCTATCTTCTCTCTCTCTTCCTCATACACAACCACAAAAAAGAATGAAACATAGTGGCAGTCTAAATAAAAAAGTCAATATGACTACTATGTGGTAATCTCATATTACTCCCTATTTTTTGGTCATCTGATTACTAAAAATCTTGATACTTTTATTGGGTATCTGATTACATTACAGATGTAACAAACACGACCTATAAAGATGACCAACCACATTATCGGATATTTAAGACTTCAAACATCCAGACTCCTATTCCAAATCACCGAATGATTATTCCTTTGCACGGTCACACTTTTTGATATTCCCAAAAGAAAAAAGTTCAAGGTCAGAATAAGGATTTAGCTGATCTATAATAATATTTTAATGAAAGATTAAAGGACCAATCTAAAATTTTCAAAAGCTTCTTTGAAAATAAAAAGGACAAAGTAAACTTTAGGATCTAAAAATCGTGCAGAATGAATCTTGTTTGACCTTCTACATTACTTAAAAACATATAAAATATAATGAATTTTATCTTTTCTTTTTCCTTGGCGGATGCTCTATGTAGATGGTGAAAACAAATCTTTTTATGGGGAGATGAAATTATTACATGTAATGTACATAATATTTTATACTCTCATTTCCAAAATATAAGATTATTATGAATTTTATGAAGTCACCTTCCGAAATTAAGTACTCCATTCGTTCCAAAATTAGAGATACAATTTGACTTTTGAAGTCAAACGACGGCATATTAAACTTCAAAATTAGTATAACTCATAAAAGTTTAGAATAAAATAAATTTTGTGATTACTAGTTTTTGTTATATACTATTAAAAAATTGTATCTCTAATTGTACCTCAAAAGTCAAATTTTATCTCTAATTTTGGAACGGATAGGCTATATAAAAAATAATACTACCTCTGTTCCGAATTATAAAATTAATATTTATTTGAGTAATGCTATGAGTCAAAAAAATTGTCTCAAAAAGCTTCTTAAATGATTTGTCATCATTGCATTAGTTAGGTAGTACTAATAATTTTTTGTCTTAATTTTTGAGTATATAAAAAGTAGTACTCATAATTTTGCCAAGTATTATTAAAATATTCAATGTATGTCATTTAAAACCCATTTGAGACTCTTAGTATTACTCTATTTGTTTTCTAAAAGACAATTTAAAATATTTTCAAAATTAAAATTGACATGATTCATTTTAAGTTTTGAAAATAATAAATCTTATAACTGATAGTACATTTTAGATAGTTTATGATATTTTTAATTGTATTAACATAAACTAAACGAATTCATGCCAATTTTGAGTTTGAATATATATTTAAAATTGACTATTAAAAAGTCAATATTGATCCATATTTTTGGCATGTTTCTGATTCACGAGTTTTGAATAAACCATCAAGAATATGAAATTAGACGCACCTTGTCTTGAGTTGTATCCGTCGAATAAGTATTAGTATCTGCATCTGGAGTATCTGTAGAACACTAATGTTTGCATAACTTCGGCATCACAGAAGTAATAATCTGTTCCGCTCACATGAAAATCTGACAACAGGAGTATTTTGTTCTGTCCAAGAAAGGTAACTACTACTACTAGTCTCGCAGCTCATTGTTGTGTTCTTCTTCTTCATCTTCATCTTCATCTTCATCTTCATACACAACCTGAATACCAATTTTTTCTACTACCAAACAATCAAGCGTTTCGTAATAGATGAGTGAAACAGTAACTCTATAGCCACCTTCTAATGCATTCCCCGACTTCCAGTGACTCAACATCATGAAATACTCTCCCTCTTCATCAGGCTTCCAAAAATCCGGGCAGTATAGCTGCATGCATATATGTGCCACAAGTACTATCATTCAGGCATGTTATTAATTCTAAGCTCCCTCTTTCCATTCCAAATCACCCAATGTCTATTCCTTTGCACGGCCCCACTTTCTGATTTTCCCAAAAGAAAAAAGTTAAAGATCAGAATAGATTTAGCTGATCTATAATAATATTTTAATGAAAGGTTAAATGACCAATCTGTAATTTTCAAAAGCCTCTTTGAAAATAAAAAGAACAGAGTAAACTTGAGGATCTAAAATCGTGAAGAATGAATCTTATTTGATCTTCTACTTTACTTGAACATATAAAACATAGTGGGATTTTTCTTTTTTTTTTCCCCTTGGCGGATGCTCTATGCAGATAGTGGAAACAAATATATGCACGGGGAGATGAAATTATTCCCAGTATTCTACATAATATTTTATACTCTCTCATTTTCAAAATATAAGACTATTATGGATTTTATGAAGTCGGCTTGTGAAATTAAGTACTCTATCTGTTCCAAAATTAGAGATACAATTTGACTTTTGAGGTCAAACGACGACATATTAAACTTCAAAGTTGGTATGACTCATAAAAGTTTAGAATAAAATAAATTTTGTGATTAATAGTTTTTGTTATATACTATTGTAATACCCGGTAAAAAAATTATATATTTTTAAAATATATTGATTGGACTTTGTCTTTTATTTGGGTCAAACTAGTCATATAATTTATGTGGGCTAATAAGTATTAATAAGTGAGTCCAAATGTAAATTAAGGTTCACATATGACTTAAAAGAATTAAATGAAATGACGAAAAAGTCAGAAATAAATAAACTAGACCTGAGGGAAGCCTCCACGAGTCCCAAGGCACAAGACTGATGGAGGCGCCTCATTTTGGGAATTGGTTGAGAGATTGGATTGGCGGCTAGAAGAACAAGACGATTTGGGCATTACTCGAGTAAATAAAGGTATTTCTAGAATTTTCCTGGAACATGACCCAGACATGTGCCAGACACATGATCACTTTCCAAGAAAACTCTATAAATGCTCCCTCCATTTCAATAGAAGGGGGTTCCTTTCCTTTGGATTCTTAAAGGATTCTCTCTGCACCCGAGACACCCAAGAAGGCTCTTTCACCCCAAGAGTAATCAATTTCGTAATCTTCGTGGATTTCTCTCCTCATCAGTCAACATGAAACCCCACCCCCTAGCAAGTTACGATTTCCTTTCACACAATAAATGATGAATAAATTAATTTGATAAAATTGGGTCTCGAAATTTATTGGGCTTAACTTATATGTGGGTAATATTAAATCCTATTATAATTAGGAAAATTAATAAGATTTTTTAATAAATAAATAAATACCTAAAACATAATTTACTTGACATTACGTATAACACGAATTGGTTTGAGGGAAAAAGAGAGAGCAGTCGCGGCTAACCAAAGAGGAATGAGGGATCGGATTATACTTGTGTGAGATAAAGGAACAAGAATTGACATCTAATTTTGATACAAGTTATATATGTATATGTATGTGTGTCTTCTTTACAATCAAAAGTTAATTAATACTGAGCATGGGTAATTCGGATTCAATCACCAAGTTCCATAACAGGGTGTTACTTTCTTTTGATACTTATATTAATAGTTTACTTGCTATGATTCAACAAATATATTATATGATTATATATAGTATCATGTATAAACGTATGTATATGTGTATGTTATATATTCATTAATAATTGGGGTTGGAAGTGATTTCATGAAAAGTTTAATTACACTGACTTATTGGTTCCACATGGGGCGGACTCTAGGCCGAAAGTGAAAAACACCCCTCAATTAGATTTTCACCTCTTCATATTATATATATATTACAATTATTAATATATTCACAAATTTTAAAGCATGGTGAAACAAAATAAGTAGAGTACTACAGTTATATTAGTAAACTATTATAATGTTATTGAAAATAATAATATACTACTATATATATTGTTAAAAATAAAATACTATTATAAGAACTTAAGTATTTTATTGTCTTGATCAATTTACTTCTCCTAAATACCAAGAAGGTAAAATACAGAGGAGTTATAGTTACTAAAAATTATGAAATACTTCGTTTATAGTTTCTATAATTTACCCGAATTTTTCAAAAAAAAAAACAGTGCCTAGTAAATATTCCAATATTATGTAAACAGGTGTCATTTCATTAGTAGTAGTATAAAATTCGAGATCAACATCATTATATTTATCTTCTCCCAATAATGTTGTCGGTTGTTGTTGAACAATCCATCAGTCACTTAATCAAATTTAAACATTTTAAAGTATATTAAAATGTTTATCTATTATATTAACAAGATAGTAGCATATTCTTTTTTTCAGTAACATAATAGTAGTGTATTAATATAACTGTAGTACTCTACTTATTTTGTTCCACTAAGCCTTAAAATTTGTGAATATATATATGAAGAGGTAGAAGAATTGGAAGAAGGCACGTATATGTTATTGAAATATGATATTTTTGTAACTATTAAAAATGAGGCTATCATGCAACAATTTCAAGCAATAAAACCTTGAAAAATATTATTGTGAACAATATTTGAGGATTATTTAGTTTTGTGATTCATTTTATTAAATTAATTTTTATTCTTAATAAATTTTATTTTTAAATTTGACCCCACTAAATTTTCAAGCTGGATCCGCCCCTGTGGTTCCATGCACTTTGGTTAGAAAAGATAAATTAATTTTTGTAAATATATATAGTTTGCAGAAGCAGTAATTGTTCTACACTAACATGTTAATGAGATTTATTTTGTAAATATGTTAATTTGTTGGTTCCATGCACTTTGGTTATAAAAGATAAATTAATTTTTGTAAATATGTATAGCTTGCAGTAGCAGTTCTTGTTCTGCACTAATATGTTAATGAGACTTAATTTGGACATGTCCCACAGTAAGTGACCACATGAAAATTGGATAATAATAAAGTAATAAAGCAATTGAATTGGTTAGTTAAACTTAAGTCAGTAATAGCAATACGGTGTATATATTAGTTGTCATGCATGTTTAACAGAATTATAAAATTTAATGATTGTTCAATATAAAATTATAATATTTATTAAACTAATAAATTATTTATTTTTTTAATTTGTTTGGACGGAGGGAGTTTAACGAACTATATTTGAGATTATAATTTTGGGTATTACATTGCTTAATCCACATATAGATTCTGTACTCCTTCAACGATATTCTTTTTAAATTTAATTAGTTCGTTTTGTTTCTCGTTTCGAATTTCATTATTATTTCACATAATTGTTCTTTGTGAAATTAATATGATAGTTTCATGTTGGTGTTGATACATATAACTTGTATTTGTACTTTTTGAATTAGGTTGGCATATCTAGTATTTATTTAATCTTTTAGAAAAGTACATGTTAACGTATCTTTGGAGCTTTGTATTTATATTTGTTTCGGTTACATGTACACTTAGAACCCTTTTGTTGGTATGGTGTCGCATGTGTTGTGACATTATATATTTGTTAGAATATACCGTAAGGTATACCTGAGCTATAACCACATGTGAGGGTACCACATGCATGTTCTCGACACTGAGACATGACATCTTCCATGGCGGTGTGATTAGTGCACGACGTCTCTGTTTTGTGCTTTGATGGGAGTTAGCCATATGGTGATTTTGTTATGGGAGACGTATGAGTCGACCCTAGTTTTTTGTTCTACGAATAGGTGATGTTTGTGTTAAACACGCCTTCCAATTTTGCATGTATCTGAATTGCGCAGTCCGAACTCCGATGTGTCACTGTCTGTGTGGTATTATTTTGATTGTCTGTGGCAAGGTATATTTTTGTTTTGTTCTGAGCTTGGTATGAAATAACACATGACCATTTGATTCAGCCAATTATTTCGTTATGTTAGTCTTGTTCGTTTCAGTTCGATTCAATTAATTGAGTTACTTATTTTAGTTCATTATTTATGTACTCTATATCTGTACTACGCATTTGACTCATGGTGTGTTTTTCCTTTCGACAGGTAATCAAGGGATTAAGGGCAAGTGTGATAAGAGCTCCCTTCTATCCAATGGTTTAGATATTCTGTTTAGATTGTGATACATTAGTTTATTTGAAGTTATATTAAATATTTTAGATTGTGGTTTGAGCCGATTTGGCATTTATTATGATTTGACTTGTAACATTTATTAATTATTAGAGTTATTCATTTTGTGGCATCATAGAGCTCTCGATTTATTTTGTAAGTTCTGCTATATTTTGTACATAACCTCTCTTTTTATTATCAGAGCTGGGTTCTTTCTTGTAGAAAACCTATTTAGATTTGATATGTGAGTTATGGGTAGACTTCTTGGTTAGATTTTTGTTCCATTGGATATTCTGTTCAACTATCATATCAGCTATATTCGAATCTATCTCTAATTTTTTTTTACTTCTATCCGTTGATAGACATGATTTAGAAAGCATATCTATCAATCGTAGTTGTCACCATTGTCTGCAATCATGTTCTACAAATCTATGGTGACAAGTAAATTGGAACCTTAAGTCATATATAACATTCTGTGCAACATATTATTTACAATCTCTTGCTGGTTTTTGAATCATCTCTAGTTAAACTGAACATTGTAATGGACAGAACGAGGGGTCTACAAGAATCTCTTGCAAGAGGGGTTTCACACAAAGCAAAGAAAATAATAATAATAATAATAATAATAATATAAAAACATATGTATTCAATTTGTTATGGAATTGAATTATGTACGTGTATCTACTCAAAACCCACCACTTGGTTCCTATCGATATATTGTGTATGAAGAGAGAAATAATGATCTTATATTTGAAATGGATAATAGCTTAAGATTATAGAAATTCATTAAAAGTTAAATATGACGTTTAAAAGTGAGAAAGTATACAAAATATATAATATTTATCTATGTTTTATATATTCGGTTTGATTGGGCTTACTTGGTTTGGTATAATGACTAACCCTAACTAAACCGACAATGATCGGTTTATAAAAGCATGTCACCATATCAAACCAATTAATTTGTAGAACCAGTTAAAAGTAAATTGTTTGGTTTGATTTAGACGAGTTGTTCGGTTTGATTTGGGTTATGAACACTCCTAATCGCAGTAGCCTAACATCCCGACTGAATCCCGAATTTACTTTCCAAAAATTAAGTTAATAAAAAAACACTCTTTCCGTTCTAAAATATAAGAACATTATTAACTTTTTAAAACCAACTTAAATATTTACAAACTCAAAATTGACATGAATTCATTTAATTTTAGTTAATACAATAATAAATACTATAATTTATATAAAAAGTATTATTCATTTAAGATTAATTATTTCATATTTTAATGAATAATCTGAATTTTATATTTGAAAATATCCAAGGGCGTATCCACCATGGTGCAAGGGTGCTCAGTACTTGACCACACTTAAATTTCTAAAAACATTAATAAGTAAGGGTATTATGGTAAAGATTGACCATCCTTAAAAAATAAAATAGTAGAATAACAATTTCAATGTTATTGTTTCTTTAAATTTTAATTTTCCCCCAATTATAAGATTTTCTCTTCTCCTAATTTGTCATGCATATTGTCTTAAATTGATTTTATTTACTGATTTGCATATAAAATATTCCCTGAATAATTAATATGGAATTGAGTATATTTATCCTAAAATATTTTAATGTATATATTATATATGGAGTATATTTTTTTGCTCTTTTGTTTTGTAATTGTACGTGATTGTAATTTTTGTGTATTTACATTTAATTTATTAGTCATTTTTAATAGTATCAAATATCTTTTTTCAATACAAGTCACTAGTGATTGTATGTGTTTTTAACTCATTTCTACTCAATAGTTAATAAATGGTGACTTATATTGAAAAATAGATATTTGATACTATTAAAATGAAAACGATTGTGAAATTTTATAAGAAATTGGACCTCGAAAATTAATTTTATAATGACTTTAATATATTTTTAGTAAACTCCATATTTGGTGAATAATATAAACAAGTGTTTTTATTAATTTATCTTTCAATTTTTTTTAATTATCTTTAGTTATAAAAGTGACCACCCTTGATAAAAATCATGAATATGCCGCTAAAAATATTACAAATTGACTTTCAAAAATCAATAATATTTTTATAAATGGAGATTCTGAAAATGATGAAGAGAGGAAAGTCAATTGTTCTTTTCCTTTTCCTTTACTTTTTATTTTCTTTTCTTTTCCTTTTACTTTTTTGTTTTAGGTTTAAAACACTTCAATTAATGACAGTTGCCAGTTAGGGTGTTCATTAGTCGGTCAACTATAGTTATAATTTATCGATCGATCAATATCAATATCTATATCTATATATGGGATTACATACATATGGTGTTCATTATTATTATTATTATTATTATAGATTTTGATTGATTGTATACTAAGATGAAAAGGTAATATGATTGATACATTGTTTAAGAGAACTAATTATAATTATATTAATTGTAGTTGAATTTTAAAATTATAAGTTGATGGCCAACTAAATTAATTTATCTCCTCTTGCTTTGTTATATACTAGCATGCACACCTACAAATAAAATACAAAGAAACAAATAACTTTAAATATGTTTATCAATAAATGGTTGGAACTTGAAGACCCTTTTTTTAAATCTCATTTTTTTATAGATAAATGTTCATACTAAAGTGTAATAAATACAGATAAATAAAACTCTTGTTGGAAGAGATATGACTTTTCAATTTGATAAGTATAGTATATCTTATAGAGTTAGAGTTGTAATAAGATTTTAATACTTAAATTTTTTGATATGGTTTTAAAACTTTTTAAGAATAAATTATAATATAGTTATAAATTATAAACATTAATAAATTATGATAAACATGATTTTAGAATATTGTAATTTGTATGTTATGGTAAATTATTTTGGACTCTTTTATTGTTATTATTATTTGGATATGGACTCTTTATTTTAAATATGTATCAATGTATGTGTCTCTCTCTCTCTCTCTCTATATATATATATGAGGAAATGTAATCTAAGACTGTTTAATAAACGACGTAGTTTGTATCAAATTTATAATTAAAAATATTTTTTTAATAAAACTCAAAAATAAAAAATTTAACCCTTAGGGTAAAACTATGTCATTTTATTAAGTAACTTTAGCCTAGCTTGGCTAAGGCATGCCTTATAGTATTTCTTTCCCATATATATTAATATATATATATATATATGATAAATGATCCATAACACGTATGTGATATCGATCATTATATGACATACACCATCAATGGCTTCAAATACAATAATTAACGACTTAGATTAAAACTTTAAATTCATCGTCCGCTACAATAAATAGCGGGCGTAGTTCAAAATTTTAATCCATCCGCTACTGTTAGTAACGGACGCTAATTAGAATTCATCATCTCTTCAACACACGTTAGAATTTGGCTTGATTAACTAGGGTACACGAGTTAGAATTTGACTTTATTAGAATTTGACTTTATTAACTAGGGTTAAAGTTTTGTTAACCAGGTTTAGGGTTCTGGTCACCATCCAACAGACAATGGGTTTGGCTTTTTAAATCTCATCCGTTGATGTTTAAAATGGATGTTAGAGATGGTGTACGTCTTATAAAAATCTGTATCACGAACGTGATATGGATCATTCCCTATATATATTGTTAAGGCTGAATGACACTTTTGACCTTTCAAGTTGCCACCAAGTTGTCACCCACTTTTAAAGTCGCTCCTAAAGTTCATCTTTTGTCTATTAGGTCCTTAAAGTGATATTTTTGTTGATTCTGTTCTTTTGTACCCGATTTGACCCCAGCCAAACTCATTCTTAACTAAATTTTGACTCAACCCGACCAAGTTTGACCCGACCCAAATTTCACCAATTAAATTTAAAAAAAAACTAAAAAGTTTTAAATTATTTAAAAAAAATATTTTATTTTAATTATTTTTAAAAATAATTATTATTTTTAAAATAAAATATTATTATTAAAATAATAATTATTTTAAAACTTTTTAACATAATTATTATTTTAAATATTTTAAATTAAAAAATTATTTTATTTTTAAATATTAAAAATAATTATTATTTTTATAAATAATAATTATTTTTCAAATAAAATGTTATTTTAAAAATAATTATTATTTTTAATATTTAAAATAAAATATTATTTTTAAAATACAAGAACTAACGACTGAGATTAAAACTTTAAATTCGTCGTCCGCACCAATAGCACGTATAGTCATGTTTTCTTTAACAGTGCATTTGACTATAAAGAAATATAATAAAACATACATAAAATTGACAAACTTCTTAATTTTCATTTTTATCTTTCCATCTTAATTCTATTTCAAAATTTAATGTACATTTCTAACCAACTCGTGTCTTGCATGAATTATATACTAGCAATATATAAGAGCATTATATATTCTTAGAAATAAAACAATCTTAGAAATTCCAATATTTTTAAACTTCCTATACCAATAAAAACTAAATCCAATTAATTAATATATGTTCGTTTTTAAATAAAAAATAAAACAATAAAACAAACCTAAATCTACTAAACTTCATTATTCTCATTTTTTGAGTCCATATATTTTAGTAGAATTAAAATCAGTCCATATCTATAATAACGTTATTTGGATTGTATATATTACGTTATGATCGTAATATATCGTTAATATCTATATTAATGGGTACACTTCCACGGGTTTTGTACTAGGATAAGTTAATTAATATTAATAGTATAGTCATGTTTTCTTTAACATTTGAGTATAAAAAAATATAATAAAACATACATAAATTTAATAAAATTCTTATTTTTCAATTTTATCTTTCCATATTAATTGTATGTAGACTCTAAAGTTATTAAAAAAATATCGGCTATAAATTAATATAGCATACTATTATAATCATTAATATTATAAGTTTAGATCATAATAATAAAAAACAGATAACATGGGAATATTAAAATATTTCCAAATATCTTAAATCTAATATAAAAATAAACCTAAATCTACCTATCTTTATATATTTTATTATCACGAGTCCCGATCATAATTGTTAAAATATGGAATGACATGAGAACATTAATATCCTTCTAAATATTTTAAGGGAGAAGTTCAAAAATGCCCCTGACTTTTACCGCGATGTCTACCGAGCACTTTATATTTTTTTTGTCCAAAAATACCCTTAACGTTATATTTTTTTGAATGTTTCGTCTTTTCATTAGTTAATGAAAAATTAAATAGACAAACGGGGTTAACATTTGGACATTTTGCTGACGTGTCAAATAATTAAAACAAAAATTACTATCGTACCATCTGATGTGTATAAAAATAATATTTTATATATATTTGATAATTTATTTATTATGTGTATTTTATTAATAATTTTTATTAATTACTAATTTTATCATGTAAAATGACTCATTTATTTTTTTTAAGTAACTATATTTTATTTAGGTAATTATTTCTTTATTTTCTCTCTCCTCAACTATCCCCAATATTCTCCTCCACCACCATCCGCCACCCATCACCGTCGTCCGCCATCAAAAAAAATTCATGGAACCAATAATCCAAGCAGTTGTAACAAAGAGCAAGAAAATAACATCACCAACACTTCATACCCACATCAAAATCATTCCTTTTTAGAACAATCGTGCTCCTCAAATCAAACCCAGAAAACCCAAAAGGTTGAAGATAAAAGGAATAAAGAGGATAAGGTAGTTTTGAGGAACATGTGGTGGGCAGATTTGAAAGCAGCCGTAGGGCAGAGAATTAACTTGGAGGGTATTTCATTATTTTCTCTCCCCTTAACTATCCCCAATATTCTCCTCCACCACCATCCGCCACCCATCACCGCCGTCCGCCACCAAAAAAAATTCATGGAACCAATCACCGCCATCAAAACCGAGCCCGTACTCGAACCACCCCAAGCTCAAATCTCAACTCCATCGCCGTCACCGAGAGTGCCACCTTCGACCCGAGTCTCGCCCGGGTGTCCAAGCCGGAGCTCCTCAAGTCGACGAAGAATTTCTCCCAGGACCTTATCATCGGCGACGGCAGCTTTGACGAAATCGCCGGTCCAGAAGAAATCGTCTTCGTTGAGCTCATCGTTGGCACCAGTGATGATGTAAGATGAGCTCTTCGTGAGGCTCAGAGAGTGAGCGAGCGAGGCTCAGATCTGAGAAGTGGGGATAAGGGTGTTAATCGAGCAGAGTAGCTCGATACTCAATTCGAGATTGGTTCAAAAATATGATACAAAGCTCAAATTCGAATTAGATTCGAGTCGAATATGATCCATACTGCTTTTTACATTTAATGATACACGAAGCCTAATTCGAGATACTAATATTCGCCATATTAGGGTTCGAGTATTTCATTTTTTTCGAACCATACTCGATACGCCGATGGATCATATTCGAATCTTTGGTTTGATACATACTAATAAAATTTAAATATGTGATATTTGTATCAATCTTTATAATTTATAAAGTGTAGTATTAAATTGTGTAAGATTATGTCTTAAATAAATCAAATGAATTGATTGTCAATTAAGTAATACATTATTTGTAATTTCTTTACATAAATAAAAGTAAAAGACTTTTATTTATAAAACATTAGTTCAATAATCAATTTAGTATGTAGTGGTTCAAGATATTAAAAAATGGTTCATATTCAAACTTCGATTTGAAAGCTATGAAGAATCTCGTTTTGTAAACGAGTCGGTATTTACTGAGCCGTAGAGTCCGATTAATGATCCGGAATCGAATCTGTCATGAAAATTAAAAATTCCTTATCGAATTCGAGTCAAATCCGAGCTCAATTTTTTCGAGTCGAGCCAAACCGAAAGATTAACGTTCACATTTGAGATTCGACTTCGTTTTCACCCCCAAGTGGGTTTTGAAGTTACTGAGGAAGAAAGTCGTTGGACAACTTCGAGGAATTGGCAACATTGACGAAAGCCCTCGTCACAACGTTAGCGGCCATTGACATTGATGATGTGATATATTGAAGATTAAGCGAGCCAACTTAGAACGGAACACATGATAACACCTTTCCTTTCTTCGTAGTCTGATCCGGACAGTCCAGAGCTCGGCATCAGGGTTTAACTCATTTTTCAATCACTAGCTAATTCACACATTTCCATCAGTGTGAAAACTGGTAGAACGATTGAGCGAATGAAGTATGAAATGATTAACCCTAACCAGACCAATAATAACCGGTTTAAGAGCATGTAACCAAATCAAACCAATTAATTTGTATAACCTACTAAAAGTAAATTGTATGGCTTGATTTGATCAAGTTGTTCAATTTAATTTGAGTTACGAATACTCAGTAGATACCCTTTAGCTGTACTTCCTTCCCTTCAAACAGTTGGAATTTTTTAATGATGGTACTCCACATTCAAGCATACTTCCACCAAGATATTTGCCTTGTATATTTTACCTACAATTTCATTTTCAAAATTACAAAAAAAGTAAGAAATTAATTAAAAATAATAATTCTTACATCTGTCACGTGTTGCAGCATGTGCTCAATTTGATCGTGCCATCCAATATTACATGTGAATAATTTTTGTTGATAACTATTGAGCAAGACAACAATAATTGTACAATGGGCATGCAGCAGTAATGCAAGACCATACTCACCAATGGAGGCATTACTTTTACCAAAAATTGAGCAGCCAGTGCCTTCTAAAGGGTCATAGGAGTAGCCTTCATGCTTCTGCGTTAATTACCTAAAGCTATTAGCTAGCCTACCAAGACATTCACACTTTCCCTTTGTCCTCCCATTTATAATAATACATCACAAAACAAGATTTAACAAATTTTTTTAAGTGGGTGGTGCGCAATTCTTTCGACTGGAAATGGGAGAATCCAATAGTAACTAAATCATTGAAGTGTAGAAGGCCGGGGTTTTGGAGGTGTGTATAGAGAATCACCGCAGTCTATTGGGTTATGCATAAGCGGGTTCCATCTATCAAATACTATTCGTCCCCCTCGGCCAATCCTTCCACGAAGGTTAAACGAACGGGAAGATGAGCCATTCAATACTGAAGAATCCAGTGGTGGTACTATCCCTGCAGCTGCCATCTTCCCTGTATCTAGAGGTTTTGCAAAGAGCAAAACTGGCTCTAGTGGATCCTGCATTAATTGAATGTTCCTTTAGGTATTGACTTAATGAGAAACAATAGCACAAGTGGTGGTAACTTCCATATCACCACTCTTCATGTAATAAAATATTTGAACGTCTAAGACGACTGTCAATATAGCACTGAAAAGGTGTACTAACCATTTTCAAAGAAATTTCTTTCTATGGCTTGCTGGAATCAGTGAAAGAGGAGGGGAGGTTTTTGGGTTTATTGGGTTTTTTTTTTTTTTTTTTTTGGGGTGGGTAGTGAAAAAGAGCTAAACATAATTGAGAAATGTATATTTGCAAGTAGTACCAATTTATGAAGCCACCGGTACGGGACATGTCGCCGTCTGAACTCTCGCTTCAAATTTCCAGCAGAAGCCATCACCACCTTTGAGTCGGTGAAAGATGTATTCTGTAGCATAGAAGGTCGAGTTTGTGGACGGCTGTTTGAAACGTCATCAGAGTCCACAAATTCATCCTCACTCGAAACAAACTTGCTAGGGAAGGATGGGAAACCAGGCAGAGCCAAGCTGTCTTCTAGGAATTCAGGTTCATGCTGAAAACCAAGGAAACTTGCATCATACACAGTTCAAAGTAAACTGAACTTGGATAACTAGGCCAAAGATTTAAAAGTTGTCACCAGAAACATGATCTTGGTTATGTGAAGACATGCATCTACATGCATACACCATTACGCGAAACTAAAGATAGTTTTTTCGGCTTTTTGCTAATAAATGCCCTAAAGTAGTAGTAGTTGAAAAGCAATGATGCTGATTGCACACACCAGAAAAGAATTTCATCCTTGGTTGACTTTTTCTATAAATTTTCTAGCCCTCACAACAATTGCTGGTCAGAAGAGTAAGGATTGGTGCGTGAATGACAGGAAAAGAGTGCCAGACACCAGTAATGAGTTAGCTAGCAATCGCAATCAACCACCATCATAAACAATGTTCTACTCAAAAACAGCATATGGGTCAAATCATGTACTTACACATTTCAGACGCGTTTATGATACGAAAGATCAGGCATAATTGCACAGATCACCCCTCTATATGATATTTGAAACAAAATGCTAATTTAATCTATAAACATCAAATCACGAGGATCCCAATTATTAGTCAATCTTTTATTATAGAGAAACTAATATACTCTCCTTGCATTATATAATAAAGAGCAAAGTAATCACGCTTTTCACATGTTAGTAATACAAGATGCCACCCAAATTACCTTATACTTCATTTGAATTCTTTGAAGGCTAACTTCGCTCTCCATGACTTCTCTTTTTATCTCTTCTCTCTGCACAGAACCATTTTGTCAGGCCATGTATTACTAGTGATTAAACACTTTCCCATGCTAAATGAATAAATGAATTATGTGGGACATTCAAAACTTCATTTATATAAAGAAGTGACACCTTGATTAGTGCCTCAAGTAAGATCTTTGCTTGGTCAAGGTTGCGCCTGACCTGGAAATGGTAAAATTAAAGGATTAGATTAGAGTAAATAGCATATGTGAGCACAAATATGAAGTAAAAGTATATGAAGCATCAGTTTCACCCCATAGAAAACAAAAAAAATCTGTCGTAATAGAAATAAGTCTAATAACTTGTACTTTTTAAAAAATCTGATATCAAGTAGTGTTGCATAATTTAACAATACGATTACATGGAGGACATCATCACTTGCTCGTCTTAATTTCAGTATATTATGTTTGGAAAAGATACTTTAATTAAGTTCCAATATTAATGCTTTACTGCTAGATATTAGACATCCTTGAAGGTTGCTTAGTAAAAATGAAGGTCCGTAAAGGACTTTATGCAATCTATGAATAAATATCTTTTTCTTGTCAACGACTGGGTATGCAAATAACAGTAGGCATGGGGAAGACCAAAATAGCAACAAACATCCCATCGTGCAGTTATCAAACTGTGAATATGTTAAAAGACGTGATAGTCACTTGCCATTATTAGTAAGTTAAATATACAATTAAGCATGTGATAATAAGAATATGAATTGATAAGATGGGGTAATTATGAAGCTAACCTGACGAAGCTTTTCAAATGACTGCACATTGTTTTCCTCCTTTGCATCTAAACATAAGAACAGTAAGCATCAATCCAAAATAAGACATTAGCTAACTAAATCAGAAACTTACCCTTCTTGTGTGAAGTCTGTGCGTTTTCTCCTTGGCCTAAATACATTATATGGATTGGTATCATTAACTGGTGGAGGAGGCTGTAAAAAGAAATGCATATAATACATCTTTTAGCTGATATCATGTCCAGTGGAAGAAAAACTTTACAAGCCCTAATGAGAAATGAATTGGGAAGGAAGGTCAATACACAAATAAAAATGCAGCAAGTGAAAATTTAGATAACTAAATCTAAGAGAGAGAATAAAATTAACTAAGAGGTAAACGCGGCTCACTTGTATGTGTGTGAAACATATTACTGTAATAATCTTAGTTTGCAGCATTTCTTGACAAAGATAAAATGACTCAAAAATCTCTAAATTAGCAATACAATTTTTTTTTCCTTTTCATTCTTCTTTTTTCTCTGATAGGTAAATAACATTAAGAAAAGCATAAAGGATGCATGCACATCATCATAACATAATCTGTACAAAACAAGAAATGAAGATGTAAAAACACAAAAAGAACTAATTGTCCATGTCTAGAACCAAACCAGTACCAGCAGGCATATATAACCCAAGAAAATAACTGCCCCATTGACAGGTGGATCAGCTCATCAGCAACTTTGCAGCATATATAATATACATCTTAGGACGGGGAAAGCATTTAACAACAATTTTTCCCTCTTTTTTTTAGGATATGTAGTCAACATATCTAAAATTCTAGCAACAAAAAAAATTACTTAATTTATACGTATAAAATCAGTGGGCAAAAGTGTAAAATTACAGCCAAATCTTCCACCAATATATCTTAATTATCTGATTATTACAGGTCTTACTATTATTTTGTACTAGTGATTATTTCTTGGGTTCACAGTTTGTAATAATGATTAGCAACAATACATCAGGGCCATTTACCCGAAAACAATACTTAAAGAAAATTTTACATATACAAGTAATTGCCAACAACAGTGGATGGTTGAGAAACTAGAAATTCTACAAATATGATATATATATATATAATACAAATATTGTAGGATTTATTTATAACTGAATCAAAATATAAGACAAATAATGTTTGGTACATATATTTCAGCCCCTTGTTCGACCAATTTAGTCAGGTTATATTTAAAAACAAGATGCATTCATGTAACCAATTTAGGATACTAACCTGCAAACGCCGTAAAACAGGCTTTTGCCATCGTTCCCTCTAGAAGGAAGATTAGAAAAGAGGCATTAAGAAATAATCTTATGAAAGAATCTCAAGTACATGAATGCTTTGTGGATTGGCTAATAGTACAGTTAGCTTAAATAAACAAAAGAAAATCTCTCCAACTTATGTAGCAAGAAATTAACAATTTTTGCCCCTTTGTTAAGCCACACTTCTTCATCTCATTTATGAAAGAGTACCAAAGTTCAATCATTTAAATTCAGCATTAGTGTCTCTCAAGGTCATCATATTAGGACGTTGCAACATTGCCAGCCACCAAATAATGAACGTGCCCTAACTTAATACTCCCTCGTGAAATCATAAAGATTATAACTTAATAGTTTAAGAAAATCAATTTAAGTGACAATTTTAACATAAATTTTCCACATATACCCCTTAATAAAGGAATTAATGAATAAGTTAATTACTCATTTTCTTAAGATAAAACTAAAATTGATTGGCGTTCCGTTAAAGTCCATACCATAGAACTTTAACTAAAGAGAATATTAACATTAAATGTGGTGATAAAATTAATGACATTGAATGTTGTTTCTTCAAAAAAGTAAGTAAATGGAATATTTATCTATAAGGCATAAAAGTAAAACAATGAACCAACTAAATTTTATAAATAGTAAGTAGCCTATATATTGGGACATCTCAAATGAACTTCAGAATGAAATCATAAAAGATCAATAAATAAAATACAACCGCAATCACAACTTAAAAAATCTGGCTTGGCATCATCTTCCTCGATTCAGCTTCAGATTCTAAAAGTTTTAAAAAATATTCAGCAGAAGATTTAAACAGGGATGTCATAAATGTCTGAAAGACGGGAGTTCCTATTGAGACTTTTAAAGAAGTTTCTGTCTAGAATATTTTTATGGATTGGCAGGCTATCCGTTATTAAGATACAGCACTTTTTTCCACTTTTCGGAGGCATTTGTATCCTCCTTGCTTGTTTCTCTCTTCTTTCTAACTAAATCTTCTTCTTTTATAATTTATACAAAAATAAAATAAATATCTTATATATTCAATCCACGAACCTTGCACAACTATCTCGGATTCCATGTTACAGTTCATCCAACCTTATATCATATCTCAAGGGGGGACTAACTCATAACTTGTGGGGGAGCCATATTTACCTAATGTGGGATAACCATACTCACAAAACCTTACATCAAGAAACTTACTTGGATAAGATACAAAACAGATATATAATTTACTTTTTCTTTAAAAGGGAAGACATATAAAGTAATGAACAGGAGGATGTATTCAAGGTTTAGTATATCAATAGTGGGATAACTATGAATAAGAGGGTCAAGATGGCTAGGTTTTGATGAATAAAAGTCCTGAAATGATGCGAGGGTGGAAACTGCCTTTATTCTCAAATAATTACTAAACATTGATAGACTAGAAATGGTCTTGCATCAAATAGAGAGGACAGTGTAGCTAAAGAATGAATTATAACAATAGACGTTTCAATTGTCCTCCCATCTTTTACTCTTCTTTCTTTCCAATAAATTGTTCTTATATAAACAAATAAAGGTATAATAACTAGGATATCTACTAAGACAGTGGCATTGAGAAGATGAGAATGAAAATATTTGATGGTAGGTGTAAATATACAAGTTCCAACAATGCAAAACAATCTGTAAAGATACACAGACAAATACGCCAACTAGAATATAAATACCTTCATGGAAGTGTATCAAGTTTGAGCATAAATTATGTTTACCTTTTCTTTCCAGTAATTATAAATTGACCGAAAAACTCCAAAATTGATGGAAAGGGCTTGAAGTGCCTAGTATGTTGAGAAAGTAGACAAATGATTAGATAAATTAAAAATGAATATTACCAAATTACGAAAGTAGACAAATGATTAGATCAACTGCAAATGAATAGTCCCCTTAAACAATATTATCGCAAACCACTCAAATTCTATATCAATTTGTTTTCGTTCATTGCAGGCAAGCAGTTAGGCATCTTCACTTTCCAAAGCACCCAAATAATTGCTAAAGAAGATACTAGAGTAGGAAATTTACAAATCCAGTATCAGAAATTAATATCAATTGGAAAAAAGGTGGTGAAGCAATATTGCAAAATCTTTTTGCTATCAACATCAGTACGAGTATCAAACTATCAATACCAAAACCAATTGTGGGTAACTATGAATAAAAGTAAAGAAAGGATGTTCAATCAAGGAAGTAACTTTCACCTCCACAGCAGCATCAAATGTTAAAAGTACAGGAATAGGTGAGCCAAGTGTAGGAGTTATGACTCCTGCTCTTTCCCTAGCCTTGTGATCCAATGCCTCTAATTTAAACAGGATTGTCTCTAACCTGCAACAAAGAGCGGACCGACATTATCCCAAGCACACACCAAAGACGACTCCAAAATTAAAATCAACCAAACTAAATCATATAATAAAACTAAAAATAATTAAGAAAAAAACCTGCTCAAACTTTGGTAAATGCCAACGCCCGCATTGGTTTCTACGTGAAGTGATATACGTTAGAAAGTATTTTACATTTTAAAGTTGTTTTCAGGAAAGAAAATTCTCCTGGTCATTTTTCTGGTGCTTTGGAGGTTTGGAAAATACGTTCAGGAAAAAAAGTATTTCGGCAGAAATTATAGTTTCATGGAAATGGTTTCACGAAAATATTTTAAGTTATTTCCTAGTACAACTGATTTCCTAGACCAATAAGGCTAAATTTCTTTATTACTATGAAGATAAAATTAAAGGGTGAAGATAATCTTGCCAAGGATCTAATAAAAATGTGTATCAACACCATTTTTTAAATCAAAAGAATTGGTAAAAACGCTTATTTTAGAGGGCAACTGTACCACAGAACAACACCAAGGACATAAGTAAATCTCCTCTTTCAAAGTTTGAACAAATTTTCTGCAATGTAAATACATATATTTTTGGGTATAAAGGAAAAAAAATATTAGATAAAAACTATGTAAAGAAAGGAAAAGATGCACAAAGTAATTGGATTCCATCTTCTATTCTTCTCATTTATCAACAATGTAAGTAATTTTTTTGCCACATTTTATAAATGTCAAGAAGTTACAACCTATTTTCTAACAATATAACACAAAAACAACAGATTCATGTAGAAAAATTTATATCCATTAATAACAGTTTCAAATATATGACAAGTCATACAAAGTTGTGAAGGCAGAAAACATAATGTACCCAAATCTTTACAAATATGAAACAAGTAAAACGATAAAGACAACAAGATGTGTACTCAAAGCTTAAAACATTTCTAGAGAACAACCGCCGGCATTGGAGAATTAACATACGTCAACAGAGCATTGAATTTCTCTGTGATCCCCCAGTCTTCTCTCTCCCCTTTATTTATCTCTCTCCCCCTAAGTCCCTATATACACTTATATACACACACACACACACACACACACACACACACACACATATATATATATATACGTGTATATATCATTTCTTATATTGTTTTGAATTTTTGTGAGAGAATGGTCAGCTAGAAGTTGGGCCTCATCTAATTTGAAAAAAATAAATTGCAATCACAAGGGGTGCAAGTTATTTTGGTTTCCCTAAGAAATTTTTTCAATAGTTTAGTTTAAATGAATTCTATAAAATGCGAAAACCATTTTCTGAAAATAAAAAAACATCAAATGAAGAAAGTTAGCAAGCATTCCATGATTACTGCCTTGAGGCTATCTGACCACAATGGCATGACTATGATTTCAAGTGGCCACTAGAGATGAATTCATTTAATTCTTAGTTACGAGAATTGGACCCCTGATTCCTTCAAAACCCTCAGATTTTGTGATAGCACATTACAACTCTACTCCCACAGCTTTTTAACTAGAAATAGTTATTCAATTCCAAAGCAAAATAATCATACATAACAAATATATCAGCATAAGTTGTAGCAGAGATTTTATATAACTTACTAATTTGTGTGTGTGGAGGGTTTGTTGTAAATTTGATTTATAGACTAAGGTGGGGATAAAGATGCTTTGATTCTTGCAGGTTAGTTTGCTTTTCTCTGGAATACCTTTTGAAGATTGTCAAAAGGGGTAGTGGACCCGTGTAACACAATGTATAGAGTGGGCATCAGGGAGAGTGGGTAAAGTTTGAAACATCTAATGGATAGAAAAAGGTACAGATTTTTCTGTCGTGTTTTCCTTCCTACGTTTACTTACTCACCAAACATGATGATCTCAGGTATTGACCTATATCTAGAGGTGTCCTGAACTCTCTCCCCACCATCACTGAACATCTCATACTTCAGTATAAGATTCGCATTCCCGCATGCCAAACATGGCCGTAGGAGTTCAATTACTTTAGCAGTGAAAGTTCATATCGTGCTCCAACTTCTGTGCAGAAAAAGATCTCTAAATTGAGACAAATTGAACGTCTTACAGAAGCTCCCTATCATTTCTATCGAAAAATTATTTCCATGTCAAAGCTAACAGCAGCATTAAATTCCAAGCATACATTAAATTACAATCATTGAAAAAGTTATTCTTGCGTGTAAATGATTTCACAATTCACACAGAAAATGATGAGAAAAGGGGTAAAAAGCTCATGAAGAAAAGGGAAAGCAAAAATGCGCAAGACTTACTTTTCAGCTGCAAGTGTTTGTCTATCACTGTTGAACTCTTGAAGCCAATCTTCATCCTCATTGTCAAGATCATACTCAACAAACTCTCCAATTTCAGCCCGAGCTAGAAATAATTGTACAAGTTTTCAGCATATTATACAATTAAGATCTCAAGAAACCTATTTGTAGAAAACTTCTAAAAACTTTTAAGTAGTTACTAACCTCCCCTTGCACGCAAATATGAAGTTGGTTGATTGAACGTGCGGGAATAGTCTCTCTCATACGTATCCACAACAACAAACTCTGGAGTTGGTATTTCAGAAGCCACTTTCTTGCTAGGAATTTGCGGTTGCACCTAAAGAAAATTTAAAATATCTCTTTACAATTACATTAACAGTTCTTCAACTCCTTTAAATGACATTTATAGGTCTTATAACATAACCTTGGGGAGCAAGAACATCATACTTTAGTAAAGAGCGCAAGAAAAAGAAAAAGCTAACACATTTTTTGGAGCAGTGGCATCAAAGCATGGAAATTTGGATAGCATCACTTAAGTACAGCACACATGATGTACAGAAGTTTTCTTGGAACTCCAGGATTCTTTTTTTTCTCTTTTAGTTTGATAAGTTTGGATTCCCAGATTTCTTGAAAGTTTTACAATAACTAACATATAATAGGATACATGTTGATAAATTTGACATTTTTTTGTAAGAGACAAAGTATGAACAAAGTATATGCTACGCATGGTCCGACATTCTAATTTGACACCTTTAGTAAGGGGGCACCTGCCCCACTGACCTCTTCATATTATATATATCTCTTATTAATATATTCACAAATTTTAGAGCATGGTGAAACAAAATAAATAGAGTACTACAGTTATATTAGTACACTACTATAATGTTATTGAAAAAAATAATATACTACTATATATATTGTTAAAATAAAATACTATATAAGAACTTAAGTATTTTATTGTCTTGATCAATTTACTTCTCTAATACCAAGAAGGTAAAAAAGCAGAGGAGTTCTGAGTTACTAAAAATTATGAAATATTTAGTTTATAATTTCTATAATTTACCCGAATTTTCAAAAAAAAAACAATGACTAATAAATATTCCAATATTATGTAGACAGGTGTCATTTCATTAGTAGTAGTAGTAGTATAAAATTCGAGATCAACATCATTATATTTATCTTCTCCCAATAATGTTGTCGGTTGTTGTTGAACAATCCACCAGTCACTTAATCAAATTTAAACATTTTAAAGTATATTAAAATGTTTATCTATCATATTAACAAGATAGTAGCATATTCTTTTTTAAGTAACATAATAGTAGTGTACTAATATAACTCAGTAGCACTCTACTTATTTTGTTCCACTAAGCCTTAAAATTTGTGAATATGTTAATAACTATTATATATATATATATATATGAAGAGGTAGGGGAATTGGAAGAAGGCACATACATGTTATTGAAATATGATATTTTTGTAACTATTAAAAATGAGGTTATCATGCAATAATTTCAAGCAATAAAACCTCAAAAAATATTATTGTGAACAATATTTGAGGATTATTTAATTTTGTGATTCATTTTATTAAATTAATTTTTATTCTTAATAAATTTTATTTTTAAATTTGACCCCACTGAATTTTCAAGCTGGATCCGCCCCTGGCGGTTTATGAGACCGACATGAAGGAACTCAGAATAAATTTCTAGTCATAATGGTTTCGGTTGCAGCATGTATGGCTATAGAGGTTGACTTGGTGCCTTGCCTCCAGGCAAAAAATTTGGTCAATAAACAAACTGTCTTGACCATACTTGATTTACAAAAATAATAGAGATAGCCAGGCTTTTTACAATATTCAGATGTTTCAAATTTAAAATTGCTCTGATAAAGAAGACGAGCCAGTTTATTATTTTTGTGATAAGGTCAGAGGATAATGGATATAAATGGGAGAGAACCCCTAAGAATTTTTTTCTCTCTTCTTTTTCTTATTTTTTGCAAGTGCAAATAATCCATGACCATCACATAATTATTAAGCCACATTTCATATGATATAATATGTTCCGAGTAATGCAGATAATTTTTTCTGTTATCATTTTGACACTGCATTTTGCTGGAATCATGGCAAAAGGAGTATTAGCTAGTGCATCTCCAGATAGCTCAACAAACAAAAGCACATACTAAATTCTTCAAAAAGTTGCAAGCTAATTAATGCTAAAAGACAATTATACTCTGGAGTCGTTCAGCCAGTGAAGATCCTGTCTACTCGCTTTGAGATAGTTACCTTATGTGCATCTTTGTGCGCCCCCACAACAATAACATTCCATGCAATATCTTTGTTTGATTTATGTATAGATTGGATGGTTGTTCTCCATTGATGGTTTTGCTGCTCTTTTCCACTTGTTTATTTTGTTGGTGTGGTCAACAAGATTGGATAGGATCAGAAATGATGATATTCAAAAGATGGTTAGGGTAGCACCAATTAAGGAGAAGATGAGGGGAAGTCATTGGGATGATTCGGCCATATTCAACATAGGCTTATAAACTCTCCCGCTAAAAGCAGGAGTTCTGCATTAGGAAGAATAAATAAGAAGGGGGAAGGGTACAATAACTTGGGGAAAAGTAATACATTGAGACTTGAAGGAGCAAAAAGATAATCGAGGATAGCACTTGTTCATGTGGAGTAATACAATCCGCATATTGGAAGCTAAGTATGGTATTACACCTTTTTGCTTTGTTTCTCTTTTTCTGCCTTTCTTTCTTTTATTGTCATTTTAACTTTTATACGTATGCATGTACGTATATTTACACGTGGATAAGCTTTTTATTATTTTTTCCATTTTCTCATTTTATTTAAATTATCTTTATATTTGCTTTTATTTTATTCTTTCTTAATTTCATACTTGTTTTATCTTCTTAGAATTCTGCTTCGCTTTCCTGTCTCTCAAAGTTTACTCTTTCATATGGGATTCATTTTCAGCCTATCCCAACTACTTTGGGGTAAAAGGTATCGTTGAGTTGGTGAGTATTTTTCTTCTTGGAGTGAATTTCTTGCCCACCTCAACTTTTTTTCTCTGCCAAAAAATGTTCTTTTATTTAAAGAAAATAATCTAAAGTGGTTAAATGGTGAAACTTTGGGGAATCAACAAAGTGATAGAACCTTAGTAGTATGAAACCTGTAAAGTATTACCAGATTATAACCAGTTGGAACCCATTCAGGAATCACAATTTGGCACCTATTAATCTATTATGTAGTGTAATACCCAGAAAAAAAAGAGTAAATAAATAACATTTAAATCTATATTAAAAATATTTTAATTGAGTTTTCTTATGTTGGAGTCAAATTGTATTTAATTTATGTGGACTATAATAAGTAAGAGATTACATTAATTTGGGCCTTTAAACTAATTGGGTCTAATTTATTTGTGTAATATTAAAATCCTATTAAGATTAGGAGAAGCAATAAGATATATAAATAATAAGCAAAACCAAAATAATTTTATTGGGCATTAATTTTGATACGAACTGAGGGAAGGAGAGGAAGCTAGCGGCGGCTAAGAACAGTGTGAATAACAGGAAGCTTGTTTGCGGAAGGAATAGGAGGTGGTTGATAAGGTATTTACAATTATATAATATATGATTATGACTAGTAATTGGTTCGTCAGGTGGGTAATCTATTTAGCCGTAGCCATGTGAGAATTGGCTTTGTGCTTAATATGTTGTATATGTATATGTTTATTAGAGTATAACTTGGTGAATTCAATTCAGGATAGTAGAATACGCACATGTAGGTATAATGATATCATAATTTTGTAGTCATAATGGATACTACATGTAGGTATAATGATTCTAAATTTTCTAGTCATAATGGATACTGCCTTATTAATTCACATACTGTGTAAAATCATACTTGTATTACCTAGGTTTTGACCATGCTCTAAATTATAAAGCTAACTACATCAATACAGTATACTACCACGGAAGTTAAATTGTTAATTTCAGTTTATATATTGTGTTTAGAACGGACAAAAGGTGGGTAAAAGTTTTATATAATCAGTATTATTGAAGCTTGATATTCACTGTGCTATTTTGATAATTTTGATAATAATAATAATAATAATAATAAAAATAAAATGTGTTTCGAAAAGGGTTAAAAATAGAAAGAATATTTTTACAAATGTACTTACATTTATTATTATTTCGTTTAATTAGTTCGGACAGAGAGAATTTAAGGAGTTACATTTGGAATATATTTTGGGTAAGGTACGGATTTCGTACTTTTTCAGCAATTCTTTTAATTTTAATTTGTTCGTTTTGCTACTCGTTTAGAAATTCCTTGTCAAATTTAAATTTTATGGTAGTTTCATTTTGGCGTTAATATTTGGAACTCATATTTGTAATCTTTAGACTAGTGCATCATGTCTACAATTTATTTTGATGTTTGTAGTAATGTACATGTTAATATATTTTTGGAGACTTTGTGTTGATTAGTTTTGGTTTAATATGTACATATTAGAACCCCTTGTGTTAATATTGTGTCGCATGTGTTGTGACATTATATCATTGTTAAAATATACCGTAGGTTATACTTGAACTATAACCACTTGTGAGGTACCACAAACATGTCCTCTTGGCACCGAGGCATGACACCTTCCATGTCAATGTGATCAGTCCACGACATCTCCGTTTGGTGCTCCGGTGGGAGTTGGCTATATAGTGATTTTGTTATGGGAGGCGTATGGGTCGACTGTGCCAAACACGCCTTCCGATTTTGCATGCATCTAGATCCGGCCGGTCCGATGTATGTTATGCTTGTGTGGCATTATTTTGACTTGTCTGTGTGACAAGGTATATTTTTATTTTGTTTGGAGCTCGATATGAAATAACACACATCCATTTGATTCAGTCTATTATTTTGTCGTGTTAGTTTTGTTTATTTCAATTCAATTCATTAAATTGAGTTAGTTATTTCAATTCATTATTTTGTACTCTATATTTGTACTGGTCATTTGGCTCATGATATGTTTTCCTTCCGACAGATAATCAAAAGGATCAAGGGCAAGTGTGATGAGAGCTCCATTCTTTCCAATGGTTTAGATATATTCTGTTTAGGATGTGATACTTAGTTTGTTTGGAGTTGTAATAATTATCTTACATTGTGGTTTAAGCTGCTTTGGCATTTAGTATAGATTGTCTTTGATATTTATTGGTTATGAAGACTTAGAACCTTGTTATGATTTCATCAGTTTTGTTGTGTTTTTGTGTAACCTCTCTATTTCGGAAAGGGGATATTACATGTAGTCTTCATGATATTATTTTTATTTCATTTTTATTTTTGATAGAAATACTTCACGATTCTAAAGATTAGCCTAATTAGAGCCCAAAATTTACTTTTCTGTATAATCAAATTGTATATCATGTAGAAAAATTAAACAATATCTCAAGGGTGCATCTACTATAAGAAGTTTCAAATAAGTACGTAAATGATGGTAGGTTATAGCCACTTCCTTCTGTAATCATTGAAGACAATTGGGTAAATTTTGAATACCTCCAATATAGTCTGAATCCTAGAGGTAAGTGCCAACTCATCCGTCACTCACTTCTCCTTTTGGAGTCAGGTGACCGGTCTATAACTTAAATTAAATTCTGGATTCATTCTTGTACCAATAAATCCATGAAGGTATCAGTTTATGTAATAGTTTGCGAAATTGGACACAACCAGTTTTATGCAACATTTTTTTAAAAAAGAACAATGTTCTAAAAATCCCCACATAGGTCCGCCTAGGCGCTAGGCCCTCCCTTGGCGCCCCCTTGGCGCCTCGCCTAGACGCTAGGCCCCCCTGGCGCCTCACTTAGCCCCAAGGCGGCAAAAAAATCCCAATTAAGCGGTGCCTAGGTGGAGTCTAGGCGGAGGTTTTTTTTATTTTAATAACTACCCAAACTAAATCTTAATATATTTATTTTTTCTAATGATTTACAATATTCATAATACAGGTTGTAACATATCAAATCACAACAAGAAGTGAACAATATTAAGTCAAAATGGATAATTTTATTATAGTCAATGTTCGAAATAGCGCTCGAGGCGCGCCTCGTAACGAGGCGGAAGAAGGCTGAGGCGAGGCGTACGCCTATTCTGGAATTCCAGCAACTTGTGCCTTTTTCGGTTGAGGATAACGCCTCGTGGCGGTACGTCTCAAGGCGTCATGAGGCCTACGCCTCGATTTGGCTTTAAAAAATCCTAAGTATCTGACTTCACTTACCGATTTGGCTTCATTGGGCTTCGACGACTTCTTCAGTTTTCCTCTGCGACTTCTTCGACTGCTCAGCCTTCTCCAGGTATCTTCTTCTTCTTTCTTTTCTTCCTCTGTCGACCGACTTGGCGACTTCTTCTTCCCTTCTTCGACGACTTCTTCTCTTCTTCGACCGACTTCGACTTTCTTCTTCTTCTTCTGTCTTCTTTTTTTTTTCTTCTTCTTCTTCTTCTTCTTTTTAAGCTTCGACTTCGACAGACTTCGACTCTCTGTTTTAAGCTTCTTCTTTTTTTCTGTTTGCTAAGTAACAGTGTAGTCCTCTGTTAATTTATGTTAAGGTTTTTTAATTTCTGTTGAAAAAATTTAATTTCTGTTAAGGTTTTTTTAACTTATTACCATATATTTGTTATATATTAACATACATGATATATTAACATATATTTTATATATGTTGTGATTAACATATATTGTATTCTTATATTTGATTTTTTTATTACAAACTTACAGTGAATTAAGATTATGGGTAAGAAAGATCCTGCTGGAAATATGGCACCGTAGCCCCTGGAGTTAATAAAGCTCATTTATATGTGGAATGCAATTTTTGTAAGAAATTTTGCAAAGGAGGGATTACAAGGTTGAAAAATCATCTTGTGGGGAATCATAGTAACGTCGAGGCTTGCAAAAAAGTACCAAGCTAAGTGAAGGAAGAACTTGCTTCATATATGAAGAAAAATATGGATTCCAAGGAGGAAAGACAAAGAGATGAAGCTGAAAAAATACAAAGTGGGTCTTATTATGGTAGTCATCCATCCTTGGGAATAGGAGGTTCAAGTGTGGATAGTGCCTCCGAGAGGGGAGTTCGGGAACCCATGGACAGATTTGTTGTGGATGTTGATGCTGGTGATGATGATGCTACTACAAGGCGTACCATATTTTCAAAGGAGACTCGTAATGCAGTTTGTCTTGATATAGGTAGATTCTTCTTTGAAAACGGGATTCCCTTCAATGTTGCTGATAGTCCTTCATTTATAAATATGTGTCGGTCTATTGGGAACTATGGTCGTGCTTTGAAACCCCCTACCCCATACGAGCTTAGCTCTTGGATATTGAAGGAGGAAGAGAAGACTACAAAAGCCTTTGTTGAGGAGGTAAAAAAGACTTGGGCACATACGGGGGTGTCAATCTTGTCAGATGGTTGGAAAGATATTAGGGGAAGACGGCTAATAAACGTTCTTGTAAACAACCCCCATGGAACTGTATTTTTGAAATCTGTTGATGCAATTAAAGATGCTACTTTGATGTTTAAACTACTTGATGAGGTTGTTGAGGAAGTGGGAGAAGACCTTGTCATTCAAGTAGTCACTGACAATGCATCTAATTATAAGGCGGCGAGGAGGATGTTAATGGAGAAGAGGCCACGTATGTGGTGGACACCGTGTGCCGCGCGTTGCATTGATTTGATGCTTGAGAAGCTTGGAGAGTTGCCTCGACATAAAATGCTTTGACAAAGGCAAAGAAGGTAATAACTATTATTATTATTTGGTTATAATTTTTTATTCAATGAATACTTGAATTATTATTATTTTTTGATGAATGTCATTATGCAGGTAAGCAACTTCATATATAATCATGGATGAGACTTGGCATTGATGAGGGCAAACACTAATAAAAACCTTGTTTTACCCAAATGGTATACTAGATTTGCCATTGCTTATTTAACTTTCGCAGTATGCATAGTTTGAGACAACCTTTGGAGGCTATGTTTACATCTAGGAAGTGGGCAAATTGTGCTTGGGCAAAAAAACCTGAAGGTAAGGAGGCGAGAAAAATCATACTGAGTGATAGAAATTTTTGGGGTAGCGTGGGATATGCAATTAAGACCACAAAACCTCTAGCAGGTGTATTGAGGATGGCAGATTCAGAGAAGGTACCGGGAATGGGATTTTTATATGGTGTCATGGACAATGCAAAAGAAAAGATTGCAAAAAATCTGGATAATGAGGAGGGGGCCTATAAAGAGATATGGAGCATAATAGATGCTAAGTAGGATAATCAATTTGCATCGTTACGTTTACTGACGCATTTATTATATTATTTGAATCCTCGTTTTCAATATGAAGACAATTTCTATGCAAATGTGGAAGTTAAGGTGGGATTGTACTCTTGTATGGACAAGCTTATTCCTAACGCTGTGGAAAGAGAGAGTTGATTTGCAAATGGATGCATTCCGATTGAGGCAAGGGTTATTTGGCTACACAAATGCCAAAAACACGTGTAAGAAACGTGCTCCCGGTAAGTACCGTTGATTAATGTCTCGTTATGCTTTCATTTTGATTAAACGTATACCGGTAAGATTGATATATATTTTAATATTGATCCAGCTGATTGGTGGATCGCATATGGAGATGAAGCTCTGGAATTAAGAAACTTTGCAGTGAAGATTCTGAGTTTAACTTGCTCATCTTCGGGGTGTGAGCCTAATTGGAGTACTTTCAGTCAGGTATTTATTAGATATAAATCATTTATTAAGATTTTATGAGATCTGACATTGTCATTAATGCTAAATTACTTGAAATATAAATACATACAAAGAGAAGGAATCGACTGTCCGCATCCAGGCTTAACTCATTGGCTTACATTATGCAAAATAAAAAATTGAAAGATCGGCATATCAAGAAAAAGGCACTAACGAAAGAAGAAGATCCATTGGTTGTTGAAAATGTGTCATTTGATAATGAGTGGATTGCGGGGGGAAATGATGAAAATATCTCGGGACTGATTTCTGGGAATGATGATATGGAGGAGGGTGAAAGGACTCATAGGAATGAGAAGACAGTTGGGAGAGAAGAGACTAATGTGAGGGAGATTACACTTGGAAGGCAAGGGACTCGGGGAACAAGTAGTAAACAAGGAAGTCAAAAGAGAAAGAGAAACACTTTGCCGTCAAAAGGTTAGTGTCATTACTTAAGTTGTCTTTAAGGTGTTCTTTAAAAAACATTCATTTGGATTAAATATATATTCACTTGTTTATTTATAGATAAAGGGAAGGGATTGCAATTGGTTGATGAAGAACCTGAGTTTGAGGATCTTAGCACTGACAATGAGGAGGATGACAAAGCTATTAGATACGATGATGATTCTATGGAGGATCCTCTTAGTGATGATAGTGATGATGATGATGATGATGATGATGGTGATGATTCCATGGAGGATCCTCTTAGTGATGATAGTGATGATGATGATGATGATGATGATGATGATGGTGATGGTGATGGTGATGGGGATGATGATCTAGGATTTGATCCATTAATCAAGCCGCTAGATACAAATGATACATTACTTACATAGTGATGGATGATCACTATATAAATACTTGATGATATTATGTTGTTTTGATGTTTTGTAATAATACATTACTGTGACATTGGTTATTTATGTCTTCTATGACCTTAATTGTAATGATGAATTATTTTATGGTATTATTAGTATTTTTTTCATAATTTTTTGGGGACTTTTAGGTCTTTAAATCAAGGCTTACGCCTCGCTCCGCCTCGAGGCTTACGCCTCGCATAGCCCAGAGAAAAACGCCTCGTACCAATTTTAGCTTTTTCGAACATTGATTATAGTTGTAATTTTTTGAACTTATACCAACTTCAAATTATATAAATGATGATACATTTGTAATATTTAGTTTAATTCAATATAATTCTTAAATTTATGTTTAGTTTCTTAAGTTTTAATATTGAATTAAATATTTTAAATTTTATTATTTAATAGCAATCTTGTTTATGAATAAAACTAATACGTTAAAAATATGTTTGAACTTTGAACAATTGCATGTTTGTGTTTGAACTTTAACAATAGCAATATGAATGTGTTTGAACTTTAAGCAAAGACCTTTATTATCTTTATTATAGATTGTTTTGTTTTATATTATTGTTTTGTTTGGCTAAATGTAAGATAAAATATTAAAATTGGCTTAAAATAAAATATCCCGCCTAGGCCCCCTAGGCACTAGGCCCCCCTGGCCGCCCGCCTCCTGCCTAGCGCCTTTTAGAACATTGAAAAAGAATAATAGCAATTCTATATGATGATGGGGCAAAAGGAGAAAGGAAAGGAAAAATAAACGACAATTAAAGGTACCCAAAGGGTACCTATTTGCCAAAATCTATCCTGGTACTGCTAAGATTGAAAAGATGTAATGGGAAAGGAGAAACACTTTACATGGTTTGCTAGTGCATTGTGGGAGAAGAATACAATTCAATATTTAGTACTTAAATTACTTCAATGTTAGAGGATGATATGTTGCATTTCAACACTTCTTGCTGGGGTGCTTCAAGTTATATAGACTTTTGACGCCAAAGCATAGATCTTGTGATAACATTCTCTCGCCTAGGCCCTATCTTCTTAAAAAGGAATATCTTTTCAACTTCACCTTTTAGTTCGACCCGACCCTAACCTAGTTCACTTTGTCCCTCAACCAAAAACAACTTTACATGTCTGAGATGGCACCTTCAACCCACTCTCTTCAAAGTATCGTTTAAATAATTCCTGCATGGGTGATCCAAGTTATAAAGGTATTCGATGCCAAAGCATTCAATGATAATATCTAATATGGCCTAAACTGGCTAAACAAATAAAAAATTGTTGTAGCACCAACCTTGCTATCAAAATGGGTCGTAAAAATCCTCAAGTAACCTTTACTTGCCAGAAAGCCATCATTATTATTAGTGCAGTGGGTTAATCATAGTAAAGAAGGCTAGTACAAGAAGATAGCTCGGCAGTTTATCAAAATACTCTGAACCATATAAATTACATCTTCGAACTCCACTGAAATGCAAGGCTCGGTCAAGAACGCTTCATATGATAAACAAGCCAAGCATGAACTTACATAAGGCTCATATTTTAAACAAGCGAGAGCTGGAGCAAGCCAAAGCCTGGCCCAGCTCATTTACAATTATTATCTAGTACTCCCTCTGTTACAATATTAGAGATACATTTTTTTGACATTTTGTAGTCAACTTACAAAATCCTAAAATTCAAACTTCAAAATTCAAAATTGATATCAATTCATTTATATTTTGAAGAAAAAAAATATGGATGGTTAGTTTACTTTCTCGGGGTCGGTAGAAACCCCCTCTTTAGAGATCACAAACCCGAGAAAAATGGCCGAATCCTGAACAAAAGAACACTTCTTCAAATTAACATAGAGTTTCTCAAGTACAAGAACGGCTAGAATCTCTCGCAAGTGAAGTGCTCATCTCGGGTTTTACTATAAATGAGTATGTCATCAAAATTTGCAAAAGGGTTACACCAAAATTTGCAAAAGGGTTATAGAAAAGTTTGAGAAATTGGACGAAATCCAGTTTTATGCAACACTTGTTCAAAAAAGAATAATAGCAATTCTATATGATGAGGGGGCAAAAGGAAAAAGTAAAGAAAAAATATACCACAATTAAAGTTACCCAAAGGGTACTTATTTGCCAAAATCTATCCTGGTGGTACTGCTAAGATTGAAAAGATGTCATGGGAAAGGAGAAACACTTTACATGGTTTGCTAGTGCATTGTGAGAGAAGAATACAATTCAATATTTAGTAGTTAAATTACTTCAATGTTAGAGGATGATATGTTGCATTTCAACACTTCTTGCTGGGGTGCTTCAAGTTATATAGACCTTTGACGCCAAAGCATATATCTTGTGATAACATTCTCTCGCCTAGGCCCTATCTTCTTAAAAAGGAATATCTTTTAACCTTCACCTTTTAGTTCAACCCGACACTAACCTAGTTCATTTTGTCTCTCAACCAAACACAATTTTACAAGTGTGAGATGACACCTTCATCCCACTCTCTTCAAAGTATCGTTTAAATAATTCTTGCAAGGGTGATCCAAGTTATAAAGGTATTTGAGGCCAAAGCATTCAATGATAATATCTAATATGGCCTAAACTGGCTAAACAAATAAAAAATTGTTGTAGCACCAACCTTGTTATCAAAATGGGTCGTAAAAATCCTCAAGTAACCTTTACTTGCCAGAAAGCCATCAATATTATTAGTGCAGTGGGTTAATCATAGTAAAGAAGACTAGTACAAGAAGATAGCTCGGCAGTTTATCAAATACTCTGAACCATATAAATTACATCTTCGAACTCCACTGAAATGCAAGGCTCGGTCAAGAACGCTTCATATGATAAACAAGCCAATCATGAACTTACATAAGGCTCATATTTTAAACAAGCAAGTGCTGGAGCAAGCCAAAGCCTGGCCCAGCTCATTTACAATTATTACCTAGTACTCCCTCCGATACAATATTAGAGATACATTTTGACATTTTGTAGTCAACTTGCAAAATCCTAAAATTCAAACTTCAAAATTCAAAATTGATATCAATTTATTTATATTTTGAAAAAAAAAATTAATAAGGATGGTTAGTTTATAATAGTTATACTTGTTTATACTAAAATCAAACAGATTTTATCATATTTTAGGATTTCAAAAACTGAAGTAAAAAAGTCAACATGTATAGTCTAATTTCGTAACAGAGGTATTAAATTACTTATTAGCAAGAAAATTTCATTTTTAGCTAGTAACAATGTTACCATTCTACCACCAAGCGCAACTAACAAAAATATTTAATAGATAATCAATCAAGATACACAAAACCCACCTCGTTATCAGCTTGACGGAGCATGTGTGTTGTACGGGTGGACGTGGGGGTCTCTTCATCCTCAAAATCTTTGAAATTTTTAACTATTGGAAGCTTTTTGTGAATGTCCAATGGACGTGGCCTAAATGACAACCTACTCATGTCATTAGCTCATCTCCAGTACAAAACCCAAAACCCAAATCTGAACCCTAACCCTAATTTTCTCAAATTCAACTACAGATGGTCAATGCTGTGCGTTCGTCTTCTTCCAATATCTCGCAATTCAATTTCTGGGTTAAATTAGTACTTCAAAATCTTAAATTGGACCATAAAATTGGAATATTACACAAACATGCAAAATTTGAAATAGACTTGGCTGAAATATCGGGGTTTTGGGGATTTTACGTGGGCTGAACAACGAAGAGAAGAGAAAAAATATGTCAAAAATGGTTGAGAGGGAGAGAATTTCTTCACGATGTCTGAGTCTCTGTGTGCATCAATTGGTAGCCCTAAAACGAAGATGAAGGAGAACCCCAGATTATATTTTATATTTTATATTTTATATTTTATATTTTATATTATTTATTATTTGTTTAGTGAATAAGGATTAGGTAAAATGGAATTAATGAATTTTTTTAGTTACTATCTATAATATAAAGGAGAGCAGAGAGAGAAAATAGACAAACGTCCAATCCAAATCCACGTCAGCTACTCTCTCTTATTACTCCCATTTCAAATTTTAAACCCTTTATCTCTCCTCTCTCCTTACACACACAGAGCTGAGAGATAACACGAGCTTGAAAAACAAAAACAAAACACGCAAAGAGAAACGCGAAGCGAAGAAGTTGAAGAGAGAGAAAACACGATCTAAGACCTTCTCTTGGCTCTCCTCTTCCGCGGCTTCTTCTATCTCTCTATGTTCTCCTCTTCGCAAGACCTTCTATCTCTCTCTGTTCTTATCTAAATCTCTTATCCTCTCAACTCCCTAAATCTTGATCTCTCATTTTGACCTAATTGGGTTCACTTGAAAACGCAGAAAAAGCAGAAGAAGTCAAGATCTAAGACTCCTCTTGCTCTCCTCTTCCTCGGCTTTTTGATCGACTTCCTACGGACGAGATTTCGATACCCACCACCAAATTTCCAATCGGGTCCAATAATCCTTATCTTGGTATTTCTTCCTCGGCACCTTATCTTGGTTTTTCTTCAATTTCATTTGGTTTCTTACAAAATGTATGAAATTGGGTTTATTGGGTTTAGCTTTATTGGTTTCTTCAATTGTCTCGAGGGTTTAGTTTTATTGGGTTTATGGGGTTCTTTATTTGGTTTTTCTTTTTTAGTGTTCCTTTTGATTGGTTTGATATTTACAATTGTGTTTCTTGGTTAAATTGATCGAAGATTAATTTCGTCTTGGGCTTCCCTTGAGAATATAAGTTTCATCTCTAAGTGAGACATTTAACGAGTCCCAGGTTATAAATTTTAGGCTTATCATTTGGGGTTCTTTTATTATTCATCTGTTAGTTTTTAGTTTGTTTGTGTCGTTGTTATCAATTGTTATTTTTACCACTCTGTATTGCTTCGCTTTTGTTTTTCTAAACTATGTTAGGCTTGAGTTTGTTATCAATCTTTCTTCTTTTTCTGTCTGCAATTTGGTTGGTATAACTAATTGGTTTATGGATTTTGTTCATTCATTTTAACCGCCATCTTTATTTGATGAATCTTGCATTTTTCATGAGCGTTCTTTGGTTATTTAGCAACATTCCATTTATAATCTTTTTGCCTTCCATTTAAGTTGTAGTCTCATGCTTACATACTGACATAAACTAAATGCGTCCATATTGTTGACATGGTAATTTCAACTTGAGCGTATCCCATCTAATGAGAGCTCAAGGTGCGATGGCTTTAAATTTTTGTTTTATTCATGGAGGAGATAGGTGTCACCATCCCAAACCAAGTGAAGGGCCTATGATTGTGATTATATGATTGTGAAAAATTTTGGATTCTATGTTTTGGATTCTACGTTATTAACACGTTTTTTATGCCATAATATATCTATCTTTGTCAATTTATTCATATTGAAGTTATTGAAGTTATTCATATTTATTCATATTGAAGTTATTGTGAAAAATTTATCATGATTTTGGGATAAGAGGAGCAAAAGTATAGATGTATGATGTATAAAGTCCATTTTTGGTACTTTTGAGTCTGCTTTTACAATTCAATTTTTAAAAAGTTGGTTGGTAGTGAAAATCACAAAATATAGTGAACTTAGGTTACCTTTCAAGAGCTATTTGAAGAACTATAGAGCTTTTTAACCATGTATAAGTTGACAATTTTTTTTTTGTACTAAATATAAGTTGACAATTTTTTATTTTTAACAATTTACATTAATGGTGTTAATCCTCACGATTACGATGATAATAGTAATTCTTTATATGGTTTATATTGGTCTTTGAAAATGCTCACGTACCTTAGATCGTGATCGCGATGCTTAATTCGACCATGTATTTGGTATAGAATCACTAATCACTTACTTCTAACATTTGGTTTATTTGCTTTGCGTCATCCAAGGTCATTCATTAATGCAATCTTGTGACGAGTCACATTGGGGATAAGCACACTTCTCATTCTGCAAGTTGTAATTGGATTCGATTCCCGGATAATCACACATTAGAAGCCACATTGCACGGCGAACTCCCATTTTATATATAAGCATTACAAATATGAACATCTTATTTTCTTAGAACTTCGTGGTTTTTTGTCTTTTCTTTTTCTTAATGCTTTACCATTTTATCTTATTAAACATCTAAAATTTGGAAGTTGAATTAGCTACTCTCATTATTTGGTTATCTTTCGGATACCTTACTTCACGGGACTTGTACTCTCTGCTGGCTTTGCTCACAGTGCGATTATACATTTTTCACAAGATCTACCAAAAGGCATGTTCACATTTCATCTCTTGGTTGGATCGTTTATGTGGCATTCAACACGTCTACGAAAAACTATGCTTTTATCTAAGTTGTCGGAACCTAAAATGTTAATACTTATTTCGATAAATTTATCCTTGATTGTCATGTTTATTTCCTTGATTTGTTTGTTGTTGAATGCTTGATTGTTCTACAACACATAATGCGATTAAATATACATTTGAAACAAAGTGGTGTTTGTTTATTGGTCTCAATATCGGACGTCGTCGAATATTTATAGAATGCTAGATACCACCTCTAAAATTACATGCACGCTATTTACATGATAAAAATGATATTAAAGTATGTATGATTCAAAATTAAGCGCTTCATTTGTTTTGTTGGTCACCGCCCCAAATTTACATTTTTTTAAAGCAAGAGTAATGAATAAAAAATAAAGATGTATATTATATAAATTTGCCCCTTCTTCGTTGGGAATTATTTTACAACTCCCCTCCCCAAATTTTGGTACAAATTTATATGTTCCCCACTAGGTTGAGTCCTTACTCCACCCCCTCGCTTTTATATAATTTACTTATACTTAAATGAGCATTGACATTCAATGTTGGGATACCTTTTATGTTATACCAAAGAAACATGTGATATGGCCAACCTAAGCAAAGTGCTCATCCAATGTGGTCCAGTCCTCCAACTAGGCCATTTCGTGTCACTTCAAGTGTTTATAGTGTTTTCCATGGCGATAATGTAGCCCAAATAGTGATGCTAATTTTTAAATCATAGTTATTACTCATTAGGAGGCACATGAAAGTGAGAGGAATGTGATTCCCAGAAATGTTTTGGTATCGAATTGAATTCATCTGAATACTGAATTCCTCCACTTTCATGTGCCTCCTAATGAGTAATAACTATGATTTATTATCTTGACTTATTAATCTGGGAATCACATTATCCGTTATGTTATGTTAGGTTGATTGGCTCCAAATACTTAAACCTTATCACATAGATTCCTATATATTTGGTTGTTCTTTTTGTTTTCTTTCAGAAAATCAAATTCGTTGAAATCCTTTTCATGGACATTATTCTTAATGAAAAATGACACCAATTAAAGAAGTTAAACATAAGATGTCAACTTCCAATAGTTTGAAACCTTTTATTCTGATTCAACTATCATCAAAATTGAGGGAATTCCTCTCTTACAGAACAATATATAGTATTAATGTATAGTATTGAATGTATTTTTGAAACTAAGCATAGTTTTGATCAAATGTTAAGTTTTTGTCATGATATTCAAGATACGAAATCTGTCTTTGCAGCTTCATTTGCTCATGTTTAACTCATGTTTAATTTATTAAGTTTGCTCTTACAGGTTGATCTAAGTGATAGTAACAATTACCTATCAATGTTTTGTCTGAATGTGCGCTTAATCAATTACATATGGATTTCAACAACACTACTGGTATTGTTAAAAAAAATTATTTTGATATTAGTTTGCATTTTTTGACTGTCTTTTTTTGTACATGAGAATAATTGACCCTAAAATTGATTTGGGCGAAGCGTTCGGATTTTGGCCATGGTGTCCTGCAAAGATCAGTTATGAAAAAATATAAATAGGATTAATTCCGATGGAATTTTCGTGTTAAAAAAAATCAAGTAGTTTGTTGTTCTTTCATACCGGTATTGTCGTAAAAAATTATTGTCTAATAGCTCTTTGTTATTGTGTGTGTTATTGTAGCTCTTTGGGATGTGTCTGTGCACTTCTTTCTCGACTTAGGGTTTTAATTACTTCTATTTTAGTCTCTCGATTTACGGTGTTTGTTTTATGTAATACGTGAGCCTTGAAGTGCCAACGTGGAATTTTATGTACTAAGTCATGTGATATTTTCAAGATTATCAACTCACGATCGATCTTAGGTGCTCGATGGCTTCGGCTTCATTTCTCGCCCCAAATCTCAAAGCCTAATTTTGGGCCCAAAGCCGTCAACCTTCGTCGAGGCATCAGTGAAGGTTTGTCTTATATCTCTCTTCAATTATCAATCCTAAATATATACATTGTTTTCATACTCATTTCCCTAAATCATAATACCCACCCCTAATCTACGGTAGTAATCTCATACATCGCAGCTTCTCTCTCCCACGACAACAGAAAGCATACATGATCGCTATTAGAGAGCAAAAAAGATTGAAGTGCAACCGACCATGAATGAGAAAGCCAGTCTCCAAACACCGAAAGGTTTTATCCTTTTTTCCATGATTTTTAGAATGAAAATTAATTACCCTTTTCTTTGATTTACTGATATGCTTAATTTGAGCTTAGTTTAGTTTCTGGATCATTATTAGGCATTTTATTTCGATTTCCATGATTTTTGTTTATAGATTGAATATGTTTATGTTCTTTTTCTTTTTTTGTTGTTGTTGTTGTTTATGTTCTGAGAGTATTTTTGTCTAAGCCAGAGTATTGTTGTTGAATATGCTTAAGCCAGAGTATTTTTGTTTATTTTTCTTTTTTTCAAAATTTGTCTGAACATAAACTTGTATGGGGTAAAATTCTAAATGGCAACAAACTGATGACAACTTCTTTCTTCCGCGAAGAGTAGCCAAGTCTTCAATCGAATCATACGACTTTACCATTTCTGTCCATTTTCTTCTTTTACTGCGTAGCAAACAGAAAACAATGTTAGGCTTGATAAATCTCATAATATTGCCATTATCATGTGGACCATCAAAACTTTTGGGGTTAACATCTGTTTGGGGTTAATTCACATGGCTGAAGACCATTATATTGTGGCGGAAAGACGGAGGAATCGTTGAGCCACCGAAGAGAGAAATTTTATGGTCGGGTTTAGGGCTTCTTTTTCTCTCTCTCTCAAGTATGCATCTGTACTCTTTCTTTCTTGATGGGAACAATATTAGATCAACTTATGTGCAATAATTATATATTTAGTATACAAAGTTTCATTAAATATAGCATAACATTTAATAGTAATTTAAGAATCAATGATTTTTGTGAGTTTGTTGGTTGGAAGCTTCGAGTAACTTCTTGTGTGACTATTGGTTCCAAGTAGAAATTTAGATGCCTCTAAGTTCAAGTTTTCTTATTAATAGGTTCTTGGTTAAGTTGTATATGCAAAGAGGCGTAAGATGTTATTTATGATAATCACATCTTGATTCTTGAAATTCATCATGAGTCCTGCACACTCTTAGTGTTGAAAAAGAAAATGTGGAGTTTTACTTTTGTTTGCGAAGTAGTTGAAGACATCATTCGGACTCGGATCCATGGTGATTTGAGTATGCAATATATGGACATGTATGATTCATCTAATCAGAGAATTTTTAATTTATATATTTGATTTTATTTGATTGTGGTATCATTCTTGAAGGCATAAAGCTATTCTTGAACTTTCTCTTTCCTCAATCAAGATATCTTGCTATTAGTTACTAAGTTTAATGTATCATCTATCATATCTTTGGCATAAAGCTATTCTTGCACTTTCTCTTTCTGCAATCAATGAGCATGATTTAAATTTGTATTTCATTACATTTAGATAAGAGTTTATAATCTTCACCAAAGTAAAACTTGTGGTGAGAGCTTTAAACCCTATTTGACTGTCTATGGAGGTTTCTCCAACTTGAAAGTTGGAAAAGATATAAAATTTTCATATTGTTTTTCGCATGTTACCCCTTTAACCCTTTAAAATGCGAAAAAAATTATAATTCAAATGAAGGCCTTTAGATTGAACAGTCAGTTGTATTGGCTTTAAAAAAAATACTCCCTCTGCTTCTACATTAGAGGTATATCGAATTTTGATGTTTTCAAAACTTAAACAAATCATACCATTTGATTGTCATTAAAAGTATATTTGTTATGAAATATTTTACAGCTTTTAGAATTATAGAATTGTATGAATACTAAAGAATAATGTTGTATTAGATTGTTTGTTCTGTATTGTTCATTTTTATGTGTTGTTGTGGGTTTAATGTTTTAAAGCTACTTCAATTAGAACTACCACCTTAAGAAAAAAGTATTTTCTCTAATTCCTTTATTAAATAAATTATTGCATGTGTTCCTGATGATTAAGTATCACGATGTCTAATTTTCACTATTTGAGTAAGTTAGATGAAAACTAATCAGAGTTAGTGTTGATAAAGTTATATCTAATATTCTATTTAATTACACTTGACAACAATTTATGTGGAGAAAACTTTTAAATTTCTTTTTATTGTTTCTTTCCTTTACGATGTCTTTGAATTCCTCACTTTCTTATATATTTGGATGTTCTTTTTTGTTTTCTTCCGGAAAATCAAATTAGTTTGAAATCCTTTTCATGGAAATTATTCTTAATGAAAAATGACACCAATCTACGAACAATCTACGGTATAAATAAACTCAACCTTTTATTCTGATTCAACTTCCTCTCTTACAGAACAATCTACAGTATAAATATATAGTAAAACAAGATTAAAAAATTAAAAACAAAAGAGCTAGGCTCGGAAGATTGAATGTAGTTTTGATCAAATGTTAAATTTTTGTCGTGATATTCAAGATCTGAAATCATCTTTGCGACTTCATTTGCTAATGTTTAATTTATTAAGTTTGCTCTTACAGTTGATCCAAGTGATAGAAACAACATACATCAATGTTTTTGTCCAGATGTGCGCTTAATCAATTACATATGGATAAGGTAACATTCTTGGTATTGTTATAAAATTTTATTTTGATATTAGTTTGCATTTTTTTTACTAATGTCTTATTTTGTACTTCTAGGAGAATTCACATGAATCACTTGAATAACCCAAGTGTTATTCCATCTTCAATGAAGGGGAAAGAAAAAATTGGTTCTATTCGAAAAGAAAATTGGTTTAATCAACCGGTATGTTGTACTAATCATTGTTTATCTTTTGATAAAAATTATTTAGAGCATTATACACTAAATTGTCGGTCTCAGTCTCACGCTCACTCTTACACTTCTCTCTCACGCACACACGACTCCATACCATCATCGAGTAGAATTGTTGTGTTGTGGTATTATTATGAGAGCGATATTTCTTATGAATTTGATTTTAAAAAGTTATGTTTTTTGGACATGCTAACCTTATTTTGTACTTCCTAGGCGAATTCAAATGTGAATCACTTGAACAACCTAAGAATCGCTCCATCTAATAGCTATCTAACGTGTTGGTATTTTGGTTAGAGCAATATACACTATATTGTCGTTAATATTTTTGAGTTCTTCACCCTTCACTCTCACCCTTACACATCTCTCTCACGCACACACAACTCTATTCTTACATGAATTTCGCAGCTCTACATGAATTTGATTTTTGACCTGCTAACATATTGTCCAAATTATGTATTGGTTTTCTTAGTTAGTTTTCTTAATTTTTTTGTTTCCCCTTCGTAAATTGTTACGTTGTGTTTACTTGCAATAAATTAATGCAATTTCTATCAGGGATTTGAAATTATATTAGTTTGCTAATTATTTAACTTATTTCACATCACTTCTATCTTAGGCTCCCGCATCAAATTTCTCTTCCTCTAAAATTAAGGCCCAAAGCGCCAGACGCCTTGACGAAATCATGAATGATAAGTAGTGCGTGCTTTCATGGCGTAAGATAACACAACGCAAGACGTCGGGAAAGAGAGCGTTAAAGAATTACACTCAACCTCTACCCAAAGACTTTCCAAAGATTAACACCACCCCAGTCCTCTCCCAATTCTCCAAGCATGCTCTACTTGCTAACATGGTTCTGCGGTCCCTCGCATTCCCAACCATCTCTTCGTCTGATATTGGTTTGAACATTCGCCTTACTCAATTGTGCAATGTCGAGGTACAATTACTATTGTCATTGTTTGTATTTGGATTTAAATACATAAAACTAACTACCGCAATGCCGAATGAATGCATACTTGTGCGGGAAACACGAGTATGTCACACGCCCACTAATTATTTGACAAATGGAAAAGAAAATATATACTACCTCTTTGGTAAGTTTTAGATCAAGTACTTGATCACGATCTCTTTTTATCTTAAGAAAAATATAGTTGTAATGTATTGTCTTTTCCTGTGCTCGATAGTTGTATAGGAAAATCTGGGTGATTTACACTCCCCACACCCCTTACGTCATGATCTGCAAGACCTAACTCCATTGCACCGAGCCCTTTATAGCACACCTTCCACAAAAAGGTCGCGGACAAATAATTTGGAATGTTATCTAACACCTACAATTAAGGTCCAAACCTAGTTTTCATTCAACCGACTCGCTTTATTCTCACTATTCGCACGCACGACCTTTACTCATCCTCGAAATTTAGAGACAAGCTTTGCTCACTATGAAGTTGTCCCTGATGTAGCACCACATTCTCATCAAACCGACGACAATGTCCTCACGACGTCGTCTCTGTTCTGCGAGATCTAACGATTGTATGTATATTCTACATGGTTTATTAGTTGCTTACTATTTTCTTACTTCTCATATTTGTGTACATACAATTTTTATTTGTAGATTCCCACGTAACCCTTTAAGCGATGTTGATGATATGTTTAGTGATGACGAAAATGAATGTTTTTATCCACATCGATAATGAACGTCATTTTCTCTGGTAGATGAATATTCGGTGTCCTTATTGTTCAACCTTACATTGGCGGGATGAACGATTATCTCGCATTGTGATTGTCGATCCAAGATTCTAACATGTTGTCTACAAGGCAAAATTAAGTTCTTAACTCATTGCACCCCACCTCCTATTCGTGCATTGTTTGATGGCCACGATGGTCAAGCAAAATCATTTCGCTCGGCATATTAGGGGAGTACAATCAAATAATGCTTTCACGAGCTTGGGTGCTAAGCTTGACGACATTACTCAACTCAAGAGGCCAACATCATTCACTATCTATGGAGAATTACGTCACCGTCTTAGGGTCATTGTTACCCCGGATGGTTGCTCACCCATCTCATCATCGTCGACAGATACGTATATGACCCAAATACTTGCATTGGATATTCGGTGTGCGCGGAATAATAACTTGTGTCGAGATGTCCTCAACACTGTACAGAATTGTTTGTTGTCAGTGAATCATTTTGCTTCAAAGTACAAACGTGCCCATGAAATACTAACTGAGTCTGAATCTTCAGATCATGATTTACGTGCTCACCTTCATTACACCTCATCAACTAATAGGCATCAGTACAATCTTCCAACCACTGATGAAATAGCCGTGATTTTGCACGGTGATGGTAGTGAGAGTAGTGGTATCACGCGGATATTGTTACGCACCTTAAAGGAGATAATAGAGCCCCAGAGCGGATAAATGAGTGTCATCCCAGGCATATTTACCATTACACTATGTACTTCTATTCCCTCTTTGGTGAGCTTGGTTGGGAACACAGTCTCTGACGGTGGAACTCCGAACAAAATGATTTTTTCATGAAGGATGACACATGATGCAATTTTACGGTTATCGTATGTTTCCACGTCCCACAAAGTAGTATTCTACAATTCTTAGAGGAGGAAAGTTATTTCAAGAGTTTATAGTAGATGCTTGGGCATCAACGAGCAAAACAGTTGTCTTACATCGACTCAATCGGGATAAGTTGCGTCGTGAGATTTATGCAAATTTGTGTGGCGGCGGTGTTGATGAGTTGGGCCCGATCGGATCGACACAACGCTTTGTCCTCGCCATCATCCTTTTCTTCGGGAGTGCACGTAACATGTGGCGATTTTTTCATGACTCTATGGCCATTACAAGGTACCACCAACACCTCGACATCTTTCTCACCATGATGACCCCAAATGGCTGAAATAACAAATTGCTTTACTAGAACACCAAACCTCTTTGGATCGTCTCCAGACATAGTTGCCGTGTTTTTGAGTTAAAACAATGCTTACGATGCGTGAGGTAAAAATGAAATGATTTTTGGTCGAAAAGTTGCTCGTGTATTCACCATTGAGTTCCAAAACGAGGTTACCACATATGCATGCTTTATTCTTCCTTCATGGCCCGACGACAAGATTCGACAACCGCACAACCGGATCGGTTAGTTAGTCTTTGAATTCCCGAGATCCATCCAATCGATCCAACTCATGCAAACAATCAAGAGTTGTATGGTTCATGGTCGAGGTACAATTACTATTGTCATTGTTTGTATTTGGATTTAAATACATAAAACTAACTACCTGCAATGCCAGAATGAATGCATACTTGTGCGGGAAACACGAGTATGTCACACGCCCACTAATTGTCGGACAAATGGAAAAGAAAATATGTCTACCTCTTTGGTAAGTTTTTAGATCAAGTACTTGATACGTATCTCTTTTGCTCTTAAGAAAAATATAGTTGTAATGTATTGTCTTTTCCCTGTTCGATAGTTGTATAGGAAAATACCGGTGATTTACACTCCCCCACAACCCTTACGTCATGATCTGCAAGACCTAACTCCATTGCACCGAGCCACTATAGCACACCTTCCACAAAAAAGGTCGCGGACAAATAATTTGGAATGTTATCTAACACCTACAATCATTAAATCAACCTAGTTTTCATTCCAACTGACTCTGCTTTATTCTCACCTATTCTGGCGCGACCTTTACCGTCGCCTCGAAATTTAGAGACAAGCTTTGCTCACTATGAAGTTGTCCCCGATGTAGCACCACATTCTCATCAAACTGACGACAATGTCCTCATGACGTCGTCTCCTGTTCTGGCAGATCTAACAGTGTATGTATATTCTACATAGTTTATTAGTTGCCTCTTATTTTCTTACTTCTCATATTTATTTGTGTACATACAATTTTTATTTGTAGATTCCCACCGTAACCCTTTAGCGATGTTGACGATATGTTTAGTGATGACGAAATGAATGTTTTTATCCCCATCGATAATGAACGTCATTTTCTGGTAGATGAATATTCAAAGGTCCTTATTGTTCGACCTTACATTGGCGGAATGAACGATTATCTCGCATGTGATTGTCCAATCCAAGATTCTAACATGTTGTCTAAAGGCAAAATTAAGTTACTGGAACTCATTGCACCCCCACCTCCTATTCGTGCATTGTTGATGGCCGTGATGGTCAAGCAAAATCATTTCGCTTCGGCATATTAGGGAGTACAATGCATTAATGCTTTCCACGAGCTTGGGTCTTTAAGCTTGACGACAGATTACTCAACTCAAGAGGCCAACATCATTCACTATCTATGGAGAATTACGTCACCGTCTTGGGTCATTGTTTACCCCGGATGGTTGCTTTCACCCATCTTGTCGGTTATGCGTATATGACCCGACCAACTGCGTTGGATATTCTGTGCAGCGGAATAATAACTTGTGTCGAGATGTCCTCAACACCGCATGTAATTGTTTGTTGTCGCGAATCATTTTGCTTCAAAGTACAAACGTGCCCATGAAATACTAAGCGAGTCTCAATCTTCGGATCATGATTTACGTGCTCACCTTCATTACACCTCATCAACTAATAGGCATCGATAATCTTCCAACCACCGATGAAATAGCCGTGATTTTGCACGGTGATGGTAGTGAGAGTAGTGGTATCGCGGGATATTATTCGCACCTTAAAGGAGATAATAGAGCCACGAGCCGGATAAATGAGTGTCATCCCAAGATATTTACCATTACACTATGTACTTATTCCCTCTTGGTGAGCTTGGTTGGGAACTTTGGTCTACTGACAAAGGAACTCCGAACAAAATGATTTTTTCGGTAAGAAGGATGACCACGGATGCAATTTTACGATTATCGATGTTTCCGCGTCCCACCGAGTATTCTGATTCTTAGAGGAGAAAGTTATTTCAAGAGTTTATAGTAGATGCTTGGGCATCAACGGAGCAAAACAGGTTGTCTTACATCAGACTCAATCAGGATAAGTTGCGTCGTGAGATTTATGCAAATTTGTGTGATGGCAGTGTTGATGAGTTGGGCCCCGATCAGATCGGACAACGCTTTGTCCTGCCATCATCCTTTACTGGGAGTGCACGTAACATGAGCCAGATTTTTCATGACTCTATGGCCATTACAAGGTACCACCAACACCTTGACATCTTTCTCACCATGACGGCCAACCCAAAATGGCCCGAAATAACAGCTGCCTTACTAGAACACCAAACCTCTTTGGATCGTCCAGACATAGTTGCCCGTGTTTTTGAGTTAAAACAAATGTACTCGATGCGTGAGGTAAAAATGAACAGATTTTTGGTCGAAAAAGTTGCTCGTGTATTCACCATTGAGTTCCAAAACGAGGGTTACCACATATGCATGCTTTATTCTTCCTTCATGGCCCTCGACAAGATTCGCATAACCGCATGTTGGATCGGTTAGTTAGTCTTTGAATTCCCAGATCCATCCAATCGATCCAACTCATGCGAAACAATCGAGAGTTGTATGGTTCATGGTCGAGGTACAATTACTATTGTCATTGTTTGTATTTGGATTTAAATACATAAAACTAACTACCTGCAATGCCGAATGAATGCATACTTGTCAAAGTGAAACACGAGTATGTCACACGCCCACTAATTGTCGGACAAATGGAAAAGAAAATATGTCTACCTCTTTGGTAAGTTTTTAGATCAAGTACTTGATACGTATCTCTTTTGCTCTTAAGAAAAATATAGTTGTAATGTATTGTCTTTTCCCTGTTCGATAGTTGTATAGGAAAATACCGGTGATTTACACTCCCCCACAACCCTTACATCATGATCTGCAAGACCTAACTCCATTGCACCGAGCCACTATAGCACACCTTCCACAAAAAAGGTCGCGGACAAATAATTTGGAATGTTATCTAACACCTACAATTGCGTCCGACCTAGTTTTCATTCCAACTGACTCTGCTTTATTCTCACCTATTCTGGCACGACCTTTACCGTCGCCTCGAAATTTAGAGACAAGCTTTGCTCACTATGAAGTTGTCCCCGATGTAGCACCACATTCTCATCAAACTGACGACAATGTCCTCATGACGTCGTCTCCTGTTCTGGCAGATCTAACAGTGTATGTATATTCTACATAGTTTATTAGTTGCCTACTATTTTCTTACTTCTCATATTTGTGTACATACAATTTTTATTTGTAGATTCCCACCAGAACCCTTTAGCGATGTTGACAGTATGTTTAGTGATGAATTTAAATGAATGTTTTATCCCTCGCCGATAATGAACGTCATTTTCTCGGTAGATGAATATTCAAAGTCCTTATTGTTCAAATTTACATATTGGCGGAATGAAACGATTATCTCGCCGCAGATTGTCCAATCCAAGATTCGGAACATGTTGTCTACAAGGCAAAATTAAGTTACCGAACTCATTGCACCCCCACCTCCTATTCGTGCATTGTTTGATGGCCATGATGGTCAAGCAAAATCATTTCAATCGGCATATTAGGGGAGTACAATGCAATTAATGCTTTCACGAGCTTAGGTGCTAAGCTTGACGACAGATTACTCAACTCAAGAGGGCCAACATCATTCACTATCTATGGAGAATTACGTCACCGTACCGGGTCATTGTTACCCCCGGATGGTTGCTCACCCATCTATCGTCGGGTTATACATATATGACCCGTACACGCATTGGATATTCGGTTGTGCGGCGGAATAATAACTGTGTGTCGAGATGTCCTCAACACTCATCATGTAATTGTTTGTTGTCGGTGAATCATTTTGCTTCAAAGTACAAACGTGCCCATGAAATACTAATCGAGTCGAATCTTGGATCATGATTTACGTGCTCACCTTCATTACACCTCATCAACTAATAGGCATCAAGACAATCTTCCAACCACCGATGAAATAGGCGTGATTTTGGGTGATGGTAGTGAGAGTAGTGGTATCGCGGGATATTACTACGCACCTTAAAGGAGATAATAGAGCCCTGAGCCAGATAAATGAGTGTCATCCGGCATATTTACCATTACACTATGTACTTCTATTCCCTACTGGTGAGCTTGGTTGGGAACCTGGTCTACGACAGTGGAACTCCGAACAAAATGATTTTTCAGTAAGAAGGATGACACAGATGCAATTTTACAGTTATCGTATGTTTCCACGTCCCACCGAGTATTCTACAATTCTTAGAGGAGGAAAGTTATTTCAAGAGTTTATAGTAGATGCTTGGGCATCAACGGAGCAAAACAGGTTGTCTTACATCAGACTCAATCGGGATAAGTTGCGTCGTGAGATTTATGCAAATTTGTGTGACGGCAGTGTTGATGAGTTGGGCCCCGTCGGATCGGACAACGCTTTTGTCCCGCCATCATCCTTTCTTTGGGAGTGCTGCGTAACGTGAGCGATTTTTCATGACTCTATGGCCATTACAAGGTACCACCAACACCGACATCTTTCTCACCATGACGGCCAACCCAAAATGGCCCGAAATAACAAATTGCCTTTTAGAACACCAAACCTCTTTGGATCGTCTGAACATAGTTGCCGTGTTTTTGAGTTAAAAACAGGCGTGCCACGATGCGTGAGGTAAAAAATGAACAGATTTTTGGTCGAAAAGTTGCTCATGTATTCACCATTGAGTTCCAAAAACGAGGGTTACCACATATGCATGCTTTATTCTTCCTTCATGGCCCTGACAAGATTCAGACAACTGCACAACTGGATCAGTTAGTTAGTGCTGAATTCCCAGATCCATCCACTGATCCAACTCTGTACGAAACAATCAAGAGTTGTATGGTTCATGGTCGAGGTACAATTACTATTGTCATTGTTTGTATTTGGATTTAAATACATAAAACTAACTACCTGCAATGCCAGAATGAATGCATACTTGTGCGGGAAACACGAGTATGTCACACGCCCACTAATTGTCGGACAAATGGAAAAGAAAATATGTCTACCTCTTTGGTAAGTTTTTAGATCAAGTACTTGATACGTATCTCTTTTGCTCTTAAGAAAAATATAGTTGTAATGTATTGTCTTTTCCCTGTTCGATAGTTGTATAGGAAAATACCCATGTGATTTACACTCCCCACAACCCTTACGTGCCATGATCTGCAAGACCTAACTCCATTGCAGACCGAGAGCCTTTATAGCACACCTTCCACAAAAAAGGTCGGCGGACAAATAATTTGGAATGTTATCTAACACCTACAATTGCGTCCGACCTAGTTTTCATTCCAATGACTCGCTTTATTCTCACTATTACAGCACGACCTTTTACCGTCAGCCTCGAAATTTAGAGACAAGCTTTGCTCACTATATGAAGTTGTCCCAGATGTAGCACCACATTCTCATCAAACCGACGACAATGTCCTCACGACGTCGTCTCTCATTCTGGCGAGATCTAACGGTGTATGTATATTCTACATAGTTTATTAGTTGCTACTATTTTCTTACTTCTCATATTTGTGTACATACAATTTTTATTTGTAGATTCCCACGAGAACCCTTTAGCGATGTTGGCGGTATGTTTAGTGATGATGAAAAATGAATGTTTTATCCTGTCGATAATGAACGTCATTTTCTCGGTAGATGAATATTCAAAGGTCCTTATTGTTCGACCTTACATTGGCGGAATGAACGATTATCTCGCGATCGTTGTCCATCGAAGATTGAACATGTTGTCTACAAGGCAAAATTAAGTTCTTCGGAACTCATTGCACTCCCACCTCCTATTAGATGCATTGTTTGATGGCCATGATGGTCAAGCAAAATCATTTCGTCGGCATATTAGGGAGTACAATGCAGCTAATGCTTTCACGAGCTTAGGTGCTAAGCTTGACGACAGATTACTCAACTCAAGAGGGCCAACATCATTCACTATCTATGGAGAATTACGTCACCGTACCGGGTCATTGTTACCCCCGGATGGTTGCTCACCCATCTACTGTCAGTTGTACATATATGACCCAGCCACTGCATTGGATATTCGGTGTGCGCGGAATAATAACTTGTGTCGAGATGTCCTCAACACTGTACAGAATTGTTTGTTGTCAGTGAATCATTTTGCTTCAAAGTACAAACGTGCCCATGAAATACTAATCGAGTCCGCGAATCTTGAGATCATGATTTACGTGCTCACCTTCATTACACCTCATCAACTAATAGGCATCGATCTGATCTTCCAACCAATGATGAAATAGGCGTGATTTTGCTCGTGATGGTAGTGAGAGTAGTGGTATCGGGGATATTGTTACGCACCTTAAAGGAGATAATAGAGCCACGAGCGGATAAATGAGTGTCATCCGGCATATTTACCATTACACTATGTACTTCTCATTCCCTCTTGGTGAGCTTGGTTGGGAACACCGTCTCTGACGGTGGAACTCCGAACAAAATGATTTTTCGATGAAGGATGATGACGGATGCAATTTCACGATTATCGTATGTTTCCGTCCCACCGAGTATTCTACAATTCTTAGAGGAGGAAAGTTATTTCAAGAGTTTATAGTAGATGCTTGGGCATCAACGGAGCAAAACAGGTTGTCTTACATCAGACTCAATCAGGATAAGTTGCGTCGTGAGATTTATGCAAATTTGTGTGACGACAGTGTTGATGAGTTGGGCCCCGATCAGATCGGACAACGCTTTGTTCTGCCATCATCCTTTACTGGGAGTGCACGTAACATGAGCCAGATTTTTCATGACTCTATGGCCATTACAAGGTACCACCAACACCGACATCTTTCTCTTATGACGCCCAACCCAAAATGGCGAAATAACGGTTGCCTTACTAGAACACCAAACCTCTTTGGATCGTCCAGACATAGTTGCCGTGTTTTGAGTTAAAAACAATGCTTACGATGCGTGAGGTAAAAATGAACAGATTTTTTGGTCGAAAAGTTGCTCGTGTATTCACCATTGAGTTCCAAAACGAGGGTTACCACATATGCGTGCTTTATTCTTCCTTCATGGCCTCGACAAGATTCGCATAATTGCATGTTGGATCGATTAGTTAGTCTTTGAATTCCCAGATCCATCCATCGATCCAACTCGCATGCGAAACAATCGAGAGTTGTATGGTTCATGGTCCTGTGGTTCTCGAAACCCTTATTCAACTTGCATGGTGAACGCGGTGCATGCGGTTCCATTATCCAAAAGCCTTTGCAGATTCAACTACTATGGATGAGCATGGGTACCACATTTACCAGTAAATCGTCGCCAGTAATGGTCGGTCTTACACCACCGTAGGCATACATTTGATAATCGAGGGCGTCAGTACTTTACAATCCACACCTATCGAAAGTTCAACTGTCATATAAATGTGGAGGTGCATGCGCAGAATGAGGTCCGTCAAATATATCCATAAGTACATTTACAAAGGTCATGGCCGCAAGCACAACTATGGTTTTAGAGGGACGAGATGGAAACAATGAGATAAAGCAATACCTTGATGCAAGGTATATTGGACCGAGCAGAGGTTGCGTGGCGACTCTTGGTTATCCTCTTCATGAAGAAATTCCTTGATTTATGCGGCTAGATCTACATTTACAGGATGCATCAAGTTGTTTACGATCCTACTAAAACACTTGAAACAATAAGACTTGGGTCTAGGAGTCAAATCACAACTCCATTGGATTCTTTGTTGTTGTTCTTCAAATGATGTTGCGTGCCTGCCTACATACCAAGAATTTCCCCAACATTTCGTTTGGAACAAAGGTCGGAAGATTTGGACTCCGAGGCAGTGGGTTTGCAATCGGCGATTATACTTTGCTACGCCCAATTTACGGGAGCGATTTTACCTTCGATTGCTATTAACATTTGTTAGAGGACCGCGTTCTTTTGATGGTCTACGCATACGATCAATGGTGTGTTTCATGATAGTTTTAAATCGGCGTGTGTAGCTATGGGGCTCTGGAAGATGATGCGAGTGGGTACAATGCCTCCGGAGGCTTCAACCATGAATCACGGGATACCGATTCACGAGACTATTCTGCATCATTCGGTAGAATGCTCCCAATACAACCATGCGGTTTATGGAATCAATTCTCCGTCCATATATGTGATGATCTTCGTCATGGCTACTGATCAAATTTTGGCATATCTGATCCAACACGGTCTCAAATCGAAGATTACGGTTTATATTTGATTGATCGGTTCTTTACGTGAATCTGGCAAAAATTGGATGACTTCCCACCCATGCCACACCCCTCGTTCAAAATTGGAGTTCTTTGGTAATAGATTGTTGATCGATCATATGCAACTCTGAAATGAAGCTAATCAAACAAATGACCTTTTGAATATTGATGTTTTAAATAATTTGCTCAACGTCTGACTTATAATGCTATCACTATCTCCGTTCTTTGAAAATCGAGGCAAAATGTTTTTCCTCGATGGAGGTGCGAGGCTGGAAAACCTTTTGTATGCAACACCATCACCACTAAAATCTTGCAATGAGGGTCATATCGTCATTCTGATTTGCTTCATCGTGAATTGCATCATTGTTGTTGTTAAGCGGTCGGACATTTCATTCTACATTTTGCATTCCATTCGATATCATAGAAAGCTTCGGTTCGTGGTTTCAATGAACGATCCACCGCACGGGGATTTATTTAGGGAGGCTCGCTTGATAATATGGGACGAAGTTCCCATGCAGCATCGACATGGTGTTGAGGCAGTTGATCGCACACTTCGTGACGTCCGTGATGATAATCGACCATTCGGTGGTATCACGATTGTGCTTGGCGGGGATTTTTCGTCCAAATACTACTACGGTGATACCTAAGGGTCGTGAGAACAAATTGTTGGTGCATCTTTAAGGCGTTCTACATGTGGGCGAGTGTGTGCGTATTGACTTTGAGCATAAACATGCGTCTGAATAGCAATCATCCTGCAAATTCTTCTCACGCATCCTTCTTGGAAGAGGTGATTTATATTACAGATTATTCATTTAATTATTCATTTATATGTACTGATATGTTTCACATCATACTTAGATTGGGATCGATGCGCAAATCTTGTGGAACTTCCTCCAACGATACATGTGTGTCGAACTCGCATGAACTAATTTCGAGTTTATCCACAACTAGATGTGCTCATGGTGTGGTAACCCCATCCTACTTAACGAAGCGCCAATTCTTTCTCTTTCGGAATGATGATGTATCGCCCATCAATGATCTTTGCTTTCTACAAATTTATCTGGCGAGGCGTATACCTACTTGGCGGTGACAAGGTGTCGGATGGGGACGAACTCATGGATTCTATCACTAATCAATATCCAGTGAGTTTCTAAATTCTCTAAACCACTTTGGTTTACCGCCTTTCAAGTTGGAGCTAAAGGTCGGGTGCCCCATCATATTGTTGAGGAATATAGCCCGAAAAGATGGACTCGTAAAGGGACTAGACTAATGGTGGTCAAGTCTTGCATCGCGAGTTATTGAGGCTAGAATTCTAACGGTGACAAGTCTTGAATTTGTGTTTCATCCGCGGATATCATTATCACCGTCGTCCAAAGATTTACTGCTTTTCAAATGACTAGACGCCATTCGATCTGCTTTAACATATCTTGTGACAATCAATAAGTCGCAAGGCCGGTCGGTCCAAGTTTGTTGGATTAGATCTGCTGACTTTTTGTATTCACCATACGGTCATCTATATGTGGCCATGTCTAGGTGCTACGTCGGTTTGATCGCATCGATTGTCCTTCTCCTCCTAATAGAATCATCTATCACGACAAATATCGTATATCCTGAGGTGTTGTTGGACTACGTGTAAATATTACTACCTTTTTAATGTTTTTCAACTTAGGTCGTAAATTGGTTCATGACTTTTGTTACGTTCAAGCAATCATCAAACTTCTTTCTTGGTAGAAAAATTGTTTTGTCAGATTCTTGATTTGAAAAGCTCTTCATTTGTTAGTTTTAATGTATGCCGTACATTTAGTCTACTCCTTTAGTAATCTTGAAATTAGGATTTTTGATTAACATTTTCCCTAACCAATATCAAAATTCATATCAAAATCAAAACCCTCGGACTGGGATGTTCCTAATTCAAATTTCCAATACCCTAATTTCAAAACTAATTGACAGCACCTAATATTGTCATTTGAGATAGATTAAAAATTGAAAAGTACCTGATTAGATTCGCTCTTAGACGTTTGGGAATGGACAACGGTCATGAGTCCAATATTACTGACCGTCAAATGAGTTATAGTCTTGGGAGATGAGAAGGCGGTGGCGTTATTAAATAATATTTTGAACATATTTATAGGTAACCACTTGAGCCCGAATCAAGTCTCAAATTTACTGTCTCACGAGTACTATTGATATTAACCTTCAATTTTAAGTTCACATTGAGCCCAAGAGTAGCATTTAGTCCTTGAACATATTGAAACAACCTATCCTAACTTGAGCCATCTTGATTTATACTCTTTTTGAAGTGCTTATTTGTGTCTTTTTTTGGTGAAGGTGGTTTTTTTGAGCACTCATTGTCTTATAGTATAAAAGAGAAAACAAGAAATTGCGAGTTCTGGAAGTAAAGGAGAAATTATAACCTTATATGAATTTTTAGTTAGTGATGAATCATGATTTACTTTTAAAAAATTAAGCTATTTACATTAGTATTGTAGATTTTTTTGGTATACATTAGTATTGTAGATTTTTTTTCCATGGAATTTATTTTTTTCAAGCTTAGCATTAGGTATAGACCGACTCCTAGAAGAAATTGGTCGTTTTGATGTTACCTTACTTTTCTTGTGTCTGTGGATCTCATTTATATCTCCATCTCTATCTCCATCTCCATCTCATCATGCATTCTTTTCTATGATCAATAGGAAAAATAATTTCTTTAATTATGTAAACCAATTGAAATGAGTGTGTGAGACTTTGTCTTAGGATCCAGAAATTCAAACAAAGGCTAAAGATTTGAATTGAGTCTTAATGGAGAATAAAGACGATCGAACATTCTCATTAATATCAGTTTATTCTTAATTCTAAAAAAATTACTTCAGGTAGCGAAAATGGGAGAGAGAAACTTATGACAATAGTCAAATTGAGTAGTTTGTGTATCATGTTTCTTTTGCTACTGCAGGGGTTTGCGACCTTTGACTAAAGAATGTCATGTTGCCAAGCTTTTCTCAAAGCATAATATAAGGTGAGGAGGTCTTTCAAAGCGTTGTGTTGTTCATAAAGTAAAGTAAGGGTTCTTATGTTTCGGATTTACAGTTGTTTTATTTTGACTCACATATTTCGATAATTTTTATATTTTTAATATTTTCAGGTATACATTGAAGGATACGTGGTGTAAGCTGTGTAAGCTGTAAAGTAATGGGGAAATATGCTCAAAATGTTGTTTCTCTATTTTCTGCATGTTTGTATATTTTTGGTTCCATCTTTTGTAAAGTTAACTAATTATACATGGTTATGATGATTTTTTGGTCTGAAATGATTGTTTTTTTTGGTGGTTTGTATATGTATTGATGATTGTAAGTTTTGTAGACAGGTTTAAAATTTTTTGGAGTTCTATTTTTAAAGGAAACTCTGCCGAAATTTCTTGAAATTAGTACCGACTAGCTTGATGTTTTGGTGGTTGGATATGTGTTGATAATTGAGTATGTATTAATTGTTGTGTTGGTATATGTCTTTAGATAATGTAATATTTTTCATTACGTCGTGCCTTTATGTTGTTATAGATGTACATCATGCACTGGTATTAATCTAATCTAATTTCAAGATGGTTGTTATATGTACATGATGCGTCTATATTTTGTGTCACTAGGAGTTAATTCTCCTCTTAATAGCATGTGTTTGTTGAGAAAGAGAAGTGCAAGTCCTAGATATCACATGTTGCCGCAAAATAACTCTCATTTCAAATTTTTTTTTCATAATTTATTTTTAGTTTTTTTAGAATTATACATTGCCTTCAGGCGCGGGTTATCGCTACTAAATAGCTCGATGATTGAGTTTGTATTAATTGTTGTGGTAGTATGTGTCTTTAGTTAATGTAATATTTTTCAAATTTTAATTTAATTTTTCGTTACGCCGTGCCTTCAGGCACGGGTTATAGCTAGTCCTCTTATATTTTGGATGTAATAAATAGTTGTTTAAACTTTTATCTTCTACAATATATTAAGGAGTTTTTGTTTTGTTCTGAAATTATTTCCACATGCTCCTTTCTCCATTTTAAAATATTAATATTTATGGTAAAAAAAATCTTGAATAAAAATTGTACTCCCTCAGTTTTAAACTATAAAATCATTACTGATTTTTGAAACCAACTTTACGAAATTTTCAAATTCAAAAATGACATAATTTCTTTTACTTTTAATTTTAATTAATAAAATAATGAATATTATAATTATTTAAAAAGTAATACTCATTCTATGATTTATTATTTTATAATTATTAATGAATAATTTTGATTTTAAATTTTCAAATATATTATTTTGACTTTAAATAATCAATAATGATTTTATATTTTGGAACAGAAGTATATGTTAGAATTTTGAAAGGTAAAAAGTACTAGAGATAAAGGAAGTTAAAGGTAGCAAAGTTTCAAGAAGACAATTATTTTCATTCCACCTCTAAATGTATCTAAACAATTCATATCTTTGAGGTCATCTGAATAGTTAAGATACAAATATGAATCTAAGCTATTCAAAGGACTTTTTAATACAAAGATGCGAGTCGTTAAGATGCATTAAGAAATAGGTTAATACATCAAAATGCAATCAAACACTACTTTAAACAATTCACTATTTGTATAATTATAGGGTCCTTAACACTAATATACAACAATTATAAAGTATTTATAAAAATAAAACACACACAAAATAATTACAAAAATAACAAAACACAGTATATTACTATTCCTAAAATCATGTATCATTAACTCCTACACGTCAGTTATTTTCCTTTCATATTTGTAACCAACCGCACCTAAATTCAAGCAACTGATGAAACATGCAACTCCAAATCAATCAGAATAACAGATCAAAGCCAAATCAATCGGAGAAGCTAAAATCTTCTGTCGCGACACAACTCTGATATCGGAGAAGATTTAGCTTTTGTCGCGCGACGACTAACTCATGTCGGAGAAGACGAAACATGTTGTCGCGACGCATCTCTAAGATCGAAAATAATATACAAAATCAACAACGCCTTCGAGTTCAGTAACCAAAAACTTAATTACTGCAGTGATTGTTGAATACAATATCAACATCAACTTCGATACAAACACTAAGGTATTTGAGTTTAAAATTTATAAGCATATAGTTGCCTATTGTTACTACGAATTACTATATTGGTTACCTTTCTTAAGTTTTTCGCATTTAAAATTGTCACAAAGTAAGAATACTGAATGTTTTGATGGCAAAATGTATTTCAAAACATGTTTTATATTATGGTTACTAAGGTTAAATAAATTGGTTACTGTATACTGCTGTATTGGTTACTAACTATTCTGTCTTGGTTATTGTGTAACATTATACTGTCTAATGTTGTATTAGTTACTGACTAATACTGTCTTGGTTACTGCATACTATTACTAATTAATGTTGAATTGGTTACTGACTAATGCTGACTTGGTTACTATGTAACATTCTTTTGGTTACTGACTAATGCTGACTTGCTTACTGTGTAAAACTATAATGATTACTAACTAATGCTGACTTGGTTACTGTGTAAAATTATAGTGCTGATTTGGTTACTATGTAAAATTATTTAGTGACTAATGCTGACTTGGTTACTAACTAATGCTGACTTGGTTACTGACTAATGCAAACTTAATTCTTCGCAATGATTAATTAGTTCTTGTAATATTGGTTGTTTGAAGCATATTAATGTACACTTCTACTTATCTTTTTTATATTAATGGTTACTTGTTAGCTACATTGGTTACATTCTTATAAAAGTTTGTCTTTAGTTGGTAACAAACAAATTATACTGGTTGTTTTTTACTATAAAAATGCAATGCAGAATGTATTTATCTTGTGGATACTAAGTAATATATGTTGGTTACTGTCTAATTTGGATTTGGCTAGTATATAATGCTGACTTGGTTACTGTGTAATATTACCATGGTTACTGCATTATATTATTGTGTTTTATAGTGATTATTTTATATTGATGGTTACTGATTAACTATATTGGTTACCTTCATACATCTGTTAGTCTTTAATTTGTAACAACGTCATTACTGGTTGTTTTGGTTGTAAAATGAATGTAAAAATATTTTTTATAATCTTGGCTACTAATTACATATATATTGGTTACTGTATAATATGTATTTAGATATTGTAAGGTGTTTATTTGGTTACTCTATAATGTTATTGAGTTTTATAATTGTTTCTTTTATATTGGTGGTTACTTATTGACTACATTGGTTACCTTCATACAACTGTTAATCTGATTATATATATTGGTTGTTGTATACTATTTAATTGGTTACAATATAATATTTATTTGGTTGCAGTGACAATTTGACAATTTTTGTCAAGTTTAAAGTGTCAGATTTTGGCGTTTTCGGAGCCTAATTTCATTGGAAACGGGTCAACGATAAAAAATCACCAGCTTTGCTGGTGAACTGCAGGGTTTTTTGGTCAAATTCCATCATTTAGGCCATCAAAATTTCATGTAAAAATGTGGTTTATATTCTGGTTACTAAGATTATGTAATTTGGTTACTGTCTAATATTGATTTGGTTACTTTACAATGTTTATTCAGTTGTTAGACAATGGAGATTGACAGTAACCAATACAACAAATTTAATTGTTTACAGGAATATATAATTGTTATTGCTAGTAACTATTAACCACATGGTTGGTGTGACGCCCCCAAAATAGGTATACATCACCTATTCTGAGTTGTCAATACATGGTACAGAAACAACTACAACTTTATTATTACAACGATGAAAGCTGTGAGTTTGAATACAAATATTATCTTAGACAATATCTATACTCAAATAAATCCTCATCACATTTATTGATACATTATTTTACAAAAATGGTGAGGACTACTAAACAATCCTTTCTAAAACCTTCATTCCATACCCAGACTAGTACTTTCGCTATATTCTCGCCTCCGAGAAGAAAATGGAACAAAAGGAAAAGGGTGAGCTCAACTAGCCCGGTAAAGAATATTATGACTAAGATAATATCTGAACAAATTACCGTTAGTCTTGACGGGGAAAAATCTAATAGAATCTGATAGACAACAAATTTTAAATCAATATTACGTGATGAAATAATAATTCATTAGAAGAGTTAAGTAGAGAATGCAAACTACTATCTTACATGTATGAATTTAAAAGTTCATCGTCTATCTTTTATCCACCTTAACATCAATCGATATACATCCGGAATCAAATATTCATCTTTTTGACTCTGAGCCAAGATATTCATCGATTAATCATGTTCATCTAAACACTGTTCATCTTTGTACTACGACCAAAGATATTCTTGAAATCATTCATCTTTTACACTACGGCCAAAGATATTCAATAATATCATCATTTAAGGCGAGGATGATGAAAATATTTTTTTAAAAGCGAATCGGTAAAAAAAAAATGACAAGGATTAAGGATTAAGGATTAAGTACTTTGTTTTATCCATGTTCAAAAATACCTCAAAAATAATCATAGTGGTGTAAAATTCAAGAATGATCAAAACATGGATCTGATCAAAGCTAGTATCCGAATAGATAATTTGAACAAAAGAAGAAATTTTATTTTTCTATTGAATAATTATCGTATCGTGAATAGTCATGATATCGTGAATAGTAACTCAGACACCAAAAGATAGAAATTCCACAAAAAAACATCTTCATGACTTAATATAGTACTCGTGAATAGTAACTTCGTGAATAAGTAACTTTCATGAATAGTAACTTTCGTGAATAGTAACTCATGAATAGTAACCCCAGACATGAAAAAGTTCCAAATTTGATAAAAGTTCCAACCAATATTTCACATAATGATATTGAAGAAATAATATCATTTGAGAAGAAAATAACATCCTTACCTCGAAAGATTAATGATTTAGTTGGAATCTAGGGTATAGTCTTTGAAGGAACTTACACGTCTAACAATACTCAAAATATACTCAAAATACTCACAAGAATATGCTCGATAATATAGAGAGAAAACTTCATTTTCTCGGTGTGATTTTCAATTCTAACCTAAGCACCTATTTATAGGAAAATCTTTAGAACACAAAGCGTTAAAATTTAATAAAATATTAATATATATTATAAATTTCCTTAGCCCATCTTTGAAGATCTGATTTCAGCAATTAATATCACATGTTAGCCCACTTAAATGCAAAAAACGTTTTTCTTTAAAATAATAATTAAAACTTCCAAAATCGATTATTTTGGAGCTTGAACTTCAATAATTCACAATAAATAGCCCTTTTATCAGAAAATTCAGAATCTCGTGAGTTTTTATAGGAAATTCAATTCTCTACAACTTTGCAGAAGAAAGTTTTCCGAATTCCAAACATAAATTGACCGAAATCCACAAACGGGCAATTTTACGGTATAATCAAATTTCGATCGATAAATGGGGTCCAATGACATGTTTAACATGTTTTAAACATTTATTGCAAAAAAATACTCTTCCTCCTCGTATACTCATATATCCCACATTCGTTGTAAAAATATCACCATTATTATATTATTAAAATATAATAATATATTTAAATAATTATTTTATCGAGAAAAAGATAAAATTTCAATTTTCAACAATTGTCACATTAAAAATTTTCTCCATCTATATCCACATAAAATTAATATTTTCCTCATCATATGAATCAATAATTAATTATTCACAAATAATATTACGAGAATCACAATATTGTGACAACCGTGCGGTTCAGGAAGGGGGCTTTCCAATAAGAATTTCTCTCATCTTGGCCGCAATTAGGTGACCAAACCTCTCCTTAGGCGAAACTTTCTAGACATTGCCAATAATGTTATCTAATAATATTATTCAGATAATATGAATTATTGCTTCGATAATGAAAAATATTGTGTAATGACAATTATTGAAACAACAATGATATAAAATATCAACGCAAAGAATTATTAACTCAATAAAATCTTTGAGCGATAATTACTGTAACCATTATTGAGTAGTGCCTTCTTATATGTAAGAATCAATAATTGGTGCAATCTTTAGAGACTAACTTATTATTAATGAAATTTAATTTTCTCTGTTTATTATTTTGAAATAGTAAGGGTTGATGTGATTAATGTGGATAGTTAGGGGTAAAATACGCAAATATTTGAAAATAAGCAAGTGGTTATAAAATATTCATTGTTGTTTGGGGAATATTCGTTTGGTCGTGGAATATTCGTATTGTTTCGGAAATATTAAATGCGGCCACAAGCAGCGACCATGTGTGGGCCCCATAACGGAAAGCGATTGGATGAAGAAAACGACAAATATAAGTTGGTTAAAAATAACGGCGTAGTTGTTACCGTTAATGTAAGACCCCGAAATTTTTAAATAAAAAGGAATTTCCTTTATTTATTATTTTGAAATAGTAAGGGTTGATTTGATTAATGTAGATAGTTAAGGGTTAAATACATGAAATATTTCAAAATAAAGCGAGTGGTTATAAAATATTCATTATCGTCGGGGAATATTCGTTTGGTAAATGGAATATTAAATGACTTTCGTTGGGAATATTAAATGCTGACAAGCCTTGACCGTGTGTGGCCCCATAACGAAAGCGATTGGATGAAGAAAACGACAAATATAAGTTGTTTTTAAATAACGGATTAGTTATACTGATTATCTTTGTTGGAATACCCATTGGTTAAAACACACTAATACGCGTTGTTGAAAGCGATTACACTCAGTATTGCACCAATTATTGATTCTTACGTGAAGGCACTACTTTCAATAATGGTTACGATAATTATTGCTCAATATTTTATTTTATTGATTCAATAATTCTTTGCGTTGATATTTTATATTCATTTGTTTCAATAATTGTCATTACACGGTATTTTTCATTATCGAAGCAATAATTCATATTATCCTAATAATATTATTAGATAACATTATTGGCAATGTCTAGAAAGTTACTGCCTAAGGAGAGGTTTGGTCACCTAATTGCGCCGCCAGTAGAAGAAATTCTTATTGGAAAGCCCCTCTCTGGAAACTTGCTTGTCAATATTGTGATTACGTAATATTATTTGTGAATAATTAATTATTGATTTATATGATGAGGAAAATATTGATTTTATGTGGATATAGATGGAGAAAATTTTTAAAATGACAATTGTTGAAAATTAATATTTTATCTTTTCTACGATAAAATAATTCATTTAAATATATTATTTTAATAATATATTAACGGTGATATTTTTACAACGAATGTGGGATATATGAGTATACGAGGAGGAAGAATATTTTTGTTGCAATAAATGTTTAAAACATGTTAAACATGCTCTGTGGACCCCATTTATCGATCGAAATTTGATTATAATTCAGTAAAATCGCCTGTTTGTGGATTTCTTTTTGCGATTTCTGTTTGGAATTTGGAAAAACTTTCTTCTGCAAAGTTGTAGAAATTGAATTTCCTATAAAAACTCATGAGATTCGAATTTTCTGATGAAAGGGCTATTTATTATGAATTATTGAAGCTCAAGTTCAAATAATTAATTTTGGAAGTTTTAATTGTTTTATTTAAGAAAAACGTTTTTTGCAATCCCATGTGATACAAATGTGCTGAATTCAGTTGGTCTAAGGTGGACTTGAATTTGTTTAATTATATTATTATTTTATTAAATTTTCTCTTTTTTGCTTTTAAGCGTTTTCCTATAAATAGGTGCTTAGGTTAGAATTGAAAATCACACCGTAAATCAAGTTTTCTCTCTATATTATCGGCGTTTATTCTTGTGAGTATTTTGAGTATACTTTGAGTATTGCTATACTTGCAAGTCCAAGTCATAGCCTATACCCTTATTCTAGCTGTAAGATCGATCTTCGAGGTAAGGGATATTATTTTTTTTCAGAATGATATTATTTCTTCAATATCATTATAATCGAAATGTTGATCCGTTTTTATCAAATTTGGAACTTTTTCATGTCGGGGTTTACTATTCATGGGTTACTATTCATGAGTTACTATTCACGAAGTTACTATTTATGAAAGTTACTATTCACGAGTACTATTCATGTAAGCGTGAAGATGTTTTTTGGAATTTCTATCTTTTGGTGTCTGAGTTATTATTCACGATACTCAAGACTATTCACGATATATAAGACTATTCACGATACTAAGATTATTCACCTAAAAAATAAAATTTCTTCTTTTCGTCTAAAACATATATTATGGATACTAACTCGATCAGATCCATGTTTTGATCATTCTTGAATTTTACACCACTATGATTATTTTTGAGGTATTTTTTGACGTGGATAAAACCAAGTACGAATCCTTAATCTTTAATCCTTGTCATTTTGTTTCACCGATTCGCTTTCTTTAAAAAATATTTTTCATCATCCTCATTTTAAATGATGATATTATGGAATATCTTCTGTTCAGAAGCAAAAAGATGAATGATTTCTTAAGAATATCTTTGGCCCGTTGCAAGATGAATGATTTCTCAAGAATATCTTTGGCCAGAGTGCAAAGATGAACAGTGTTTAAATGAACATGACCAATGATGAATATCTTTGGCCGTAGTGCAAAGATGAATATTTGATTCCGGATGTATATCGATTGATGTTACAGGATAAAAGATAGACGATGAACTTTTAAATTCATACATGAAGATAGTAGTTTGCATTCTCTACTTAACTCTTCTAAATGAATTATTATTTCACCGCGAATATTGATTTAAAATTTGTTGTCTATCAGATTCTATTATATTTTTCCTCTGTTGAAGACTAACGATAATTTGTTGTATATTATCTTAGTCATAATATTCTTTATCGAGCTAGTTGAGCTCACCCTTTTCCTTTTTGTTCCATTTTTCTCGTGAGGCGAGAATATAAAAGTACAGCAGTGGGGTAATGGAATGAAGGTTTTAGAAAGGATTGTTTAGTAGTCCTCACCCATTTTTGTAAAATAATGTATCAATAAATGTGATGAGGATTTATTTGAGTATAGATATTGTTCTGAAGATAATATTTGTATTCAAACTCACAGCTTTTACCGTTGTAATAATAAAGTTGTAGTTGTTTCGTACTACATGTATCGACAACAACTCGTAATAGGTGATGTATACCTTATTTTGGGGGCGCCATAATACCGTTAAAATACTCTCGTGGTTTAAAACACAAGAAGACACCAGTATTGCACCAATTATTGATTCTTACGTAAAAGCACTTACTCAATAATGGTTACGATAATTCTTGCTCGAAGATTTTATTGAGTTAATAATTGATGCGTTGATATTTTATATTCATTGTTGTTTGATAATTGTCATTACACAAGATTTTCATTATCGAAGCAATAATTCATATTATCTGAATAATATTATTAGATAACATTATTGGCAATGTCTAGAAAGTTACATCTAAGGAGAGGTTTGGTCACCTAATTGCGCGTCGATGAAGAAATTCTTATTGGAAAGCCCCTTTCACTGAGAACTTGCACAGTTGTCAATATTATGATTACATAATATTATTTGTGAATAATTAATTATTGATTTATATAATGAGGAAAATATTGATTTTATGTGGATATAGATGGAGAAAATTTTAAAATGACAATTGTTGAAAATTAATATTTTATCTTTTCTCGATAAAATAATTCGTTTAAATATATTATTTTAATAATATATTAACGGTGATATTTTTACAACGAATGTGGGATATATGAGTATCTGAGGAGGAAGAGTATTTTTGTTGCAATAAATGTTTAAAACATGTTAAACATGTCGGTGGACCCCATTTATTGGTGAAATTTGATTATAACAGTAAAATTGCCCGCTTGTGGATTTCGGTCAATTTATGTTTGGAATTCGGAAAACTTTCTTCTGCAAAGTTGTAGAAATTGAATTTCCTATAAAACTCATGAGATTCGAATTTTCTGATAAAGGGCTATTTATTGTGAATTATTGAAGTTCAAGTTCAAAATAATTGATTTTGGAAGTTTTAATTATTATTTTAAAGAAAAACGTTTTTTTGCATTTAAGTGGGCTAACATGTGATATTAATTGCTGAAATCAGATCTTCAAAGATGGGCTAAGAAATTTATAATATATATTAATATTTTATTAAATTTTCTGCTTTGGTTTCTAGCGTTTTTCTATAAATAGGGTCTTGGGTTAAATTGAAAATCACACCGAAACTCAAGTTTTCTCTCTATATTATCGGCGTATTCTTGTGAGTATTTTGAGTATACTTTGAGTATTGTTAGACGGTGCAAGTTCCTTTCAAGACTATAAATTTATTCCAATTAAAGTCTTAATCTTTCGAGGTAAGGGATGTTATTTTCTTCTCAAATGATATTATTTCTTCAATATCATTATCTTTGAAATATTAGTTGGAACTTTTTATCAAATTTGGAACTTTTTCATGTCATGATTACTATTCATGAGTTACTATTCACGAAGTTACTATTCATGAGTTCTTATTCACGATTCTTATTCACGAGTCTTATTAAATGAAAGCGTGAAGATGTTTTTTTTGAATTTCTATCTTTTGGTGTCGAGTTACTATTCACGTATCTGACACTATTCACGTGTCTGACACTATCTTTTGGTGTCGGAGTTCCATTTTTCTTCTCGGGAGGCGAGAATGTATGGCAGTACTTAGTCGGGTATGGAATGAAGGTTACAGAGGGAGTTGTTTAGTAGTCCTCACCATTTTGTAAAATAATGTATCAATAATTATGATGGGGATTTATTTGCGTGTGGATATTGTCTAGATGGCAATATCTCGTATTTAAACTCACGCTTTATATGTTGTAATAATAAAGTTGTAGTTATTTACATACCATGTATTTGGCGACTTCGAGAATGGGTTGGATGGAATGGACCTATTTTGGGGGCGTCACAAATACCGTGTCTTCTTGTGTTTTAACCACCGAGTATTTTAACAAGATAATTGTAATAACTACGCCAAGTTATTTTTAAACCACTTATTTTTTGTCGTTTTCTTCATCCAATCGCTTTCATGGGGCCCACATTATCGGTCATACTATGTCAATGCATCGAATATTCCCCCATTCAAAGATTGAATATTCCACGACCAAACGAATATTTCCCGACAACAATGAATATTTTATAACCACTTGCTTATTTTAAAATATTTGTGTATTTTACCCCTAACTATCCACATTAATCACATCAACCCTTACTATTTCAAAATAATAAATAGAGAAAATTAAATTTCATTAATAATAAGTTGGGGTCTTACAGTTGGTAACATTTTTGATGGTGTACAGTAACCTAAATTGATGTTGATTAATATTTTAATTTTTGATTCCATCATGAGTTATCAATATAAAGTAAACATATACATTGAACAATTGATAATTGTTCTGAAACATTTTTATGTAAATTTGGTTACCCATCTAAAATAAAATGGTTACCTTTATATTCATATTTAGTTATCAACTGGCATGGACCATTTTCTAAATAACTTTTATAACTACATAATTTAAAAGTATCCATCAGCTAGATAAATGAGAACCCTCACATGTACATTAAGCACTTGATAATTGTTCTGATATAAGTTTTTAATTATTTGGTTATTAACAAAAACTAAAATGGTTACCCTTATATGCAGGTTTTGTTACCAACTGCACCTCTTAAACTATTTTTATTTTAATATGAGATCTATAAGTGACCATCATATATATAAATGAGAACTCTTAATTGGAGTTTCTTATTCTATCATGATGACAGGGTATAAATAAAACATATACATTTAACACTTTATAATTCTTGATACAAATTTATAATTATCTGTTCTTACTAACAAGCTTGTAACAATCTATGATAATTATCTATGATAATTATCTCTCGTTACTAACAAGCTTGTAGATAAATAGGACACTCACATACGTGTACATTTAACAATTGATGTTTGTCACGATACAAGCTTATGTATTATCTCGGTTAATTACTAATAACAAGAACTAACCGTAATGTAACATAATAAAACAAGAACCACATAATTATATGATAGTAACTGAGCGTGGTTTTAATGGTAACCAAAATGCGAAACATCATGTAATGAAACCCAGTTTAATCAATCCATGTATACTAAACAATTACATATTAACCGAATAAAAAATAAAAGTATCTCAAATCCCACATTGAGGACATAATAATAGTAGCAAACCATAAGGTATGATAACAAAATATAATAAAGAAGTAACCAAATAGTTATATAAAGTAACGAGAACATGTTTTAATGGTAACCAAAACAGAAAGAACCTGTATATCCAACCAAATTTAGGCAACCCATGTATACTCTCACATATACATTTAACCATAACTTTTCCAATGAATTTTCTAGAAGAGCATAACCCTTGTAGAATATATTTGAAGGAATTTACAAAAATAATACTTTAATGTATACTAAGTAAATACATGGTTTATTATGACTTGGGTTTATTATTTATAAAAATAATACATCCACAAACTAATAATGCCTTAAATTTCTCCAACTGACTTGGGTTCAATTTCTTGGTAATAAAGCTGGGGACTTCCATGTCACACAAATATATAACTTTTCTAATGAATTTTCTGTTGCATTCCTCATAGTAAAGATCCCATAACTGCAAATAAATAAAATCAGATTTACACAGTCATTAGTAACCATATTTATAACATAAACAGTTACGTAGTGACCAACAAATAAAATCATACTAACCAAAACATAATATAACAATTGCACAGTAGCTAAAACAGACTATAACAAATAACCAACATCCCACATTGACTGCACAATAATAGTTATCATATCATAATATAACATTAACCATACCATAATAAAGTAGTAACCAAAAAGTTATATTATATAATCTAACGGTGACAAAAATATAAACAACATGTAGTACAGACCATTTTATGTAGTAAACAAACAGTTATATATAATATTAACCAAAACATAATTTAAAGGTCTCCAAAACAAAAACATGTATACCAAAAAATATACTAAAGAAGTAACCAAACAGTTATATACTAGTAACCAAACCATGTTTTAATGGTAACCAACACATAAAACAACATGTATACCAAACCCAGTTTAGTCAACCAATGTATACTAAGCAAATACATTGGAACCAAAACAACGTATAAAAGTAACCAAAATCCTAATTGAGGGAAAAAAATGGTATCCAAATCATAAGCCAACAAAAAAAATATACTAATGAAGTAACCAAACAGTTATGTGTTAATAACCAAAACATATATTAATGGTAACCAATACATAAACAACATATAGACCAAACACAGTTTAGTCAGCCCATATATACTAAGCAAATACATGGTAACCATAACAACAAAAAATAGTAACCAAAATCCCAACTCAAGGAAATAAAAATAGAATCCAAATCAGAAACTAACAATAACCAAAAACATACTAAAGAAGTAACCAAATATTTATATGATAGTAACCAAAATATGTTTTAATCATAACCAATACATAAACAACATGTACACCAAAACCAGTTTAGTCAACCATGTATACTAAGCAAATATATGGTAACCATAACAACATAAAAAAGTAACCAAAATACCAAATCAAGGTAACAAAAATGGTATCCGAATCACAAACTAACAGTAACCAAAACATAATGCAGAAGTAACCAAACAATTATATGATAGTAAAAATAACAAAATTTAAATTAGCACACCTTTAAAAAATTTTGGGTTGGAAATATCTTCTGGCTATGAACTTGAGCTTCTATCTTAACTACAGGAACATCAAAATCAGAATCCAAATGCACAAACCCAAACAAATTTCTTCAAGTCCTTAATAGAATCACCCTCTGTGATTCTTTTTCTCTTTCCATCCTTCTTCCTTGTATCAACTATTCTATACAAAACATAAAAACAACACAAACCCAAACAATCAATACCCCATTCTGTTAGAAACATAGCGTATATATATAATCATATTGACAATTAATTAGTAGAATGAGAATTAACAGAAATTAGAACCAAACCTTAGAGAGAGAAACCAGAATCCTTTCAGTTGTGAGAGAGTTGGAGAGAGAAATCACGTATTCGACTGTTAGAGTTAGAGAGAGAAAGTCACGTATTAGCCTGAAAACATAGCCTGAAAGTCACATATTCAATTTTCTGTCAAAGTTGAGAGACTATGGTGTTGCGGCGGCGGCGGCGGAAGACAACGACGACGAGTGGCTTCGAGAGGAGAGAGAGAAGTAGTAAGGGAGAGACAGAAGTAGTAAGGGAGAAGAGAGAGAAATAGTAAGGGCGGATAGAGAGAGACCGAAGGAAGATGGAAACTAATTTGCTATGTTAGCCCATTTATATTAATCCCTTAATTTAAGGAATTTTAATTGTATTAGGATTAAAAATAAAAATGATTAAGTGTAGTATTTTTGTAATTATTTTATGAATGTATGATTTTTGTAATTATTTTCAAAAATGTACTACTATATGTAATTAATCCATAATTATATTGTAAAACAAAATAAGCTTGCGACCCGTGCAAGGCCTTAATTCTTTTTATGACGTTTCGTTTTACACATACTATGACACTAAGCACCACCCCAAGCCACCTTGCAATATCAAATCAGTTGTACGAAAAGAAAGAAATTAAAGACCGTGAATGATTACATATATCTTTTATTAATTGTAAAATATTTTTGTGTATAAATACGTTGTTGAGTAATATTAAATATATATGTAAATAATTTTTTGGTGGTGAATATGTATAGGAGTGTGCAACCGATAAATACTTTAAACCCCAGATCTTGAAATTAGCCAAATTTCTATTGCATTTAATAATCTGCATCTTAGCCTAAGATATCGATTTTTACTGAATAAATATCAAAAATTAATATAATTAATATAATTATTATTAATTATTTATTAATAAAAAAATTAAAAAACCGGTATATACCGGTACGGTTCGGTAATATCGAACCATAAAAACTCGGTACCAAAATAGGTATCGAAAAAATCGGTATATACCGATTTTTTTATATCGAAACCGAACTGGTTATTTTTTGTACCAAACCAGCCGGTTCGATTCGTTCCGAAAAATTGAAAAAATCAAAAAATTATGCCCACCCCTAAATATGTATAATTTTGTAGAGAAAAATATGGACTTATATGAATTTGAAAATGTGAATGCTTATATTTCTTTTATTCAACGTATACTATTAAATTTGTGAAGATAGATAATGATGAAGTTGAAAGGTGTTGTAAAACTTTTGGGTTTTGCTACCTATAAGGGAAAATGAAGAGAAATAATTAAATAATAATTTATTAACTTAATTTGAGTCAAGTCGATCAACCAAATTTACATAATTTAATTGAAAATTAGATTGTGACGCCCCTAAAATAGGTATACATCACCTATCTTGAGTCGCCAAATACATGATATAAAATTCAAATACAACTTAATTATAGAACAGTCGTGTAAAATACGATAAAATATATGCTGTGAGTTTTAATACAAATATTGTCATCTAGACAATATTCACACTCAATTGAGTCCTCATTACATTTATTATCATACTATTTAATGTAATAGTGAGGACTACTAATGCTATTATCCGGGCCATCACTCCGTTTCCCGACTAGTCCCTACTACGTTCTCATTTCCTGAAGAGAACAATGAAAGTAAAAGAGTGAGCTCAACTAGCCCAGTAAGAAATATTATGACTAAGATAATACAAAATAAATTATCGTTAGCCTTCAACAGTGTTAAACTGATACAATATAACAAACATCAAGTTTAACTGGCAATAGAAAAGCAATCCATTAAAAGAGTCAAGTAGAGAATAAAATCTACTATCTTTTATGATTTAAAAGGTTTTTCATCACTTTTATCGTTGGGACTCAGCTTAATAAATAATCCACATCATCCCTGCACTACGACCAAGGATATTCATTAGTATCACAATCACAAATTATCCATGCACTACGGGCCAAGGATATTCGTGTATTCATCAATGGTCATGATCATGCCAACAACTATCCATCAATGCACTACGGGCCAATGAGGACTTTTACCACATCATTTGTAACATTACGGTCATGATTATACCGATTAATCCCTGGTCATAATCATACCAAGTCCATCTATGCACTATAGGCAACAGATGACTTTCAACATAATATAAATATGAGGATTATGACAATGATATAAGAATTCAATAAAACAAGTTCAAGAAATAATTTATCCAGGAACTAATAACCTCCAAATTGTCAATATGATACTTCTTTGTAGAGTAAAATTCAAGAATGCTCCGAAGAATATTTCCATGAAAAGATACTGGATGAAGCTCAAATATCAAGGATATTTCACTAATTTCATGGAGTATAGAAGTCAAAACTTTAACTAACTGAGTATAATAAAGAATGGAATAATAAAAGAAATCACCAGGGCATGCGATAGATCGCACCCATGCATGTGTTATTCTAACAAAATAAAAATAACGAAACCAAAGTCAAATGCGTAAACTCACGCATGTGATATTCCAATGAATAATAAATAATCTTAACTAGGTCAAAAAAATTACGCACCGATTGTGATGTTCCAATGAATAATAAATAACGGAACCAAAGTCATGCGTATAAACGCCTTGCATGTGATGTTCCAATAGAATAATAAAGAATGGAATAATGTAAGAATTTCACCATGTATGCGGTATTGGCATGTATGCAGGTTATTCCAACATAATGATAAAGAATGGAATAATGTAAGAATTTCACCAAGTATAGGGTAGATCACATGATACAAAGTTATTCCAATGAATAAAAAAATGGAATAACGTAAGTTCTCTTCATGAATACGAAAAGAAATAATACCCTTTACCTTAGAACAAACCTGGATATAGGAGTAGTGAAGTAGCGAATACTTTTCTTCTTTCTCTCTATTGTTTCTCTCTCTAGTTTCAAATGAATTAAATAAGAAATAATGAAGGAATGAGCTTCTATTTATAGGAGAATGGATCTGAATAAGAACTAATTCTGAACGGTCCAAATTGATTTACTTTTAAACCAGACGGTCCAGATTGGTTTACTATAAAATATTCTAATAAAACAAAATCTTTTAAATAAAATATAATATATTCTATTTATAATCTAATAAAACGAATAACTTTATAAAAGTATTCTGCTTTTATATAAAAAGATTTTACTATCTGCAAAACACTATCATATACACATATATGCATAATAAAATATAATATATTCTATTTATAGTCTAATAAAATGAATAACTTTATAAAAGTATTTTGTTTTATATAAAAAAATTTACTATGCAAAATACTATACATAATAGAATATAATATATTCTATTTATAGTCTAATAAAACGAATAACTTTATAAAAGTATTCTATTTTATATAAAAAGTTTTTCTGTTTTATTACATTAATAATACTAATAAAATAAAACTTCATTATCATTATTATAATTCACACTATTAATCGATTAGGTCGCTCCTGAGAAAGAGGGGCTTTCCAATAAGGATTTCTCCTATTGGCAAGCAATTGATTAGGTGACCAAACCTCTCCTCGCGTAACTTCTGACATCGTTAATATTGCAAATAATAATATTAATAACTTTGTCGTCTCAATTATTGATTTAATAATATATAAAATATCGACAATAATTGAATCAATTTACGTGAGATACTATGCAACAATTACTAAAGCAATAATTGAACAAAACTGAGTGACTTCTCACGTAAGCAACAATAATCAATACCGTGTGCTACTATACAACCACACATATTCCTCGCATTTCTTTTAACACCGTGTGTTTCAACAGCTAATGATAAAACTTCCGCCGTTATTTTCATAAAATATTTTTGTCGCTTTTCTCAATCCGGCAATAATTCCAGTTATGGGGTCCACTTAATGATTGTCTTGGTGCATTTAATATTCCCTATTAAAACCAATATTCCCCACCAATCGAATATTATATAACAACTTGCGTCATTTTGCAAAATTTATAACTATTACCCACAACTATAACATTATATCAAATTCATTCCATAATATTCAAAAATGATAATTATAGAAAATTCATCTTTATTTATAAAAGTTGGGGTCTTACATAGATACTCTTAGCTTATTATATATAGTTATTAATTTTAATTTGTAAGAACTCAAATTGACTTCAAAACGTAAATATTAACTCTTGAACTCTTTTTGAAAGTCTTATTTTTTGAGAAATATACAATATAATTTCATAACTAAGTAGATCATCATTATTACAAGAAAACTTGAATTAAACGTAATAATGTTTACAAATTGCAATAAATATTCATAATTAAAATTAAAAATATATAATTTCTAATAAAAACATTTATATATAATTTAGAAACTTATTTTGGTTACTTGTCATAGTTCAATTTGAATGATTCTCCAAATGCTCAAATCAAATTTGTTTTTTATATTCAAACAAAATCATGAATTAATTTCAAAGTATAAACTAGTTTTGGTATATTTTTATAGATTTCAAATAAGTTTTATTTGAAATAAGAGAAACAAACCGACCAAAATTTACACTCAGAACACCAAAAATTATACATGTTCCATTAGTTAGATGCAAGAAAATAAAGTAATTATAACAACTAGAAATGAGAGTATAGTCATTTTCCATTATAAAATAAGGCAAAATCATTGTAAACTATCAAAATAAAAGACATAAACTACTCAATCAAAATAATCTCATTTTCAATTGAAGAAGAAACAACCAAAACAAAAACTCAATCATACCAAACAAACAGTAATCACTATCAACCAAATCAATATAAAAAAAAATAAACTTGAATCAAACAATTTTTCACAGTTCACACGCTGATGAACATTCAAAACTAAAAATTATACAAAAAATACTTCTAAAATTTCACTATGCTTTCAAACTAAGAATATTTTTGTACTTGTATTTAGAATTATTTTATGATTTTTTTTTTGCACCCTCCAAATTTAAATTTTCCATTAATCTACTCCTTAAATTTATTAATTTATATATTTGCCCTAATCATATACTTATATAAAAAAATTCCAGCAGGGGCAGCTGCCTATGCTGCTCCTTAATAGATCCGTCACTTATTACAAGAACGAATCAAATCTCATTAAAAAGGTAACAAATAAACTCAACAAACAAAAAAGAGATAACAAACTTTTCATTACACCTGGAAAACGGGCGGGCCTGGCCCAAACAGGTCGGGCGAGTGACGGACGAGCTAAAAAATGGGCGGACTAAAAAGACCCGATTTTTACTAGGCCAAAATTCTGCAGCCTAAAGCCCGGCTGGTGGTGGGCGGGCCAGGCCGAGACCACTTTTGTGCCTATTTTATGCTATTTTTTTAGGTTTAGCCCAAACGGGCCGGGCCAAAAAGACCCAAATTTTATTGTGCTAAAAAAATCTGCAATGGCTTAAAGTCTCTACTGAAGCTTGAAATGCAGGCTTCAAGTCTACTTTCCATAATAAAGGAAATAAATCCACATAAATGTTAATCAAACCTGAGATCTAAATGTCGCAATACCTCACTCTTAACCACTAGGGTAAGAGTTCGTAGGCTGTGTCTTTGCAACTAAGCAAAATGATGCACTTTTGTATTATGAATAGTATCGGGTGTCTCAAATTTTTTGTACATAGTTAATTATAAAATATATAATGTTACATTATTTGTGACAAAAGAATATAATATCTAATATTAGAGCATCCACAATAGTTTCTTTATTTATATCCTTACTCTGTAGTGTCATTAGGTCATTCCGCATGATAGAGATTCAATTTTTTCACTATGTACTAACAGGTTCCTTATATTGATTTCTTAAATAATGAAATTTAAAAGTTCTAATAGTCAAAGCATGTTTTGACCATTGTAACTATTTAACAATTGTATTGGCTTCATGCGTTAGAGCGCATGATAGATGTAATATATTACAACATCTTACTTTTAAGTATAAAATCGCTATGAATTTATTAATCTTTTTTGAAGTATGTGATATTTTTAAATTTAAAATTAATATATATTTAATCAATACATATTGTAACTTATTTAGAAAAAAATACTATTACTTATAAAATTTATTATTTTTACAATTCTTAGCAAAATTATTAAGTTTAAGAATGCATCTAATTTACTTATAAAAATAATAATAATTTTATAATTTATAAAAGAGAGTATAATTTATCAATTGTATTCCACTTTAAGATCAACTTTTATTTTATTTTAAATTTTAAGTAATTTATAGAGTGAGTATTGAATGGATTGTAGTTGCTAAAATGTATATAAGATCAATATTAACTTTTAAAAGTTAATTTGTGATATTTTAAAATTTATATATGATTCATTTAAATTTTGAAAATAATAATTTTTTATAATTAATAGTACTTTTATAATAATTATATGGACATAAATTAAATAAATTTATATCAAATTTATAATTTGAAAATGAAGTAGTAAAAAAGTCATGTGAAATAATGTCAAGATGTGTATGATTGATGAGTTGTCCACTTAAATGAGGGTGTGAAATATCATTTTGCGTATATAGATAGCGCTATTTTGACTCCCTCGCCCTAGGGAATAAAATTCTATATAGAGATTAAAATAGAGAGTTAAATAAGTATAAAGAAATTGTTGGATAATGATTTGTTGATGTGTTCTTCAAAATTAGAGATAAAAAGTTTATTGGGATAATTGTTGTGAATGCTCTTTGTCTTGTAAAGCTGGATTATTTTTTTTCCCGGTACTTCTCACTTGCTTTATTCTTTTAAACCTCAATTGTGTTGCGCACCCTTAGATCAGGTTTGTTTGCAAAAATAACGTTTGAGACAAAGACTATTTATATTAATTTATTATCAATTCAAATTATTATATCTCATGATTAGTCCGTTATTTAATTCATGAATCATTTTTTTCTATATTATTTCTAAAGTCATTTGATATCTCAAGAAATGGATTACATAATCCACATTTCCACTTGTAATTCCATCATCAAATGACATTAAAAATGATAAAATATAGCCCATGAGATTAAATACCATACTACTAATGTGATTAAATATTTCAAAGTGATAATAAACTAGCAGAAATGATTCTATTCCAAAATTATTTTCATAAACATAGTCTTTGGATTTTGTTGGCTTTAACACAAAAGAAAGGGTAATACTGATAGGAGTAATAAAGGTGAGAATTGAATGACTTATTCTTATGGAATAAAAAAAATTGTGTTTAATTGCGATTGGAATGGATCGAATCATTCTTATTACTCCAAAATTTACGAATTCTATTCATTAAGGGATAGAGAGTACGGAATAACTCATTCCGACTACAATAGAATGAATCATTCCACTCTTCGTTTCATTATTCAATTCAATCGTAGCATAAGTCTTAATTTTTAACATTAAATATGTCTTGAAAAATGTGATATTAAATAAAATATCACGAAAATCGAATTCAACCAACGATGTCACATCATTGAAAACTAAAATTTGAAATTTCTAACATGATCCGTGAAGTTTAATAAGTTTTTGTTGTTTATATTCAAATAGTTATGTGAGCTTTCTGAGCCCAATTAATCCATCTTGGGCGTTAGGCGAAAACTGAAGGCCGAAGAGAACTCTGGACTCATATTCTACATAACCTTTAATATCCAATCATTGTATTATATAGGATCAATTTTTTTTATAAAAAAAATCAAATCCTTCATTAACTTTCCAACTTAAAACTTTCCATTTTTTTTTTCACCTTTTCAACTTAAGAAACCTTAAAATATGGGCTTAATTTCCAAGGAAAGTTCAGAGTTTCCTTATCAATCCTTCGTAAGGTGCAAAGGAGTTGGAAATCGAACAAAAAATTTGGAAAGATACAAAGCAAGCATTAGCCAAAACCCAGTTGAATTCGAATTCTTGACAAATCAAATTAAAAAACCCTAATTAACAATATATATACATACACGCTATATATACATGCATGCATGAATCAATCAACTACTACTACTACTCCTACTCCCCATTAACTCAAACTTGCATCATTCTGGTTAATTAATTCTCACAATGGTTGATTACGAATACATGGAACGTGATGCACAAGTATCCGGCAAGACGCTCAACGCAAGTGAACCTCATAGCGTTGTCAAAATAAGAGTCACAAAGATATTCAAAGTGAAATATCAAACTTCGGATGGGTATGTAGTTACTACAAAAACTGAGGAAAACAGGGGTCCAGAAGTAGATAAGTATAATTATTTGGCTCAGAGAAAAACCCTTTGCAAGAAGTCGAGTCGCAAACAGTACGTGCTAGACTTGCTCTATGGCTTGGAAATTGACAATGCCACACGCACTAGAGTGGCATCAACAATCACAAGGTGCGTGGAAGGTTTGGTTGATAGTGATAGTGACCAGGCGATCAAAATTAAGGCCAAATTGGAAGTTGCATGTTTCAGAGTTGTTCGAGTTCATGCAGCCGGACATCTATTGGGTTGGAAAACTAATTATTAGCTCGGCAGATGATTGATCTGAATATTCTAGACATTAATTATTTAAGTTTTTCTTTTTTAAATTAGTAGCTAGTATATATTTATTTGCATGCAGTTGAATTAGTTCAGGCAAGTAAAGTTAATTTCTAGGTTTTTTGGTAACTTTTTTTTTATTAGACGTGGAACATCTAAGTGTTGATAAAATATTTTAATTGATAAAAACAATTTGATATATTATGATATTGATTTAATTACAAAATAAAATGTAGAATTACAAGTTAACATTATCTAAGAGAGCTAGACGTCTAAACCCAATTATGAAAATAAAAAAATTGAAAAATGAAGAGAGTAACATAAACAATTTCTTTGAGGAAAAGTTGTAATTTTTTTCAATTTTTCGATTTACAATTCTGAATGTTTAAATAACCTGAATAAGTTGAATGAAACTAAATATTGAATGATAATTGCTATATCTAAAATAACAATCTTTAACTAATTTACCCCTCTTTAATTATTTTAGTTACCTCATATGCCTATAATCATAAAGAAATTTATGTTAATTTTAAATTTAAAAATATATTAAATTAAACATGTTTCATAATTATCTGTATAAAACATGTGATTGAATGTATTTTTCCATTTTAACTATTTGAGCTATTTTGAATGGACTTTAAAACATGTAATGATAAATTTTATTTTATAAACTAAAATATATTATTATTTAAATATAATAATATAAAAAGTACATCAAAAGACCAAAGTGAAATGATATTATTTTTTGAAACAAAGGGAATACATACTGAATAAAACTCTAAAGTAAAATTAACATATTTTATAATTAAAATATTAGAAACAGTATACCCGTTGTGGCGATTTTGAGAACAGAACAAAATGGCCATGAAGATTAAAGAAAGTAGCAGATATTTAAGTAATTTATTCTATTATGCGAGGGTATTTAAGTAAATATTCCATTCAGCCTATTAACTGAGCGAGCCAGCCACAATTTTTTGATAGAATAGGTCAATTCTATTCAGTCCCATTCAAATTTCAGAATTTATAAACAAACAGACTTATTCGCTCAGATGTTGACTCATTCAGACCCAATAAGCTCTAAACAAACACCCCTTGACTCATTCAGACCCAATAAGCTCTAAACAAACACCCCGTTAGTATGGTGAATGATTGTGTAATATGTCTCTATTCAGGGATTTCCTAACTTAAGCAAGCAGCAGCACAGGCATAAAGAAATTGTATGGTGAATGATTGTGTAATATGTCTATTGGCATAAAGGTTTATGAATCTGATCCTTCATTAATTATTTTGACATACTTCATCCTAAATTCAGGCTACTGAGAAACTGCAACATTTCTGGACAAATCTCTACATACATCTGGCAACTGGAAGTTATAGACACATTGCAAGTAATGCATGACAAATCTCAGAGTGACCGGGAATATTTGATTTTCATATTATACCAATATGATGTCCAAAGTTGCTTTGTTGGATATACGTACATTGATAGGGCTGTGAATAAGATACTTATCTGCCTATATGCAATGCCTTGTCGATTTAATTGTCTACAAAAGCTAGGTTGGTATTATCTGAGAGGAAATGCTGCCGACTGAAAATGGACCCTTACTGAGTTCCTAATGCGAGATCATGCCAAGCATCCCCTTCAACTTGTGGAGTCTCCTGATCTGATGAGCATAATAAATACACATTAGCTAATACAAGAGCAGTAAAAGTCTTGACGAACAAAGGTGAAGTCAATAAGAAAGCAGTTTATAGTGACGCAGCCATAAACAAGATTGAGTGTAGCACAGCCAACTGTTTCATTGAAATCAATAACAGCAACAGAAGGTCAAAAGCAAAACACAAGTATAAATTATTTGTACTTCTAAAATTATTTTGGCACCTCCACTGTCCACCACAGTTGGATACGAATGTCTATCACATTGGCTTTTATCTTTAACCAGGGACGGAGTAAAAATTTTAACAGCATAAAATATATTTATCACTAAAAAGTAAAATTTCACTATTACAAAACATATTTTTACTAAAACAAAAATAATATGGTAATAGAATTTGCTTTGACAAAGATAATAAAACATAGCAAAAAAAGTCTTTTAAAACATATCAAAGCTTCGTCAGAACTTGAGGGGGCCGTAGCCTTACAAAATTTTCAAACCAAACAAAATGTACAAGTGAGTTTTATAAAATTTTCAAACTTTGGGGGTGAGTCTTACAAAAATTTCAAACCTTGGGGGGGGGGTGGCCCCCTCCAATATACATGTGGCTCCGTCCCTGTCTTTAACATAGAAATCTTACTAATTCAAGAAAAGTAGGGAGAAAGGTGTGGAGTTTACTCGAATTGAGTGTAAAGATGCGGAAATAACGGTATATAAATACGAGTGTTCATGAATTTATTTCACATGTTCCCTCAAAAAGAACAAAAAAAAAAGGACCGTTAAATAAAACATTAATAAAATGTAGCAGGACTATTCTGCCGAAACACACAGAGTATGATGTCACACGAGTGTGTGAATTTCTTTCACTTGTTCTCTCGAAAAAACGACAAAAGAAAGGGTCTATTAAATAACATTAATAAAATGTAGCAGGCCTAATCTGCCCAAACAGAGTATGATGTCATCATGCAGATGGCAATAAATAATATGCCTAGTAAACTCAAGAGCAATCATATGTTGTATAGACCATGACTTAAAAAATCTTGTATATGGCTTCAGTATTTCTGCAGTTGAATGCATTGATCTAGACAGAGTCAACTCAATATGATTAACCAAAGGTCAAACACACTTTTTGTTTCTAAATAATTATCAGAATCTACCCTAACAATCCTATACCTTTCACACTCATATCAAAACATCGATGAACCTTCAATTTATTAATTTGACTAGTAACAACATACACAGTTTAATAATAAAGCAACATAGCATAGGAATCGAAACAGAAAAACCGTAAACATTCTAAAATGGTATGTTTAAAAGGAAGTTTTTTAATGGTGAAGCAATGGAAGACATACTTGAATCTTCATTGTCCTCAGTTCGAGGAACAAGTACAGGCGGCAGCGGAAGATCTGCAAAGGAAAATAAAAATAACATGGAAAGTGTGCCAGAAGTGACGACGAATGTTACTATGTGAATGCAAGTGCGATGTAAACATGAGAATAAGTAAGAAACATTAGTACCATCATCAGGCAGAGTGTCTCTCATCCATTCCTCATCCACAATATCTATAAGAACACCAAGGCTTACTTCTGCCATTCCAAGTCTATGAATTCCCTCTGTAATCACTGATGTAGGACATAAATTGATGAGCAAATAATTAATTGGAAGTGGTAAATCAATGAACTATGAACTAGGGTGATCCAACCACAAGAGAACCACTACTCCTAGGGTTTTCCAACCGCAGTAAGGAAAAAAAATATTGATAGCAACCAATAATTAGGATAATTTCAATATCAAAGTGTGTCCAATAATATGTCATGACTTACAAATTTATAATATAAGAAAAACTATAATAATCCTAAACCCATTAATAATTGGGTCTCTAAATAAATAACTTATAAATAAATAGACAGTGTCACACTGATAAATAAATAACTAAATAGCGAATCATCCACGACGACAATGTCTCATGGATCAATTCCTATCCTCTGCTACAAAAATGAAGTCTCTGACGAAGTGAAAGTCTCGTATCTCTCAAAAAGGTATGGATCAAGACGACAGAACTCCTCAGTACTAAGCCATGTACTATCATCCGGAGGCCTATTACGCCACTTCACCAAAAACTTAACCACCATGCCTGGTCGTTGAACTTTAGCTACTAAATAGGTGACATATCCACCCTTTATAATTCAAGTGTGTTGATTGAGCGCCCAAGGGAGGCCCCAGCCCTTGCCAAGCATCACCACTGCTGCTGCCATAGGCAGCAGCCCTGCTCCAACATGCCTAATTTGCGGCCTTATAACTTTTAACTCATCTACTAAATTAAAACAAACTTTAAGTATTTTATACATACCATATGAGAATGCGTTTTAGAGGTTATAACCTTTTCATTTCAGATTTGATACACAGCTCAAAACAGTGTTCATATATGGCTAGCCACACTAAGTTTTTTTTCTCTTTTACTTTCGTTTTAGCTTGAAATTGCTTTTCACTCTAATCTGGTACCTTCAAACCTCCTAATTAACATCACGTATGATAAACAAATCAAGCCCAAGCTTTACTTTGTTCTAATATTCAGTTTTTTAACCAAAGAGTTTTTTTAGAACTTTTATCGAACAGTTGGTAGACACAGTGCTAAGTTACTAATTTCGCAGCTATTGGTTTACAACATAAACCCATATTAACATCCTTACTACTCCACAGCCCAACCTATCTCTTTATGCCTAAATTTAGTCCAAACACATACAAAGCATGAATAGTTAAGCAATTAGTGAACTAACAGATTCTCTTCTTTTTTTTAAACTTTTACTTCATAGATTTCAACATCACTGATATATCACATAAAGATCTCCTTTTCCAAACTTTGCCATCACACTTATTTACAGTTAAATCAATCACTCAATTCGCATAATTAACTGAGTTCACTTTAACAAACAAATGTTTGTATATATACATAAAACACATATACATTACCTTTGCTTGATAACACTGGAACTGAAATAAGAGTCTTAGGCTTGGCAACCCAAACTGGGCAGGATGAGCCTCGGCAAGCTTGATTGTGCAGGGGAAGGATGACAGTGAGGAGAAGATAAAGAGAGTGATTATCGGATGGAAGAAGAGAAGAGAAGTTGGTTTAGTCTTTTTTTTTCCTTCTTACAGCCTCTAAACCGTGATTCTCACTAAAACTTCCTTGCTTTGTTGTCCCATAGCATAGTTGAGTGTAAGTCTAATTTTTTTCCAGGCAAGGACAGCTCCTGATTCACTTATCGTGTCTATCACTCACTTTTCCTTTTCCCAGCTCCTGCTTAACTCCCTAGCACTCCAACTGATAGCCTAGCTTACTAAGTACTACCTTATTAAATATACAGCTTTCTATTGTGCCACCTCCTGTGTTTTTTTTTTTTTTAAAAACTCCACTTAAGCTAAGCATTCTTAGCCCAATATATATATAATTTATCATAATTTACAAATCTAATTTACACTAAAAAAATATGTATCATGACCTATGCTCCATGATATTTTTCTCGTACATAAAATAATCCACTATTATCAAATTTATTTGATATTCTTCATTTAATGCATACTATAAATTTTACATACTCAACTTTTTATTTGCTTCCGATATTCAAATTATTTTGATTAATTTACCCATACACAGTACTTATATATATTTACTCAATCACAGGTATTCACACCACAGTGCGCATATACACCCATGTACCATAAATATTATTAAAATAAAAATTCTACTTACTAAAATTTTACTTTAATATTAATTTGAAAATTCAAGTTATTACAATATAAGTGTGTGTATCTATACAATCCAAATCAGTATCTCATATTGCACAAGAAGATCATTCCTAAATCGTAGTGTTATACGTATATACAAAAAGTGTGGGGATGCAAGGGGACTGACATTGCTTCACACCAAACTATGAGTTTTACTGTACATGCAAATATATGCAATTTATCTGCACTAGTGTTCAATTTCAGTTTTAATCTGTCCTTGATGGTATGCAAACTCCAGAACTTTCTTCACGCTTGAGAAAGTAAATAGAATACGAGTGAGTGTGCAAGAAGGGGAGAGACAAGTGTGAACCATAATTTTTGTTTGGATCTGTTCCTTTTTTGGTTTGTACTCCTCAATTTTAGGTGGTCATGAGAAATGCCATTTACATGGTTACTGTGAGAATGGATTTTGGGGTTCAAATCCCTTTTAATATTCTCGTGAAATTATAAATATACTTCTCTTTTACTTCCAAACATTTTATTAAAAAAAAATTAAAGAATATTTTCAGATACTACTAATTTACGACACCCTCTACAAATATCCTATTTAAAGGCAATTGAAAAAGAACCACCTGAATTATAGGCTGAATTGAAAAATCCAATTTTTCCTTTTTTAACCTAACAATTTAATGTTTAATTAGGAAGACAACAGGGTCTCAAACCAAAATAATAGTCTTATGAATTCAGCTGGAAGTAAAAATAATATCCTAATTGCTAAGAATATATTACAAACATTTCTTTAAAATAGCATATTACTAATATCAGATAAAATTGATTCAAGCTTTCTAGTGGCTATATTTGATAGTCTTTGGCTTAAGTCTTGATCCAATTCAAAATTGTCCTAGACAATTCTATCCGAAAAGGAAAAAAAATAAAAATAAAATAGACTGATCCATTCATGATTTCAGGACAATAAAAGTTAAAAAATTGAAATAGTAGAATAATGAGATTACTCTTAATCAAAAAAACCCAATTGCTATTGAGCTACAGATACTCAAAAACACCAATTTTTTTCAATGGCAAGCAAACATGTAGATTGTATTTTTGAGACTCAGATAATTCTGTAAATTTGGAGGTTCGTTAAGGTCTATATGTAACACGTGAAAACCTTTACTATCAGGAGGAGCATAGTGAAGAAGATGTATACTAGCCGTACCTTTGAGTTCGGCTTTCTCTGCAGCGGAACCAATTCACAAGAGAGGGAAGGAGTCGAGTCGAGAAGGGACTGTCAGTGAGAAGATTAGAAAGATAAGAAGGAAGGAAATACTCCTTTTATAAAGCCATCAAATTTGGGCTTGCTAGATATTTTTGATGGGCTATAAATTCTTACTTTTTTTAATTTTTTTACCATGTTTACCCCCACAAAAAGAGTAACAATATGTATATATTTATTGTTACTTGTTAAATGGAAATGTATTATAATTTTTTCTTGTAAAATGAAGGGAATGGATAAAATTTTAATTATTTTTTTTGAGTTTAGAATGAGGAAAAGAAGGAAAAAAATTAAACTATAATATTACTATATCATTCTTACATATTAATGTAATAAATAAATGATTTATTTTGAAAAATTATTTTAAGTAATAATATAAAATATTTAATTTTTTCGTCATTTTCCATCCTTTTAAATCCTCTCATTTTTGGATAAAAATTTTGAGTTAAAAATAAAATTAACTTTACCTTCAAATTTCTCTCGTATTTAGAGGGATTCTAAAACGGGGAACGGAGAGATTACCTTATAAGAATTTAATTTGATTTTTTTTTTCACAGTCAATTTATAAAAAGAATTTAACACTTAAAATGGGCTGAACTTTCAATATTTTCCGCGGTCCGTCCAATTTCTCAACTTCTAGACCATTCTCTTTCTTATGCTACCAAGGCCAAGGGTGACAATTTTTCAGCTCTAACAGTGAAGCATATTCATTACCGCCGATGGCCGCCGCAGCCAAAATCGCAGCTCGCTCCTCCTCCTCCTCCTCCATCTTCTCCAATCTCCCTTCCTCTTTCTCTCTCCTCAAACACCTCTTCTCAACCTCACCCTCTCACCTCAACACCTCTCCTCCACCCACCGTACAACTATCAACAAACCCATTAACCAAAACACCCATTTTACTAAAACCCCATAAACCCTTCTTCCCTAAACTATTATCCACCAAAATCAACTCTTCCCAATCTTCATCAGACTCTGAAAACTCGGACTCCGAAGAAGAAAACCCAAGAACAGCATTATCAACAACAAAAGGAATCGACAAATCCAAGCTCCCTCCACCTTACGACCCGTTTAACAAGAAACCCCTAATCGAAGAACCCCAAGACCCCAAAAATTTGCAGGAGATTTTCCACAAAATTCGCAACGGGGATGGCCTTCTCAACTTTGCAGCCAAGATGTTCGAAGGATTGTCTAAAGACGGACTCACCCACGAAGCGCTCCAACTTTTCTCGCAAATGAAAGATGGCGGCAATATGCCGGATGTTGTAGCTCACACTGCTGTCATTGAGGCTTATGCCAATGCGGGTCAGGCAAAGGAGGCGTCGAAGACGTTTATGCGCATGCTTGCGTGTGGAGTTTCGCCCAATGTCTACACTTATTCCGTGTTGATAAAGGGGCTGGCGGCGTCTGGTGATAGGAAGTTATTGAAGGAAGCCAGGAAGTATGTGGTGGAGATGTTAGGGAAGGGAATGAGAGTGAATGTGGGTACTTATGTTTCAGTTTTCGAGGCAATTGCGAAGATGGGGATAGCAGAAGAAGGGAAGGAGTTCTTGGAGGTGATGAAGGGGAAGGGATTTGCTCCGGATGAAAACGAGGTGAGAGAGATTTTGAAGGGTAAAAGGGGGCCGGAGTTTAGGAGTGTAATGGATATTTTGTTTGGAAAGTGAAATCTAGTGTTTGCACATTGTGGCTGCGTGATTATTATACCAAGTAAAAGATGAATTCCCAAGTAGTTGTCTTCTTTTCCATATTGCTTTTAGTGGTAAAATGTGAATTTGAGTTCTAGAAGTTGAGGAAACTTGGAAGACTAAAGGTTTCAAGTTTTGTGGTTTAGTTTTTTGATCATGAGTTCATGCGACTGCTATGGGTACATAATATGTTCTCTCTTTTCTGTTAAATTTATGGTTCTGCATTTTATTTTTTAAGTATTTGTTTTTGTACATTGCGAATCTATAATCATACTATGTCAGGAGATCCCAAGTGTTTGTTAACAACATCCACCGGTAGGATGATGGTGAAACTAGGATAAGAAATGAAGAGAACTTGGTAGATTTTGTATGTTGCAAGTTGATATAGCTTGGGTAGAATCTCCTTTTTTTTTTTTAGTTGTATTGCGACTTCCCCAAATCCGAGTTAGCTTTAGCTCAGACTTGGTGCTCACGATACTATAAATATTCATTCATTCCTGTATATACCAACTTAAACGGTTAAACCTGTTTTAGATTACATAATAATCTTACTTACATCCAAGTTTTATAAACCTTCACGTAAACTGAATTCCAAATAATATTACAAAACATAATACTAAAGGAGTTTATTACATAGCTTGGGTAGAATCTCCTTAGTTGTATTGTTGGTTTTCATTTGATTCAAGCTTACAGTTACAAGATTCTGGTAGTTAGAAATAAGCCGATTTGCACAAGGACTAATCATCGTTATAGAAGTAAGTTTGATATTTTTGATTTTCACATCTAATATTTCATCCACTGCACTACAATTGCGGCACTAAAAGATAACAATTTGATAGAAAAAGATCAAAAGAATAATAAGGTAAAAAATTATCATACTTCCATTCAGTCAGAAGACATCATCAGTGCTATCTAATCGGTTGAATAATTCATTCTATCATCTGAATTTCGATAACAAAAGGAGTCGCAACTCGCAAGATGAGGACAAATTAGATTTGCTAATTTAGCACCAGCTAAATATTCTTTTTCACAAAGATTAATCATAATGTTGCCAAAAGCATCAAAGCAACTGGCATACAAAAAACATACATGTAATTGAGTGGTGTGTGTTGGGATTGGGGGAGGCAGAGAATTTGAAGCAGCTTGTCCCTAATTTTCTCCAGGTTCATTTTCCTGAGCTTCATACACCTCTTGATCATCTTTGGGTCAATAACAAAAATATAATGCAATGCCCAGTAGAAGCACTCGTAGCAGTAGCCTTTCACCGTCAACCGCAACACAATGAAGCTGATTTAGCAAGAAATAACTAAAAACCTAGCTTCTTGGGGCATTCTGATGCCCTGTGCCCAGACTGCCCACAGCTGAAACATGCACCCCCGAAGCTTCTGATATTAGGCAAGAAAATGCAAGATCAGACAACATGAATTTTAAACCATAGATTGTGCATCAAATGGCAGATATGAACTATGAAGTAATTGTCGATGTTGTTTAAAAAAAACAAAAAAAAAAACCGCCAAGTACAGTAGTTATACATGCTTCCCTAGACTTTTAATGAATGACTACAATACCTGTGTTTAACCCTCAAATTATCATACACAACGAAAATACCTGTCATTATTTCCATAAGATGGTGAGCGTGAAGATCGTCTATCACTGATTAGCCAATCACTCCCACTGCTTCTTGAGGTCTGTGACCAACTGTTATCACCACCACGCCCGCCACCCCAACCACCACCTCGCCTCTCGTCATCACCATCAGAGTACCGACCCCCACCTCGGCCACGGGAGGTACTGTAACTTCTGCGGTCCCTTGGACCTCCTCCTCGCATACCCCTGTCTCTGTTTGAGAATCTGCCATAGTTATCATTTGCTGGCCCATCATCTTGCAATGCGGGCAACTGTACAAAATGTAAACCTTCAATGAGTACTTAACATTGCGAATCAGATAATGGTTAAAATGGAGTGCATGAACCAATAGATAAAATCAGATGAATAATATTAGCCGCTAAAGCCATGATTGTTGCAATAAAGGGGTCATATATATCTAGACAGTGACCACAATTGAAAATTAACCTTGGTGATTTTAGAAATGGTGTTTCCAGGTGGTATCTGCTTATTCAGCAGCTCTTTTGCAATCTCCTCAGGAAGATCAAAAACAGCACCTTGAACCTGTGAAAATATAACGTCACACACAAATTCATGTCAATAGAGGAACTTTGAAACAGGATTAGCCAAATATCTGTTCAATATACACACCCTTGGATCTGCAATTATGTGTATTTTTCCAATTTCATCAGCAGCAGTTGTATATACAGAAGATAAAAATCCAATTACAGATCCAGCGGACAAGAACCCTCTAGCATAAGCAGGATCACGAGTCAGCTGCAATGTAACTTTTCCCTATGACAGAAGTGTAAAATCAACATTGATAATTAGTTAAACTGTAGCAAATCATACAATGGCAATGTAAGAAACATATGATAAATGACTTAATAACTCACAGAGACTTTACTAAAAGACCCTGTAAAATTTAAGGGGTCCTATTGTGTAGTACCTTTGAGCACCTAATCAATACATTCAATTAAGATACAAGCATATTAAAATGACATAAACAGTAGCTATTTTAAAAATTGTTAATCCATAACTAACCTGCTCATATGAAATAAGAGATCGGGATGAGGGAGGTCGCGAAAAACCACTCAATTGTGCTATTGCAGCTGCAAGAGCACTCGTTCCCCGTTCATCGATCAATTTTTGTGCAGTTGGGGTAAAGAACTCCACAGACTCGGGATGAACTCCATTAAGGGTGGCAACAACTTGCTCAGCTGATGACTCCAAAACCTCTTCGACAGCTGGTGGACTAATAAAATCAAACTTGCACCCCACATCACGCTCAAGTGAGCTGATCGTTCTCCTCTGGTTATTGGTGAACATCAGAATGGCTGAACCTTCTTTTCCTGCACGTCCAGTGCGACCAGAACGATGAACAAATGTCTCTGCGTCATTGGGTAGTTCATAGTGGATTATCTGGAGGAAATAGAGCAGATGAGCAAAAACATTATTAAAAAAGAATGTTTGTAGTAAATTGTGCACAGAAACCCCATAAAAAAACCCATTAATTATTTTAAGATACAAAAGTCAGAATGGAAATCAACCAACTCTGTATCTTTCAAGTAAACACACATCCAAACAAACCAAGTCAGTTGTGAATCATAACATTAGCACGACAAATAAATATAACATGATAAATATAATAAAACGAATCAAGAATGTGCACTTTTCAACCTGTGCACTATATCAAAAACAATCAAGCGAACAAGTATAAGCTAGATTTCTGTAATTAAATAGCACCTGCTAATTCCTTGTACTGATGAATCATAGCATTGTGATTCATAGATGTATCATACAAGCATATAAATCCATAATTGCAAAGTAACTTCTTTACATGGTGAACTATCTAGAAATTTGCACAGTAAGTAATACAATTGTTTAGCCTTGAACAATATACATCTTCAGGACCATATATAACTAAATGGACACTTGCTTTTCATAACTGATTCTCATGCAGATGATAACAGCTTGTCCGGCGTTATTTTCTTTTTATCACGTATCTCGCATGTATTTACAGGAATGACTTCAAAATACAACACTCCTTAGCAAGTGGGTGTAGGCGAAGCTAATGTTATGGATTCCTGGACAATTTTTTGAGGTGTGGGATATAAATTCTGTAACTGAGAATAAGTTTACTTTTTGGCAGTTTCTCTGTCTAAATCTCCATCATTTAGCTCTACTTTGGCTGATTCCATTTCTATCTCTTATGTACCTGGGTTTCCCCTCTCCCCCAAATGGCACATTATTAAAGAATTGTTTTAGTTATGAGGTAAAACAAAAAGGGAAAAAATGCCAAGGAGATTATGGAAGTTACAAAATTTGAAAGCCAATATTTTAAAATTATCAAAAGTTTAAATCTCTCATTATGAACAAGTCTGAAATAAAAAAATTAGCATAAAATGTGACAGCACCTGATATTGAGAGGGGATGATAAGAAATGTCATTGACTTACTAAATCTACATTTGGGATATCAAGCCCACGAGATGCAACATCAGTGGCAACAAGCACAGTGAATTTCCCTTGCCGAAATCCATTTAGAGTTCTCTCCCTCTGATGTTGAGATATGTCACCATGCAGAGCCTCTGAAGCAATGCTATTTGTCAATGCCATTGAGACTTCATCAGCATCTCGTTTTGTCTGTGTAAAAACAATGGTCTTCCCACCCTTTGCATATACCTATAAATATTCCAAAAGCACTCTAAAATCAATTTTATGAAACTTCTAGACATTTTGCTAACTTTACTAATGATTGACTTGACACTGAAGGAAGCAAGTCAATTGAAAAAAAAATGTTAAACCATACCGTTACGAGATCACCAAGAATACTGCGCTTTGAACTTGAGGTGGTTGATAGTGCATAAAGCTTAATCCCCTCTGCAAGCTTTTCATCTTGGTCACCAACCTAACGTGTAAAAACCAACAAATAACATATAAACAAAATTCAGAATAAATCTGCCAAAATAATGGTTTGATAAACATACACATGACGAATGTATCTCAAGGAAATGACATATACAAATGCGCAGAAGGGGGGAAGGATAGAAACAAGAAAAGAAAACTATACCTGTAAAAACAGAACACAAGTACCATAACACGTAAATAACAATATCATAACATAACCAATTCACTAATTTAGATAGTGAAACATTAGATTGCTCAATCCGTGATACTAAGATTTTAGCCCCGTATCAACACCGAAGAGACTACAAAATGAATGTAATGCTGCAACAAGCCAAGAAAAAGTCTTGCTGACATTGCCTTTGTTAACTACCTACTGTATAGTAATTATATACCTCCAGGTACACTGACTCATGATTCAAGGATTTGAAATTAAATACTGGAAACAGGGAATTTTTGGGAAAGGTATAAATATAAAGTACTCTGTAAAAGCAAACAAAACCTAAACAACAGAAAAGACAAGGAAAATAGAAAAGATGACAAATGAAGTAAGCCTTCAAATATACATCCCTTAAGAATAAGAGTTGATTGTTAGTAAACATGTAATTCATATGAAGAGATCATAAAGAAAATCAAAATAAAGTTAATATCAACATTAAAAAGGTGCCCTCAAAGCATCTTTTTCATTATCGAACAGTCACAAACAACAAATCCCAATGAAACAATTTGAACAGAAAATAAGTTCATTCTACTTCTTTAAATCAAATGGAAAACAACTAAAACATTACACTTTTATATAGAACCATAAATGAACATATAGATGCGGAGAAGTCCCTAACAATTCAATACAAGGATGACAAAATTCCATCCAGCGAATGGCATTAACAGTGTTCAGCACCTTTTGCAAATGGAAAAAATATGTGAGATGGATTTACCACATAAAAATTATCAAGTGGGAAAGAAAAACTCATTAATATATGTATAAAATTAGCTAAATGTCAGCAAAAATTTTAAGATGGTAAAAAACCAAATATAATATTATAATAAGATGAAAGAAGTCAAAGAGTATCTCATGCTCAAAAATAATTACTCGACAAATTAGAAATGGAACAAACAGTTTATGATAGTGTCCACATAACAGTTTAGATGTTGTATTTAAGTTGATTTTTGTGCACCCTCAAATTTTTTACCAACATAGTTATGGGGCTTACCTTTTATAGAGTCTAACAGCAAAATATATGAGTTGATTCTGTACATGTACGAAATATATACATTGGATGTGAATATGTGTCATGCCCAAGATGCAGAACAAACAATATTGATGCATGTACCCAAAAAAAACACATCAAAATGGTACCTTATTTCAAAGACTGAAAGTAGAAACAGAAGGTTCTAATATGTATACATCCATGCCATATTCCTAAAATGTTTGAGCAAATAAAGTGAAACTTTGAGTAGTGGAGGAAGATGTAGGAGTTAAAAAGTAAAGTACTTACCAAATCAATGGTCAAAGGACTATTCAAATATTTCCTGGAGAGTTTCTTAACCCAACCAGGCATAGTTGCAGAGAAAAGCATACTTTGCCTCTCTGCAGGAATCTTTTCTAGAATCATCTCCACATCTTCCTCAAAACCAACAGCAAGCATTTGATCGGCTTCATCAAGGACCAAGAACTGAACCTCTCCCAATTTGAGGCTGTTACTGTTGATAAGATCTATAATTCTACCTGGAGTTCCAACAACCACATCCACTCCGCGTGAGAGAGCATTTTGCTGTGAATTATAAGAAACTCCTCCATAGACACAAACAGTGCTCAAATAAGGTGCAGACTCTTTGATTTCATTCTCTACTTGCTTTGCTAATTCCCTTGTAGGTGCAAGTACTAGTACCCGGGGAAGTCGACCAGACCGCCTTCAAGAAACAAATAGAGAAGGAAAATGTATTATATTAACTCAACTAATAATGGTATAAAATTTGGATTTTAGATCTATCATTTCGCAAGTACCTCTGAGAAATCCTTTCTTGATCATCCTCAGTAAGACGTTTTATAATAGGAATACCAAAAGCTAATGTCTTCCCTGTCCCAGTCTTTGCACGAGCAATTAGATCTCTACCTTCCAGTGCAGGCATTAATACGGCTCTCTACATGATTAAGGCAATAAAAATTTAACTTTATGCCTACATGCAATATGTGTATTTACCACGGGTACAAGTTAAACTGAGAGAGTTGAGGAGGGATTGGGGGAAATAGAGAGAGTTTCACAAAAGAACCAAACAATAAAGTACCAAAAGACTGAAGACAAACAATAAGGCTTGTTAAAGACGATGAAAATTAAACACTAAAAGTTTTTGTGCTAATTTACTGCAAGTAATTTTAATGTCGAAGAACTAAATATGAAGAATATTATACAGTTAAATTTTAATATCCATTCACTAGAAACGTTCACTGACCCGACTTTCAGTAGTGAAATTAATACCAGCAATTAGATTTCATTATAAGTGATAACCCTCACACATTATTAAACGTTTTAACAAACAAAATGCAAGGATTTCACTATTAGACAATCATCAGAACCTTGAGAACAATTGAATAGAAAATATTAAGTTGCTCACACAAATGAGAACAAAAAAAAAAAGCACCCCCTCAAATGTACTTAATACTAGTGGTACAGACTATTCTTTCTCCATGTAAACTACCTAAATCTCGTCCACCAAACATATCCAACCCTGTAAATTGCCAGTATAAATACCAAAAGAAAGACATTTCTTAGACAAAGTTGGACCATCACATCTTCTGCGAGACTCAAATCTCGTAAACAATACCTTTTAGATGTTCATAGTCAGTATAACTATAGTTGCACATTCTTAATGTTTTGCCTAAATCTGTGATAAATGATTAGTATATTAAACCAATTTTTAAACTAGACACTGGTTCTGAATACAACTTTACATACATAAATCTAATTCTAGTCAATTTTGCCTTGCTAACAAACCAACTTAAGAGTTTATTATTAAACCACTTTGTTTAGCTCCATTTCCACACCCATCTACAAATAAATTAAACTACTTTAAGTGCTTGGAATTGGGTATAAACATAAGCCATATAATAGAAACTTCAAGTACACATACCCAAAACTAGATAATATATTTAAGAAACTAAAAATTTAAAATACAAGACAGAAATGTAAAATATTTCAAAAAACAAATTGCTGACTTGGATTGGGAAAAGCTGTGTAATCCCTCTATTTGCAAGTGTCTCGACAAGCTTCTGAGGCAAACCCAGCTTAATAATCTCAAGTTCATCACCACTAGCACTTTGAATGGACCCCACATCATCATCTTCAGACTCGTACTCATTCTCACTCACATTCAAAGAATCCTTTCCAAACCCACCAAGACCCCTAAACGCTTCTTCACTTAAAACCAAAGAATTCGGGGTGGTAATTGCCGATGCAACAAAGGAAGAACACCCACAACCAGCGCCACGGAGGGAAACGGAGGATTTGAGGGCAGTGAAGTGGGATTTGTTGTTGTCTGAAGAAAAGGGGAGGGGAAAGGGAGGAATTGTGGTGGGTCTTTTGGTGAGTTCTTGATATGGGGTTTGGAAAATGGAGGAGATACTTATGATGGAGGAAGAACAAGCCATCACTTCGGTGATGGATATGGAGGTGGAGGTGGAGGTGGAGGCGGAAGGATAGAGGGGAGAAGATAATGATAAGGGCGAGAGGTTTATGTAATGAATGGTACTTAAACCTCCACCTTGATTATTATGGACTCACTTGCAACTTATAGCTTATGGGGGGTATTTTAAGAGTTTAAATTTGATAATATTATATGTACAAAATGGGTTTAGGATTCCTTTAAATAAGAGTGTTCAATCGGTTTTTATCAGACTGAACCGAACCGATACCGAACTGGACCGAAATTGAAATCGTCTAAATTTTGATACCGACATCTTTGATACGGTTGAATGGAAGATATCTCGAATCGGTGGGTGAGTCTGGTTGAACCGATTTTTACCGAAATTAATATAATTATTATTTTTATTATTATTTTATTATTTTTATTAGTATTTTTATTATTATTATTATTATTATTAATAAATTAGAAAATCGGTATAACCGGTCCGGTTCGATTTTTACCGAACCATAAAATCGTCGAACCGAAACGGATATCAAAAAATTCCAGATATACCAATTTTTGTAAAACCGAACTGCATTCTCTTTTATATACTTAAACCCAATTTGGATTCGGTCTGTTTTCGAAAAATCGAAAAAAAAAAAAACAAAACAAATGAATGTACTTCTACCTTTAAATAAATAAAAATGTTTAATATAAATATTTTTATCGATGATGTGTTATAATTTTAAGATAACTCGTGTATGTACCGGTAATATATTAAACTTGAACTCATATTTAAAAAAAAAAAAACTTATATTTTAACTCCAAAGGCATTTTCTTAACTTTGTTTTTTGTTTATCTACTAGTAATAGTCCCGTGCCTCCGGCACTATGAAAATATTTATAGTAAAAATTTAATTTTTTTTATAAGTAAAATGTGATAATTTCATTTTTTTTATATTAATGTGATATCTATTTATTATTAATATGAGAAAAGTATTGTAAAATTATCCCTTATATTTATAAAAATATTTATTAATATGAGAAAAGTATTGTGAAATTATCCTTTATATTTATAAAAATATTCATTTTCATATAATATTTTATAGTAAGATATTTTATAGTAAGATGGTAAGTAATATTTTATCCAACCAAGCATGGCAGCATGAGAGAGAGTTATTACCTTCAAAGTTTTTTGAAGGGTTAGATTTATCCCAAAGTTTTGATGGTCAAGATCTTTTAATATGGTTTGAACGGAAAATTAAGTATATTCAAAAACACTTCTATTTTGTATAGATAGATATATTTTTATTTGTTTGAAAACTGTAAGTTTATATGTATTTTTTATTATTTTGACAAGATTTTATCACATGAAGATGAGATATATAAACAATAGCATTCATTTTATATTATAATTGTTGATCCTCGTACGAATTTGTCTTTACTCATGTATAAAGAAATGGTAATGGCATTATTTGATGGGATGCAAAAGTGGCCTTTTAAAATAGGTATCATCACCCATTTTGAGTCGTACAATAACGTAGAGATGTAAACAACTACAACTTTATTAATACAACATATAAATCATGAGTTTAAATACAAATATTGCCATCTGCAGATAATATTCACACTCAAATAAGTCCTCATTACAATTATTGGTACATTATTTTTATAAAATGGTGAGGACTACTAAACAACTTTCTAGAACCATCATTCCACACCCCAACTAGAACTCGTTACATTCTCGCCTCCCGGAAAAAAATAGAACAAAAGGAAAAGAGTGAGCTCAAATTAGCCAAAGAAAGAATATTATGACTAAGATAATATATAGCGAATTATCGTTAGTCTTCAACGAGGAAAAATCGATAAAATACAATAGACAACAACTTTCGGATCAATATTTGCGGTGAAATAATAATTCATAGATGTGTTATGTAGAGAATGAAATCTACTATAATCTATGAATTTAAAAGTATATCATCATTATTTTATCCTCAGACATCAATCAATATTCATCTTGAATCAAATATTCATCTTCAGACTACAGCCAAAGATATTCATCATTAATCGTAAGCCATGTTCATCTCAACACTGCTCATCTTTGCACTACTGAATCAAAGATATTCATCGAAAATCATTAATCTTTTGCACTACTGGCCAAAGATATTCAAAGAATATCATCATTTAAGATCGAGGATGATGAAAAATATTTTAAAAGAAAACGAATCCAAAGGTGAAACAAAAGAATAAATATTAAGGATTAAGACTTTAAACAATCCGAGAGTTCAAAAATACTTCATAAATAATCATAATGGAGTAAAATTCAAGAATGATCAAAACATGGATACAATCAAAGCTTAGTATCCATAATAGATATTTTGACAAAAAAAACGAAAAATAATTTTTCCGTGAATAGTCTTTATTCGTGAATAGTGTCAGATCGTGAATAAGAACTCCAAACATTAAAAGACAAAAATTTCACAAGAAAAATCTTACTAATAATCCAAAGATAATGATATTAGAAGAAATAATATCATTTTTAAAAATATAACATCCCTTACTAAAAAAGATCAGATTTCAAATTAAATACTAGGATATAGTCTTTAAAAAGGAAACTTTACATCAGATAAAGAACACTCTCAAAATATCAAAATACTCACAAGAATACGCCGATAATATAGAGAGAGAAAGAGAGAGAAATTAAGCTTCAGTTTCTGGTGTGATTTTCAATTCTAACCTAAGCACCCTATTTATAGGAAAATGCTTAGAACACCAAAGCAGAAAATTTAATAAAATAATAATATATTTATATAAACTTCCTACGCACACCAAGAATCTGAATTCAGCAACTTAACACATGTTTAATGAGGGCCACAAAATGTAAAAACGTTTTTCTTAAAATAAATATTTTAAACTCCAAAAATCAATTATTCTGAAACTTCGGAACTTCAATAATTTATAATAAATAGTCCTTTTCTCAGAAAAATTCAAACCTTATGTCTTTCCATAGGAAATTCCATTATCTACAACTTTGCAGAAGAAAGTTTTTCCAAATTCCAAACAAAATTGATCAAATTCATGAGATTTTATGATTTTACAAACTATAATCAAATTTCAAATTAAATGGGTCCAGAGACATGTTTAACATGTTTTAAACAACTTTTGTAACAAAAATACTCTTCCTTCTCATATATTCATATATCACACATTCATTGTAAAAATTCACCATTATTATATTATTAAAATATAATAATATATTTAAATGAATTATTTTATCCGAAAAGATAAAATATTAATTTTTCAACAATTGTCGCATTAAAAATTCTCCACCTATATCCACATAAAATGAATATTTTTCATTATCATATAAATTAATAATTAATTATTCACAAATAATATTACAGAATCACAATCATGGCAGATCCAGACTGCTTCCAATGAAAGAGAACTTTCCAATAAGAGATTTCTCTTTATTATTTGCCATATTGATTAGGTACCAAACCTCTCCTGAATAAAACTTTCAGACATCGCCAATAATGTTATCTAATAATATTATTTAAATAATACTAATTATTGATCCGATAATAAAAATATCAGATAATGACAATTATTGAAACAACAAAGAATATAAAATATCAATGTAGCAATTATTGAATCAATAAAATAAAATATCAAATAAGAATTCATCAGTAATAATTATCGAGTAATGTCTTCCTACGTAAGAATCAATAATTGGTGCAATACTGCTATCTTCTTGTGTTTTTAACCACCCAAGTATTCCAACAAGATAATTCTTGAGAATAACTACTGTCGCTATTTATAAACAACTTATACTGTCGCTTTCTTCATCCAATCGCTTTTCTCAGCTATGGAGCCCACATGAAATTTCTGTCGCATCGTCTGAATATTCCGACGCGTAGAATAATATTCTACGACCAAACGAATATTCTCCGATAAAAATGAATATTTTATAACCACTTGCATATTTAAAATATTTGCACATTTTACTCATAACTAACCACGTTAATTAAATCAACCCTTACTTTTTCAAAATAATAAATAGAGGAAATTCAATTTTATTTATAATAAGTTGGGGTCTTACAATGCATGTCATTACTACTATATTGATTAATTGATAAACTTACCGTGAAGTTAATTTCATAATAACCGGATCCCAATTTATTCAATTGGACTCAATTTTTTAATTTTTTATTTTCAAAGTATTCCAGCTATACGGTTTGACGAGGTGACTTAATAAACTTTAATATTTCCCTACGCTTTGACATATATAATGCAATGTGATGCAAAATGCATTTAAATCTAATAAAGATTAGTTATCAAACAACTCTTTTACATTTAAATTTTATTTTAAAAAGAGACTCTATTTTATACCGACCTTTTATTTTAATAAACTCTTATTACACAATTTTATCAAGTTTTATATTACTATCGATAAAAAAATTTATTTTGTATTTTGTTAAAGGACTGAATATATTAATACCCTAAACTAGACTTAGAAACGGTACGGCCAAAGGCCGAGAGAAGGCAGCCGGACTTATATTGGCCCAGGCCAAAATAGGGTTTTTTGATGATTGCGATTATTATTAGTGCCAGCTACTTGCATGGCTTCGCCGTTTATTTATTTTTTTTTTACAAAATTTTGCTACACAAAAAATATTAGTAATAATAAATATTAAAAATAATTAATAATAAACAATATTATAAATATTATTAATAATAAATGTTCTAGTGGTTAACAATATTATAAATATAATTATGGTTTTAAATTAGTTAACTATTTGTTCCTGTATTCATTTAAACCGTGGATTTTAAATTTAATCAATGAGGTGAAGTTGTTTATTTACTGTTATGGTTCCTTTGCTTGCACGAAACAATTGAGAATGCTTAACATGTCTTCTTTCTCTCACTTTTCCTTATTTTTCATGTTAGAATTATGTGTTGTACAAATATTACTCTATTATTATACAAAAAGAATCTTATTTTAATTTTTAAAGTCAAGTTTGAAAATAAAAATTAATATTGATGTGACTAAATTAAGTATTAAGAAATTATTTTTTATTAGAAGCACTTTCAAAAAAATTTACATTAATAATTTCTATATTAATTAAAATGAAAAAATTATTGATACTTTTATTACAAATTTTCAATTAATTGTTAATATTTATAAATAAGAATAGACATGCATGGACAAGTGCAGGGCGAATTTTCTTTTATAAAAGTAAAAAAAAATATATATTAATGATTGCATTAAAAACAAATAGTTGTAGTTTAGTTGGTTTGAACTTTTATTTATTTATTTATAAATGCAAGTGTTCGCCTCATAACCCACAAATGACAAGAACATTTTTATGAAATTAAAAATTGAGGCTTAAAACCCAGCCCGTAAATGAAGTGGGTCGAATAAATTTTTTCACTTTGAAAATTATATTCTTAATTTTTTTAATTAGGGAATTAAACTTTTAATTTTTTTTTGATTGCGTATAATTGATTGTACCATGTCAAAAATTATAGTAACATGATAGTGACATGTGGCTAATTTTTTTTTTTATATGTAATATTAGGTCTCATTTTAATATTTATTTCATTATTTTTTATATCAAAATGGTAAATTTAAGTGATGATGAAAATGAACAAATGAGACACGAAACAAAAATACGCATTACTCCCACTTTTTAGTGGGAAAACGAATAAATTTCTCATTTCACATAATACTCCATTGAAAATAACTTCTGTTCCTTCGCTGGAAAGGTTCTCAGTTTTGGTGGAAGAAGATATACAAATCCAAAACTGCGTGTTGATTGTATACATCCAGACTGAATTAAGCCTCCATTATCATCATATTCTGCAAAGCATCAGATCTCTGTGTACCATTGTCTTCACGATCATTCTCAATTTCAATTTATTCCGTAAGTTCATTATTTATTCAACTAATCTCATATATTTGCTTATTTTCTTCTTTAAACAGCAAATTGAATCGTATGATAAACTGGGATTGTCACAATTATCGATACAAATTAAGTTGTTGTGTATTTATTGCTTTACCCACCTAATTAACTTAAATTTAAACTTCACCACCTGGATTTAGGTATTTTATTTTTGTTGATCTATAGCTGTTTAAATTTGACTGCAGATATTATTATATCATTTGGGGGTTGAGGTTTCTATTTCAATGTATTGTAAAGCCTAACAGTGCATATACTTCAGTTGAGGTTTGTATAATTTATTTATTTATGATAAATATAGATGCACATTTCAGAAATTGATAATGATCAGAATGGTTGCTTTGTATTTCTTTACATTTCAGAAAGAAGTTGTAAGGGATGGGGCATATACTCTATATTCTTGTTGCACTGCCTTGCACAATTGGGGCCATTGCTTTGGCAATTCAACACATCTACAGGCACCTGTTGAATTATACAGAACCTACTTATCAGAGATATATTGTTCGCATCATCTTTATGGTTCCTGTGAGTAATTTATTCTTTCTTTGATATTATGTGTACATGATTATTTGTATGGTGTAACATGTTGCTTGCAAGTTTTTTTGTTTTTTTTTTAACTCCCCTTTAAGTTCTTCAATTATGTTTCTCTAAAGTATCACACTCCCTCATTCCACAAATAGAGTCCCGTTTGTGAACTTTACAAATTTTAAGGATACATTTTTGTTCTATGTTTATCTATAAACTATTTTGTGTTTATAGTTAGTAGTGAATAGTGATGATAGTGAAATTATGTTGGTAAACTTATATCTAAAAGAAATAGAACTCCTTTTTTGGAATGGAGGGAGTAATATTCTAGATAAATTAGTGTCAACTGGATCCGGTATCATAAGTCATATTGTTTTGACTTTTTCGAGAAAACCCGTCTTTGCGTATCTAGGCATGGTTTATGCCATGAAGGAAAAATACAGCCACAAACTTTACTATTAAGAATTGATGTTATTGGATGTACTAAAGGTAATTAACGTGGAGCAAATGTTTTGATTGGATGGACTAGAGCTAATTGACGTGACTAAGGAATAGAGCAGCACTATTATGATCAAAATATATTAGGAAGACAAAATAAACTTTGCTACTTCATGCACGTTGGTAATTGAAGACAAGTTTGGTCACCAAGTTTTGATAGGCGATTATTCACCACGGTTGGCTGACTTCGGCTTTCCAGTCTTCTCTTTTAAGGCTCTGGCTCCTTTAGTTTCCTCTGAATAAAGAAATAAGGTCAGGCAAATCAACCATTAAAGAGCCATTGGTAAATCGGGCAGTTCAAGTAGTCTTTCCTTCTAATAACAGTATTATTGTGTAATCTCAGTGATGTAGGACTTGCATGAAAAGTAGGAATAAGAGTATCTATCCCCGTAAGTAATGGCTAAAAACAAACGCACACAAAAACCACAGAGCTTTAATCCCAAATCATAGTATAGTCAATTCTAAGCTTTATTCCCAAATCATAATATATTTAAAATTTAGCGACCAAGTATAGAACCCTAATATAAAAGGAAATACTCTCCTACTAAAATCTACACCATAATTAAATTTTATAGAATATCGTCCTAATCAAATATTTATCTCTAAATAACAATATAAAATCAATAATGGATTTCTTAATTTTTCTCTTTTCTTATGTGTTATTCTCTCGGCCATTGAAAAACACGTCTTCGAGTTTTGAAATATCGAAGAATAATTAACCATAGTCGGGAAGATGTCTCCCAAAAAAACATGCACACAACACATTCGATACTCCAATTTGATCACAATTTTCGGGATAAAATATAAACTTTGAATTTTAAAATAGCTTGAGATTCTAATGTTTCATCCAGAAAAAGAAAATCAAAATGTTTGATCACACATTCACACATTCACACATTCACACATTTTCTTTATTTTTGCGTTCAACCTCTTCATCAACTTGAATTACCTCTGGAATGTCTTCATTACAAACCACTTGTGAGTTTCCAACCAGCTCAAACATCCTCAAACTCAGTTCTTCAGGTTTATCCATCTTTGAATCATCAAGTTGAACACACTGAATGTTGGCGTCTCCAATCTCGTGAACCTCAAGATGTAAGTGGCATTGAACTAAATATGAATGAAAATAGCACGTGGATACAAACTGGCAATGATTCTTTAAATCTATAAGTCTTGTTTCCAACAATGTTAAGTCATTGCACAATTTCATGTAAAAGAAATTTGATGGTCAAGCTGCTTGATTTAGTTCACAAGAATTCTGAATCGCTAAAGCTTTCTGGAGTAGCAGTCTAGCAGACCTTGAAAAAACTATTGTTATCTCTCTCGCTTTTCAGGGTTGTAAAAAGCGGTCTAGGAGGCCGCTGAGGCGTCGACGTGCCTCTACGATTTTTTAAGCCCAAGGCACTTAAAAGATTGCCTAGAGCTGCTAGGCACTCCTAGGCTGCCGACTAGGTGACTGAGTTGGTTGAGGCGGACGAGTCGGGCAAGTCGGACAAGCAACTAGCCGCGATGGTCGATCAAAAAGTCCTAGGCCTGCACCTGCTGCTGCGAAGAATCTTCTATTCACTTTAACCTCACGACCTCCTGCGTTGCAAGTTGCAACCTTCGACTCTTGCAAACTTCGACACTGATGCAAGTTTCAACCTCCAACGCTGACGGAAGCTTTGACCTCGCATCCTAATCTCTTTAACCTCTCCTCTTCCACTATGTATAGTTGAGTATTTGTGCTGCCATTTATGGATTCTAGAGAGAAGTAAGTTTTTGTGGTTGAAAAAAAGACAGCACATAGGTGAGCGAGAGGTCATAAGAATATGGGATTAGGTGGCTGCTATTTATTGAGTCTCAGTCTTCTGATTATTAAAAAAAAGACTAACAATAACAAGTAAATTGATGTAGGACGGGGTAGGAAGAAAGGAATAAGAGTATCTATCTCCGCAGAGAAACGGTAAAGAAACACACAAAAGCACACAACTGTAATCTCAAATCAATTCATTCAATCATCTATCAAATAATGAAGTATTACAATGCTTAAATAGAAAACCAATACTTGGGGACCAAGTAAAAACCCTAATTTAAAAAGGAAACAATCTTCTAACTAAAATCTACTACTACAATAAAACTTTTCTAATTAAAAATCTCATAATTAAAATCTACTATCATATTTAAAACTTCCAGAATATCCTACTAAATTAATTACATTTACAACCCAACATTTATCTCTAAATAACAATACAAATTTAATAATAAACTTCTTGAATTTCTTCTTTTGTATCGCATCATTTTCCTCGCATTTGAAAAAAACTTGTCTTTGAGTTTTGAAATATCGAAGAATAATAAACCATAGTCCGGGAAATGCATGCCAACAAAACATACACATTCGATGTTTCTTGAGCACAAATTTTGGGAATAGCGTTGACACAAACAAGAAACTAGATGCAACTTTGGACTCGAATATGGAATTTGGCATAAGAAAGTCAACATGTTCTACCTTAATTGTCCTTTTTTGTGTTCAGCTTCTTGGTCAACACGGTTCACCTCTTGCACTGCACTTCCTTTAATGCAAACCTCCTTGGAATCTTCAATGGATACAACATCCTCAACTTTAGCCACTTTAAGAACCTCACGAGTCTCGGCGTGTCGAAGTTCTTATTCTTGAAAAGTCTCATTATGATACAATCCTGGTCGGGCTCGTATTAAACAACAACGACTCAACTCAAGTTCCGAGGGTTCAACAAATTGTCTTCAGTGATTGAGCTAATGAGTACGAGCTCAATTCATATGAACGAGAAGTGAAGAATTGCTATTGGAGCTTAAAGGCATTAGAAGGAGCAAACTTTGTCGTCGTGTTCTGAACCAAATACGGCCGTAGTGCCGTGTGCTTAAACCAAAACCATTATTTCTGACTGCCGTCTTACTCTGCTGAGACACAAAATTGTCTCGACTTGAAAGCCTTGCAAGGCCAAAGCCGTTCAATTCAATAGCGGCCATATGGAAATTCAGTTGACATTGTTTTGGAAGATTTGGACACGGATTTACTTCCTTAATTAACTATTTTCAGTATATTTTCAGATTCCTATTATAGTTAGGATGTTTGTTAGATATGATTTGATTTTCTTATGATTTACTAGCTAGGAATTAGATTTCCATTCAAATTGTCTATTCCTTATAAAATTAGGGATTTATTCTATTAGTATAAATAAGATACATAGTTGATGTATTAGGGGAACAACTTTGATTAATAAAATTACTTTGTCAGATTTTCTCATCTTTTGGATCTTTAAGAATTCCTAGATTAGTTCTTAGTTTTCTTGAGATTCATTATTGACTTATCATACAACAATACATAGTTGTGTGTGGCGTTTTTTACCATACATCAATCATTGATTGTACCAAGGTCACCGCTTACATATAAGTGAGTGGTCAAGGTGTCATTGATGTTCCATTTAACGCAGATTTTCCTTGCGTGATCAATTGTATCAAGGTTCTCGTCTCATTATAGACGTTGGGTTAAGGTGTTGAGAGAGTTCCACCCTTACAACTTTGTTAGAAACGATTCGAACAACGACCATCTCACGCAAGCGTGCCGTGGAGTTTATCACATTGTCTCTTAATATTTTCTTGTAGGATCTGGCATCACATTTTTAACCTTTGTGTCGATTTCTTAACCACAGGTTGGAATTGCGGCGATGAACTTTGAAATATTAGCTTGATATGTTAGAAGTGCGGCAATGGATTTTTCAATTCTTCTAAGACGATCCTCCCAATTATAAGTCACCATAATTGATATGGTATATCTATTTTCTCTGGCCCGACCAATTCTCTCTTTTTTTGCTCTTGGGGCTTAGGTGCAAAAAGTACAAAGAAATAGGGACTGATTTGAACTTTCCTAAAACTCAAGGGGCCGAATTGAAAATATTAGAAACTTTGGGGGCTGAATTGCAAATTTCAAAAACTTAGGGGGCTGAATTGCAAATTTTAGAAACTTAAGGGGGCTGAATTAAAAATTTCAGAAACTAGAGGTACTAAACTGTAATTTGTCCAGAAGAAACAACATAACTTTAATGTCGTGCACTGTAGTGATGAACAGTGACGTTGAACTTTTTTTGGGGATAAATGGAGACTACGATGACAACGATCACTGCCTCAAATCGTGCTTTTGTTTTGGAAAATTGTTGTCGATTCTCCAGCGAATTTCGACAATTTGAGGGAGGCCAGAAAATAAAGGTAGGAAGGAATTAGGTGAAATCAAAAGATATCATGAATTTTGGCTCTTGATACCATTATGATGTAGGACGGGGTGGAACTAGAAAGAAGGAATAAGAGTATTATCTCTATACAGAATCGGTAAAAAAACATACAAAAACAAAAAGTTGTAATCTCAAATCAAATTAATCAATTCATTCAAACATCTATCAAATAATAGTATTACGATGCTTAAATAGAAAACTCAATACTTGGGGACTAAGTAAAAACCTTAATTTAAAAAGGAAATAATTTCATAACTAAAATCTACTACTACAATAAAAGTTTCCTAATTAAAATCTATTATCATAATTAAAAATCTCATAATTAAAATTTACTACCATAATTTAAACTTCTAAAATATCCTACTAAATTAATTACATTAATCTCTAAATAACAATATAAAATTAATAATAAACTTCTTGAAATTCTTCTTCCGTATCGCATCATAAATGCTACTGTTATTTAGCAAAAAAAGAAGCAGAAAAAGAAAAGTAAATGCTACCGTTAATTATTAACTATTAAGTTATTAATTTTTGAGTTTCATTTTGAAGCAATAGTAATTAGTAATTATTATATATTTATGTGTTAATTGCTTTTATATGGCATTATGGCCTAGGAATCACAAACACTTTCCGGAGGGTCACAAATTTCTGACACGCCTCGACCATGCATCCGACACGTGTCCGCGAGTTCCTCTTTTTATTTTTTAAAGCTCGGACACGCCTTAGACACGTCGGGACACGCTAGAGGACACGGATGGGGTCAAATTTTTTATAAAAAATATTGCAATACTTAAATTACAATATAAAAATTATGGGTTTTTTTATGTCTTTTAAGTTTGGACATTATTATATAACTATAAAATATTTATTATGGAATGTGTTTGTGTTTCTTATTATTTTGTTAAAATTTTTATGATCCTCTCATTAATATTAAATTTATTTATTATAATATATATATATATATATATATATATATATATATATAAAATTGAGGTTGTCCTTGATGTATCATATTCTCTTTTTTTTTTTTTGGAAAATGTCGTATCTAGTGTCTCGTATCGTGTTGTGTTCAGGTCTCATGTCCGAGTCGGTGCTTCATAGATTATGCCTTATATTATGGTAAAAAAGTTCAATTTTAATTTTAAAGAAGAATATTTACTTATCTAAAATATTACTACCTTAATTGTCACAAATATAAAAAATAAAAATAAATAATAACTAGACCGTTTAGAAATCCGCCTAGGCGCCGACTACGCTCTTTAGGTGGTAGGCCCCCCTCGCCTGCTTAGGCCCGCTTAGTGACTTTTAGAACACTATAGTTTTAGTGGGATAGATGGAGACTGATAACGACGATTCCAGTTGTAGATTGCTTTTTTGTCTCGAAAAATTGTGGGAAATTTTGACAAAAATATGGAGGCCAAAAAAATTTGGATAGGAAGAAATTGGGTGAAATAAAAAAAATCATGAATTTTTGCTTTGATACCAAATGAATGTAGGATGACATGGAAAGAAGGAATACGAATATCTATGAGAATCAATAAAGAAACACATTCACAAAGCACACAATTTTAATCTCAAATCATAAATATTCATGTTTGAAAAATATTACATATTACAACTCTTATATAGGAACTCTACAAATTAGCGACCAAGTAAAGAAGTTTAATATAAAAAGGAAATAATTACCAAATTAATATCTATTATTATAATTAAAACCAATCTCCTAGTTGTAATCTAGGACTATAAGTAAAAACCCTACTTAAAAAGAACTACAATTAGCACTTTAGAGTATCCTACTTTATATAAGTTATAAATAATTACATTGTTAATCAAATATTTTTCTTTAAATAACAATAAAAAATTAAAAATAAATTTCTTGACTTTTATCTTTTTCTGCTCACTCGGGCTCTGAAGCTGCAATTGTAGATTCCAAGTCTTTTGTTATTTGGTCATTACACTTGGGTGCCCTTGGAATTTATTCTGCATATAGTTTCTGTTTTTCTTTGGAGTTATATTTATCAAGGGCTTTCATTTGTCTGTTTATTTTTATTTTTTAGTTTTGCAGTCTTAGATTGTCCTTCTGTTTTGGTATCTTTTCTTTCTTTTGCTCCATCTGTACATTGATCATACTCTTTTCTAGCGGTTTTTAGTTGAACTTGTGAAAATCATGGCATGATGATGGGATTCAATCTGTAAGAATGTATATAACTTCTCATTCCTCAAATGAACCAGTTTATATATATATATATATATATGTATATATATGGAGTATTATTTATTTATTTAAAGCCTAGAAGTAGGGGTGAGCAGTTCGGTTATAACCGAACCGAATAAACTATTTGGTTATAACCGAAAACCGAACTTAACACATTCCTACTATCCGAACTGTTAACCGAATTAACTGATAACCCAATTACCGAATTTATAATTCGGTTATTCGGTAAATAACCGAAATGAAAGGCTTCCATCAAAATGCCAAGAAGGAACTGCAGACTGTGGTACTCTAACTTGAAGGACAATTAAAAGAGCAAAAATCAAGCGAAGATGCTTTGAAAGTTGAGATTGAAATTCTCAAGGCCGAGATTGATGAGAAATCTGTTTTGAAGGATCGTTTGAGAGCTAGAGAAACAATTAGCAATTGCTGAGGCCCGAGTAAAAGAAGAGGTAATTCAATTTATAGTATATAAATTGAACTAATAAATAAGAGAGTACTCTACATAATTAGCCACATAAGAACAGAAGAATGGAATGTCCGTTTACAGACTTACAGTAATCAAAGATTTTAGCACGACTTGAAAATCACTAGAAAATATGATTTTTTTTTTTGCAGGGTACCGGAGTTGGTCAAACTGAATTGAAGGAAGGAGTGGCTGTGAAATCTAGGGACATGGGTTCCCCTATTTCAACTCCAACAAAACACAGACATAAGAAAAAGTTAGATGCAACTTCTGGTCAAACTTCATCTTCTTCAGAGACAAACTCAAATCACCGAGGCTCCTTCTGGCATGACCTTCAAGTTCATTTTGGGTGTAGCTCTGGTTTCAGTGATCATTGGCGTAATTCTTGGAAAAAGATAACGGAGCGAAACTGAGAGTCGAGAGGGAGAGAGGCCGAGGCGCGGACCGTGAGAGGTGGAGGTCGGAGACTGAGAGAGGCGGAGAGGAATAGATGGTGGAATTGGGATATGAGATTTGGGAATGGAATTAGGGACTAGGCGGCAAGGTCAAAATGTGAACATTATAGTCATATACTGATATATAGTCACATATATAATTATAAAATTATTATTTTTTTAATCAATCAGTTCGGTAATTCGGGTACCCGAATAACTTATTTTTTAAAACCGAAACCGAATACCGAACAATAAATCGGATATAACCGAAGTTAGAAAAAAACCGAAAAATCGAAATAATTCCGGTAATTCGATTTTATCTGTTTTTTGCTCATTCCTACCTGGAAGGCTATATTTATACTATATGTATTTGTGGAAGCCTTGGAGGCACCAATAGTTACATACATAAAGATGAAGAATTTATATATTGTAGTTGGAGGAACCCACATGCCTAGAGGACTTTTGGTCAATATATTGATTTAAGAAAACAGCTTGATGCAAGCTGATGCCTCAGTCTCTTAGGAGTCAAGGATGTTCTGTAGGAATTTATCAAAAGCTTGCAAGAAAACCTAGGAATTACAACTTGGGTTTTACCAACTCCTAGTAAAAGGATGAAAGAATCATACCTCTAAGCTTGGCATTACACCATGTACAAGAACTTAAAATTTTATGAAACCAAAACCTTGGAGGTTACACTTGCTTGATAAATAATATAGTTTGAGCAAATGAATGTACAAGTGTCCTAATAGATACGTAACTGGTTTAATAGAGACCTTCACGTCTGAGAAGTTCCTTTTTCACGAGCAACCTTTTTAGTGGAGGTCACTTCAACGTAAGAGTCGAGTAAATAGTAATACTACTTGGTGAGAACCCCTTAAAAATAGCCTTATTTGTTGAGGAGGTTTATAATACAAAGTTAACCATAACTAGCTAAACAACCCTATATTTATTTTAGTTAGTAGTATGTGCACGAGTTATGATTTCATTCTACAATTGATTATGAATATTAAATATAAAAGAATTCCCGTCATGAGATTTGGACAGGTTTTCAATCATACATTTTTAGTTTACCTGATTTTAAATTGTGGTTGGCCCATATTTTGATCGACAGCGACTTGAGGTAATAGAATTTTTTGTCTACGTTTCATCCTATGCTGAGTTTGTGAATATGGGTAGTTAATTAAATGTGCTTGAACTTCCCATCACATATATAGACTTGATCAGCTATCAAAAAATTTCATGGACATGCATTATTATTTTTTTCTTCAAAATGTATCATGCCTTTGGTATGCAATTTTCTTTCTTTTCATTCTCCATTTCTATGTTTTCTCTGTCTTGTTATTATGTGATGTTTCTCCAACCCTTATAGAAACTTGACCCACTTGACAGGTTTATGCGTTAATGTCTTTCCTGTCACTCGTCATAAGTGAGAGTGCCATAATCTATTTTAATTCCATTCGGGAAATGTAAGTATTTCCATATCTCTAGTTATTTAGGATTACTTTGTGCCTTTTTGTTTAATTTTTTTAACTACACGTACCTTTTATTGTTTCAATCATCTCTGTCTTTATAATGTATTTCAGGAAAACTAACACCCTTGAGCATTTAAGTGTTCAACTGTTCATACTTCATCGTGTATTTGAGTAGGTGAACATTACAATAATCATAGTTATATATGAGCGAGAATTGTTGCAAGTGTTGGTAAACCAGTATGCTTTTCATGTAGCTAATTATTGTCACAAAAAATTGAAAGATATTTGGTTGTCCAAAAGCTTGGTTGGAAGGTAGTAGTGTAGTTTTGGTCATCTAGCTCTACATATTTTAGACATATATATATGGTTGCTATTGCAACTCCTATATATGATGCTATTCCATAATATCATATTATGTGCTTTTTTGACTGTTCACATGTTAAAGTTTCATTAGTCCTGATAGCGTATAAGAGTTTTTTTTTTACTATATGTTTACCGAACTTTCATTATATTTGGTAGTTAGTAGCCTAGTATTAACATGGGTAAAGAGGTTGTTCATTTCTTTTGTAGTCATGGCTTTAGTTACTGTTGCTTCAGGTTTGTAATAAAGTTAAAGCTACATTACAAGAGTTATCCTCTAACCTAATTTGCTAATAATTTCAGATATGAAGCTTGGGTCATTTATAATTTCCTGTCCTTGTGCCTGGCGTGGGTAGGTGGTCCAGGAGCTGTTGTGTTAAGTCTAAGCGGACGTGTTTTGAAGCCAAATTGGTGGTTGATGACATGTTGCTTCCTTCCAATTCCACTTGATGGGTGAGTTATTAACAGCTGATTCCCGTCCCTTTTGATTGGTTGGTGACTTGGTGCATGGTGAACTTCTAAATGTAAGATTTTTTTTGCCATATGGAGAAACTGGGATCTTATAACTTGTAGGGGTAGATAGTGAAATAAGTGTTCTAAGGAATTGTTTAATCCTGCTGTTCTAGAATAGGTGTTGGTCAACTCCTCCCTTCTAATCTGTCCGCAATCAAATCTTTGTGTTGTAGACTTAGTAACTATATAATAGGTAATTGTGAATTCTTAATATTTTGGTGTTATTGTAACTGGCAGTACATGTGGTATTACATGCTGCAGTCAGGGCTGTCTATCTTGGGATGGCTGATATGATTTAGAATACTCTGGAAGTGTATGAGGTCTTTCTTTTGCATTCATTGAAGACTTGAAGTGATTCACACCTGAAGTTTACAACTCTTATTTTGTATTTGATGAAGCATGCTTCTGAAACTGTTGAAGTTGTGCAGGCGTTTCATACGAAAGTGCAAGCAAGGGTGTTTGCAGTTTGTTATTCTTAAGCCCATGTTAGTTGCCGTTACGATAATACTTTATGCGAAAGGGAAATATCATGATGGAAATTTCAGTGCAAGAGAATCATATCTATATCTCACCATTATCTATATGATTTCCTACTCTATGGCGCTGTATGCCTTGGCCTTGTTTTACGTTGCATGCAGGGATTTGCTCAAGCCATTTAACCCTGTTCCAAAGTTTATCATCATCAAGTCTGTTGTTTTTCTGACTTATTGGCAGGTAGGATTTAGAACATTCTGTATCATTAAGTCTGTTATTTTTCTCAGTCTGAATTTTAGCGATACTGGTGAAAATGTTGCATATATGTGTGTGTGTATATGAATATATATTTTATGTCATAAATGTTTATAATGTATAAATTCAGTTTTACTTTTGCTTGTTTGACTCATTGATCAACTGAAACGGTGATCCAGTCTAATGGAATAATTTTTTTCCCCCCTTTCTTTTTCTTATGACCCCAGACCCATATTGATGTTGAGCAGTCAATTATGTTAACCTGTTCATTCCAATTTTTTATAACTTGAATCATAGCTGAATCCACCATCTGCGTACTTATGGTGCCGTCCTATTAAGTCCAATCATCTGTTCTATCACTCTATCCATTCATCAATCCTGCTGTAATCTGTTGATATGCTATAATCTATTAAGATCCAACTATGCTTGTCAAGGGCATAAATAGTTGATCTTTGCTGCAGTTTACTAATTTATCTGTCCAGTTGTTTGGTAGATCCAGGTCAATCAAAGGACGAAAGGCTATTATAATTCTGTTTGTTGTTGCTATAAACAAATCATCAAAACTAATCCATGCTCCATTCAGCGCAATTTGATTCCAGCTGCTATTGTCAATAACTTGCTTTATACTTGGTTTTGGACAAAGTAAAAGAACCTAGATTAAAAAGAGAATCCCCTTCATCAAAACAGACAGAGATGTGAAGTCTTCTCATTTCAGAGAAGACCTTAGAATTTCTAAGAAGTTTGATGAGAGTGCAAAAACTCATCTGGAAATTGTTGTAGCCTAGACTCTTGCTTATCTGTTGATATGCGGGGGGGTTGCTGTGTTTTTCCCCCAGTATTATTATTGTTGTTGTCTTAGTTTATGGAGGTTGAATTATAATATTTATGGAGTATGCAAGGCTCATAATGACTTGGCTTCTGGTGTCCCTCTTTTTTTTTTTTTAATACAAAAAGTATGATGAGTGCCTTCTGATTGGATTCTGTGGAAGGATGGATGAAACTTGTTGTGGTATTCCTGTATTTATCTCATTGTCTTCCTTCATTTCTTGTTAGGGTGTTATGGTTTTTTTAGCGGCGAAGTCTGGTTTTATAAATGGTGCAGAGGAAGCTGCTGAATTTCAAAATTTTATAATTTGTGTTGAGATGCTCGTCGCGGCTATCGGTCATCTTTATGCATTTCCATATAAGGAGTATGCTGGTGCAAACATTGGCATTTCTCGTGGGTTTTCAGAAAGCCTTGCACACGCTCTCATGCTAAATGACTTTTACCATGACACAGTCCATCAGGTGAGTCATGCAACTTCCACTCGTCTTATTTTTCCGCTTTTGGTCTCTTTAAGAAAGTATACATGGTCTCTATTTGTTCTGCTACCGATACTCCATACGGCTTTTTTGGATCCTTCGTACGATCTTTTCTACCATTGTGCAGTTTGCACCAACTTACCATGATTATGTACTCTACAACCATGGTGAGGGTGACGAGGGAACAACGAGGTACCGGGCACGGACCTTTGTCCCGACTGGACCAGAGATGGATATTGTACGAAAAAACAAACATATTTTTGGAAACAAGGTAGACGACATACAATTATATAGTGTATCATCTTCTGGTAGTAGCACTCACCATAATCAGAGCACAGTTCAGGATAATTCAAAATCAGAGTCAATGAACTCTTCCTTGCTCATGGATTCCTCTATCTCGGTGCCATATGACCTGTCACTCATCGACATGGACGTGCCCAATAATTCCGGAAAGGTCCCTGAAGCTAATGAGGCTGGGACACGGTGACAAAAATGTATCAGTGGCAGCTAATTCAACTATAGTTCTCACATGTAAGTTTTCCTTGGTTGCAGATACTGATCTCAATTTTCTCAGTTTCCTGTGTCATGATGAAGTCCTAGTTCTATATGATTTAGTTGCAATCATCATTAGATTTTGTACATGGTAGTATACTCACCTCTTCCTGATTCATAGTAGCTGTTACTACTCGGATGTATTTCTCGTGTTGTACCTCGTCGTTGCAATTTGTATTGTAGATATGGAACTGTAATTGTACTGCTTGCTTATATTGAAACTTTGATCATTCCGGTATACCTGATATGGGGCTTTGATTCTCTCTGAATCTCTCTACCTCCTTGTCTGGAAAAACAAGACTCTAGACAAAATTTCATGCACTCAGCTGTGATTACCAACACTATATTTTGTAAAAGATCTGTGTTGAGGCTTGGATCTAGGCCTCAAAGCTTAAGATTATTTTGAAGCATCTAGGTGTCATGTTATTAAATCTAGGTATTATGTTCTTGTTTGTCTACCAATTTATGAAGTGTTTAGAGTTCCAAACGCATCCGAGAATCTTATTTGTCTACAAATAGTTTATTCTTGACACTACTTATTTAACTCAAAGTGTAACATTTGAGGCTCAAACTAACCACGCCATTTTTGGCCCTGATAATCGAACATATCCTATGTTGTGTTTTTTATATATGCGTGTAATATGCTATTATTTTAAAGTCCTTATGGTTGAAATGTCCTTTTCCTTTAATAACCAAACTTTAACACATATTTTCCTATTATAGAATTTGGACTCATTGATAGTGGAGATTTAATGACTTTATGAAAGTTCCATCTTCATTCTTTATCTTTAATATCTAAATTTTTTTTATCCTGGATACAATTTTTGAATGGTTGACCAGAGATTGACAATGATAGTGGAGATGAACTTGATGAAAGTTCCATTAGAAATTAAAATTTTTGGGTGTGGGCCAAAGATGGGTGCAATTTGGTGGGAAAGTCAGGGGCTGGGGGGGGGGGGTGGGGGGGGGGTGTTCTTTCTGTGGTTGAATTCCAGTAATGTTTAAAAGGATTAGGCAGTGCGTTTATCTGCAGCTTACTTTTTAGTTTCCTTGTAATGAAGATATTATGAATCCAAAGCTTATATTAGAAGGTAACCACATCACATGACACATGCAGTTAATGCAAGGAATTAGTTATTGTTGAGATATTGAAGTACATTAAATATATTACTCATCCGTTCCATCTCCAGCGTAATAGTCAATATTTTGGCTTTTCAAATTGGTCGCAGGTATGAGGTCCTTGCCGGAAGGAGTTACAAATGGCCGCAACTTAGGCCACAGATCTGTTAGTTGAAATAGTGTCCCCATCTAAGCGTATGCTGTGAAATAGTACCATATATATATATATATATATTGATTCTCTCTCATTTATATTCTAGTAATTTCTAAATAGTTAATCAAACCCTTTTTAATGTTAGTTTAGAAGTCTCATGTTAAGTTTCCCAACTGTTTTTGTGGCTGCTCTTGCTTTACAAGCTATGCATAATTAAGCTTGTACCTCACTCTCCTTCAATCTCCATAGCTTCTTTTTGACTCCAACAACCTTTTTAAAGAAAAAAATAGGTTTATAGGTTGCGTACGAGGAATGACAATCACCTTTTCATTTGATGAGTATTCTAATACTCTATCGATTGTAAAATTAGAGATATATTTTTTTAACCACGACTATTAGTGATTGTTTTTTTAACTTATCTCTAGAAAACGGTGACATTATAATATTCAATTTATATAAAATAAAGTGATATGTAGAGAAATTTTTGTCAATTTAAATTTTTTAAAAAATAAAATGTATCTCCAATTTTAAAACGGATGGATTACGTTTTAGAAGTGTATGAATGTCAAGTTTCAACCATGTTTCTCAAATATAAAATCACTAACCTGCCATTGTTCTTTACTTGTTTTCTTTCCCCTCCCTATTTTAGAAAGTGATTTACTTTCCTTATCTAAAGTATTTGTCATGGTTCTAGTTTCAAGATGATTAATCTTTCTATTATAAGAAAAGAGTCCCATTTTTACTTTAAGATGTCAATTTTTCCATTAAGAGGTGGACTATTAAGATGCATTAAGATGTAATTAAATATTATATAATTAAATGAGTTGTTTTACCCTCGAGTAATAAGTAGAGCTCACCATCTATTATGGGTGGACTTTTTTTTTTCCCCCTTTAAATTTGTGACATTTATTTTGGGACAAATTACATAGGAGATGAGATATTTTTGATGAACTAGTACTTGGGACAAAGTAATACAGGAAATTGATGATCTAGTTGTTTTTCTTGCTTTTGGCATATTTCACATTTAAACTCTCTTTTTTGCTATTGAAGATGCTGATTGACTTATCAAATAAAGTAATAAACCAAGCTCAAAATGCAGTAGAATCATGGTTCTAATCCAGCTTCCATTAGCTCAGAATCCATTTTTAATAAGATCTAATAGGCCGGCCTCTACATAATACTACAAACTCATTTATAATGTTTATGGGTATGTTCACAATTAACATTTATTGTAGTTAACAATTTAACATTCGTTGTGTAGACGAATTTTAACACTAGCATTCACTCAACTGTTTGACGTATATGTCAAACAGCTGGACAGACGATAGTTAAAAATATGTTTGTCCAACTATTTGATGGACTGTTGACTACAACAAACTTCGATTATAAATATGATGCATATATATCTATAGATTGACTATATGCAGCGAATTATAGGGAACGAACTAAAAACGACAGATAAAATCGTCGCTATAGTCGGTTCGTTTTTAGTTCTCTCCCTATAGTTTGCTAGAGAGACGAACCGTATATCTATATATATTTACACACACATATATATACGGAAAGGTTCTCGTTGGAGAACCTCCTTGCACGCGCTACATGTATGCCACACACACAATACACATATATATATATAATTCGCTTTCTACAATAATCCCAAAAGCGGTCTGAATGAATCCCATTATAAGCGACGATTTTTTCCGTCGCTATAGCATAGAAAATCGATTTTTTTATGCTATAACGACGATTTTTCCGTCGCTATAACCGGTTCGCTAGACAGAGTCGGGCTATATCAGTTGTTGTCTTGTTCATGGATACCTTAATATTGACAATGAATAGCAAGTACAAAAAAATCAATACTCCGGATCAGTGTTCTAATTTGGATTACTCTAGTGGCAGGGAGTGCCAATAACATTCTTAGGAATGTCAAATTATAAAAAGTCATACAACATTTTCGAGAGCTAAAGTTGTTGAAGGCAGTTTGCCTTTAATAAGATGGTCTATGACCAGAAAAATGTAACAAAGATTTGTTCATTAATTTGAAAAATAAACTCATTTTGTATTTCCCAATAAAAATTTATAAAAAATTATATTTAAAACGACACAATATCTTAAAATTTACTATTATAATTTTATCATCATATTATTAAGATTAAGCTAAAATTTTATACTTTCAAAGATAAATATGAAACAAAAATAAAAATCTGCTTATAAATTTTACAATAGGAATTTTTTGTTTTATTTTTATATATATTTATATAGAATGAAGGTGTATCATTTTGAGAGAAGGATATGGAATAAAATAAGTACCAAAATTATTATTTTTCTCATCTTGTGAATTTTCAGTTTTCTCCCTCCTCCAACTTTTGAATTAAATATAGGAAATTGTTAAATTTATAATAAAAAATATTATTTTCACAACAAAAGTATCGCTATAGATTCTATAGCGACGATTTTCACTATCGCTATACATCTACAACGACATTTTTATTGTGAAAATAATAAAAAATGATGTGAATTTAATAATTCCCTTAAATATAACATGAAAAACGAGAAAAGAAAAAGAAACGTGACTTTAAAATAAAAAAAAGAAATACCAAAAAGTCAAAGTAGGTGACGTGGATTGATATCTTCGTCAGCATCCCATTTTGAACCATCACGAGGAGACAGAGAGAAACGTGTACGTGTGAGAAAAATAAAGGCAAAACGACAAACATATAAATAAAACTCACTAAAGTCACGTGACACCCCACACCCCCCACGCCCTACCACCCACCACCCACCACCCACCAATATATAAAGTAGTACCCACCCCGTCCCACGTATAAAGTAGGAATCCGGTTAACCTAAAGTTTATTTTTTAATAAATTGATCAATTAACTAATAAAATATTAATATACATATAATTTCGTCTGCGTGTCAGCACTCTATTGATCAATTGATTAACTTACTCAAAAATAAACTTCATACTAACCACTTTCACTCGTCGGATAAACAGTCCTTTTAGGGGTATATTTTTGAACGACATTCTACTGATATTTTTATTGTAGTACCTCTTAAAAAATATTTAATATTTATTTTAACTGAAATTTTTATAAAAAATAGTGTTTTAGGTATAATTTAGATATATACAAAAAACATGATGTATACAATCTGCATAACCCTTTCTAAATACAATTAAGAAAATATGAATTAAAAAAGAAGTCTAAAAATATGATTCAAGCAAATGAACTCTAAAAACAATTATGACTGAATCATTAAACACAAACTAAATAAAAATAAAAATAAAAATCTACACAAGTAAAAATGTTGATTTTATAATTTTTTTTCTCACTCTGTCGCATGAATAAATATTGAGAAATTAATATTTTTATTCGTAAAAATATTAAATAAAAAGAGGAAATCTTTTCCTATACACTTGCGTACACCACTCCGACGGCGCCATGTCTTTCTCCTCAAATCTCAATGCAACAATAATTTAAAGCGGGTATGACTTTAACTTGTCCAGATAAATAATCATATACTCCTTCCTTCTCTTTTTAAATGTTACTACATCCGTTCTTAAAATATTATTATTTAAAATTTTGTCAAGTATTATTTTTCAAATAAAATTTATTTAAAATTTTATCACTATTCTTTTATGGAAAATTAAAAACTATTAATACAAAAAAGAGAATTTTTTAGGACAATGAGAAAAGATACGGGCAATATAAGAAAGTAAATAATTTATTTTTCTTGAAAGTTGTAAACGACAAATTTTTTAAAATAAATTTTTTCTTTTAAAACGACAATCTTTTAGGAACGGAGGGAGTATTTTAAAAGACTGTTTTTGTTTTTTAATATTTGTTATTTGAAAATTTTAAGTAATTATTAATTATTTAGTTTTAATATTAATATAAGTATTAAATATAATTTTGGTTTTATCATTATTTTCTATCAAATAAGTAATACTTTTTTTTTATTTCAATGCAAGGATTATATTAACATTTAAAATTATTTTTAGCTAAAAATATAGCATTTATTATTTTTTCACACATATTAAGAAGATGAATGAAATAACAAAATTATCCATAATAATATGTCATTAATTATTTTCAATGTAGGCAATGTAGGTGAGAAAATAATTTTCTAGTTATTCAATTCAAAATATTCTCTCTCCATACTTATTAAATACGGAGAGAATTAGAATAAGAAAAGTATGAGATATTTAATGCTACGGACATAATAAGAAAAAAGAAATTGTTAAATCCACAACATAAAATATTATTTTCACAACAAAAGTGTCGTTATAGATCATATAACGACGATTTTTACCGTCGCTATACATCTACAACAACACTTTTGTTGTGAAAATAATAAAAAGTGTTGTGAATTTAATAATTCCTTAAGAAAAATATGTAAAAGTTTGGTCATTAAAGAAAAATAGACATTTAATATGAGATTATCAAAAATAATAATAAAAATTTTTATCATGTGACGGAGAGAATATATGTATCCTAAAAAGACAAATAATAAAAGACGGTTGAATAAAAAAAATAAAAGGTTAAAAATAAGAGACTCAAAGTCCAAACATCGATCGATTAATATAAAATTAATTGATCAATATAATGTAATACACTGATCAAAAAATAATCTGTACATATTAAATTAGTATTAAGTTAACTTTATGCTAATCCCATCCCACTCGAACAACTCATTTATAACCCCTGCTCGGCTGCTCAATTCCCTATTCTCGCACTAATTTCTCTCTCCTCTCCCTTCTTTTTTCTTCTCTTTTGTGTTCTGTTTTTCTCCCTGTTTCTACATAATAAAAATTTGCAAAATCTACAGACAAAAATGGCTGCAAGTCAAATGGGTTTAGTCCCAATATTCAGGCCCGAAATGGGTTTCACAGATATGGAAAAGAGGCAGCTTTTTATCAGGAGTTACCACTTCTCCAGAAAACAGAGCCTTTCAGAGAGAATCAAGAAATCTTTCTTTGGGGTTAAGAAGGTCATTCGGGTCAGGCTTAGATCCGTCCGAAAGCTCCGGAAGATTGTCTGGTTCAGGCTCAAACATGGCTTCTTTTTTTACTCTACTAGGAAGAGAAAGTTTCTTCGCCTCCAAAACAACAACTGTTGCAGATCAAATGGCCTTTCTTGGCCTTCTTCTTGTTTCTGGTAGGAGTTAAATTTATAATTATATTTTTTTTCCTTTTTCATTGTTATATTGTTAAATTAAAATTTGTTATTATTTTTTTTGGTGATTTGGGAAATTATTATGTAGTGAAAAGAGTGTGGGATAATATATGGTCAGTTACATAATGGTGTATATAAGATGATTTTCGTGTGGAAATATTATTTTTTGTTGTGAATTTATTAATTTTTTTTAATTGTTATGGTAGTTTTGGGTGTAAACGAATCGAGTCTATCCCGAGTATTGAGTTGCTCAAATTTGGGTCACAAAATTTATCGATTATGAAATAAAATTTGATTGAGCGCTTCATTTAGTTAATCTAATGGAAAGACGATTTGAATCGAATTCTTGAAGCTGATTTTTTTTCGAACGAATATAATCCGAGTATCAATAAAAAATTATAATTTGAGGAAGTTTGAGTAATATATCGAACTTTAAAATTTACTCATATTTGACTCATTTATATTTTAAGTCGAACTTAAATCGAACTTTTAGTCTAGCGAGTACGAATCGAGTTCGAATTATTTGCTCATTTTACGGCCTTAATAGCAGTGAGGTGACATGCCTTGTTTAGAAGCTCAACCCATTATTTTGTTTTATTTTAGAAAATTAAGCTAAATTGTACATTAACACTTGCAAAATATGTGTGGCATCACATTTCATGCCATACCAAACATTCAAAAATTAAGCTCAATTCTAAGGTGCCCGGTTGAATAGCCCAAATCATTCATTAGAAATTTGTAATAAAATTAAACACCAAACATATGATTTTTGTTACACATTTTCATTGTCATACCAAACATTGGAAAACTGACTTTGATCATTATTACAAAGTTGAAATTAGATGTGTTTTGCTTAGAGATTCATGTTGTGCTAACAATAATTGACCCTGAGTAGATTATGGAGTAATAATTAGTTTAAGTCAAAATTTTGCTAGTATCCACCTTACCAGAGATACTCGTAGGACCATAACATGTCACAGGGGTTTATATTTGGTCAAGGAAGTTGCTCTCTATTGATTTTTTAGTTCAAATCTTGAAGTCATACAGGAGAACTAGATTGATGTGGAGGATGAGTCTTTAAGATTAGTTTCGATTGACGTATAAACTGAAAACTATTAGGATTCTAAATTCCAAAAAAGAAAAAGAAAATATAGGCAATTGATATAACTCCAAAAAAAAAAACAGAGGAGAATAGAGGAGTTATGACCATAGCATGCTATAGGAAATTCACATTATTAACCCCAAGGCTCAAGGAGATGATCAGGGAAGTTAATCTCTGACTACATTTTAAAATTGATCTTTGACTATATTTTTTACTACTTTAACCATAAGAGTTTCAACAACTACAATTGATCTTTGACTGTAAATAAAGGCAACTTCTCCATGTATTTATTTTATTATTATTATTGGTCAATTCACCTTAAACATTACTACTATCGAAATGCGCAACGCAGGCTTATTAGTGTGCAGCCGCCTTCATCTTTTAATTTTTGGTATTACTCGTTGAATTTTGACTTTATTCTTTGATGAATAAATTTAATTAAAACAAGAGATATTTATTAAATTATCACCTTTTTAAAATGACATGAACTGCTAATGCAGTCGGGGGTTACAGTGTCCAACTGTACGCTAACCTAGAAACCATGCAGCTTGGAAGTGGGAAGTAGAGAAATTGAAGCATAGTTCATATATTTTGACTTAATTTATACTAAAATATTGTAAGAGTATAAGTTTGTAGAAGCAAAGCAAATGAATGGTTAAGATCCAAGATTTTGTACCGTTGGAATTGGTTTGACTTTGGAGCTCACAGCTCTCTACAGATAAATAACTACTGAGGATCAAATCTTTCTTCTGGCTTTCACATGATCAAATTGTCATGGCTGAGCTAATTAACTTAATTGTTTAATTTTCTGCCATTACAAAAAATGTGAATCGCACGACTGCCATTTTTTTGGACATGATCTTTTTTATATTTTATTTTGAGATCAATTAGTGAAATATATATATATATATATATATATATATATATATATATATATGAGATTCCATCCACAACAATCTGATTCTTGTGGAAAGAATCCTTTTTTTACCAGAAAAGAATCCTTTGTTCTTTGTGGATGGAACCCCATATATATATATATATATATATATATATATATATATATATATATATATATCTAATCGGATCAAGTATATATTTTATTTTACTTTATCTTTACTACTTTTTAGCGACGGATGGCGTGACGGTTTGTCATATAATACCGTCGTCTATACTTTTTAAGAACGCTTATATGTTGTCCGTCGCCAAAAGTATAGACATTTACGGTTGTATGATCAAAAATCGTCATTGGTCCGTCATGCTAAAGGGGTGAGCACGGAGTGAGTAAGATAAGGGTGTATGACTTGATCTCGCTCTCTCTCTCTCTATATATATATATATATATATATATATATATATATATATATATATATGTGATCCATAAGATATAGATCTTTATGGGATAAAAAAAAAAGGCATATATAAATTTAATCCGTCCGTTTTATTGATGAATGGCTGCGATTGAGAATGTGGAATTACCGTCCGTTAGTAATTCTAGCAGACGTATTTAGTATGTTTTCTGGACACTTATACCCCTTCAAATGGCCAAGTCAGACACAACAACTGCACTATCCGCTAGACTTACTAGCGGATGGATATAATCCAATTAACCCAATATAAAAGATTTCCTTCTTGTACTGAAAATCCCTGCAAGTCTTTCACGGATTGTACAATACTGTTAAACCCAAAAAAGCACACATGAAATGTGATTCATGTTATTGAAAATGAACACAAACATACCATAGCCTTGGTCTTGGAGTAATAGGATCCGATAAAATTGGGTGTGTCCTCCTCCTTGAACTCGATGCCCTACCCGAGAGGATGCGCCACATCATACTCGAAAATACACCCAGTTGCATAATTGATGACAATCAGTCCCTTCTCTCTGCAAACGTCGGCGAGGGTCAGGGTACCGACAACATTGGTACGGATGGTCTCAACCTTATGGGACTCGCACCAGTCAACATTGGTCGGCCAGTAACGCCGGCGGCGTTGAAGACGTGAGTGGGTTTGACGGCGGCGATGTCACCCTCGATGGAGGTCCGGTTCTCGAGGCGGCCGCAGTCGTAGGAATAATCGATGCCTTGAGCTTCACAAATCTTACCCAAAAGCCCACCAATCCAGCCGGTCCGGCCATAGATCAAGAATTTAAATGGCTTACTGTTTGAGGAACCGTTGGCTGGAAAACCCATAATAACAATTGAAGTATAGAAAAAGAGAGGAAATTGTTAAAGGGTGATGAAGATTATGTATATATGTATGTATAATTTGTATAGAAAGAGATGAGATTAACCTTCTTTGGCTTTTCACCCAATTCTTTTTAGTAAGTTACCGCTAGTATGTCTAGCGGACTCTGTATATACTGCTCTTCTTGCTCTATTTTTGATCTATTGGATGGTCTATTGGAGGGGCATAATTATCCAAAAATTTGACTTACTACGTCCGCTAGTAAGTCTAGCGGACGGTGAGTTACAACTCCTAATCACAATCATTCACCAATAAAACTAGACGGTTTAGTTTAGGCTATATATCTTTTTTTTATCCCATATCATATAGATTCTATGGATCATTCCCCTATATATATATATATATATATATATATATATATATATAGTACTCCATCCATCCCATTATATCTGACCTTCTAGAGATTTTCACATAGATTAAGAATGGATGTAGTTTTACTATTTCACCCTTAATACTTTGATCTCATTTAATTCTCCATTAACACCAGACTTAATTTCACACTTTCTCTCCTAAATCCTAGGCAACCAAGCAAACCTTGTCTCCTCAGATCAGTAAGACCCCAACTTTTATGAATAAAGATGAATTTTCTATAATTATCATTTTTGAATGAATTTGATATAATGTTATAGTTGTGGGTAATATTTATAAATTTTACAAAGACGCAAAAGTTGTTATATAATATTCGATTGGTTTCGAAAAATTCGCTTTAACGGGGAATATTCAGACGACTGCAGACAATCATTGGTGGACCCCACAACATAATTATTATCGGATTGAGAAAACGACAAAAATATATTTTATTAAAAATAACGACGGAAGTTTTATCGTTAATCTTGTTGAACTACTTTCGGTAGTAAGCGTCACAATAATGGCGTGGTTGCGTAAGTAGCACACTCAGTATTGATTATTGATCTTTACGTGAGAAGTCATTTAGTTTTATTCAATTATCATCAATATTTTATATATTATTAAATCAATAATTGAGATGACGAGTTATTAATATTATTATTTGCATTATTAACGATGTCTGTAAGTTCCGCCAAAGAGATGTTTGGTCACCTAATCAATTGCTACCAATAGGAGAAATCCTTATTAAAGTTCTCTTCCGAGAGAACTACCTGGAAGCTAATAGTGTGAATAATAATAATGATGATGAAGTTTTGTTTTATTAGTATTATTAATGTAATAAAACAGAAAAAACTTTATATAAAAAAATGTAATACTTTTATAAAGTTATTCGCTTTTATTAAATAATAATAAAATCTTTTTATAAAAAATGAATACTTTTATAAAGTTATCTATTTTATTGTAGACAATAATTAGATTATATTATATTTTATTATGCATAGTGTTTGATAATGGTCTCGCATAGTATTTGTATAGTAAAATATTTGTAAAATTTATTCGTTTTATTAGATTATAAATAGAATATATTATATTTTATTGTAAACCAATCTGGATAGTCTGCTTAAAGTAAATTGATCCGACCGTTCATGGATTGTTACTATTCATCCATTCTTCTATAAATGTGCTTCATTCCTTCATTATTTCATACTGAATTCACCAAACTCTAGAGAAAACTGTAGAGAGAATTATTCTTCTATAATCTTGGCGTATTTCTTTAGCGTTTTAAGAAGCTTTGAAATGTAGTCTGAAGTTCTTCAAGTATATCCCCACCCTACCGAGTCGAGTACTTTCTTTATAAAGTAAGGGGTATTTGTAAGACCCCAAATTATTAATAAATGAAATTTATTTTCTTATTTATTATTTTGAAATAGTAAGGGTTGATTTGATTAATGTGGATAGTTATGGGTAAAATACACGCAAATATTTCGAATAAGCAAGTGGTTATAAAATATTCATTATTGTTTAGGGAATATTTATTTGGTCGTGGAATATTCAATCGCTTGTCGGGAATATTCGTATGCGATGGCGCAGATCTTTATGGGCCCCATAACTGAAAGCGATTGGATGAAGAAAATGACAAATATAAGTTGTTTATAAATAATCTACGTAATTATTACTGCTTATCTCGTTGGAATACCCGTGGTTAAAACACACTAATACGCGTTGTTGAACAAGAAGCACACCAGATTGCACCAATTTTTGATTCTTACGTAAAAGCACTACTCAATAATTGTTACAAGAATTACTATTTAGTATTTTATTTTATTGATTCAATAATTCTTTGCGTTGATATTTTATATTACCGTTGTTTCAATAAATTGTCATTACACAAGATTTTCCATTATCTCCAGACAATAATTCATATTATCTGAATAATATTATTGGATAACATTATTGGCAATGTCTAGAAAGTTACATACAAGGAGAGGTTTGGTCACCTAATCAAGGCGCCAAGTAAGGAGAGATCCTTATTGAAAGCCCCTCTTTCCTGAACCAGTGCAGTTGCGCAATCATCGTGATTCTGTAATATTATTTGTGAATAATTAATTATTGATTTATATGATGAGGAAAAATATTGATTTTATGTGGATATAGATGGAGAAAATTTTTAATGTGACAATTGTTGAAAATTAATATTTTATCTTTTTCTAATAAAATAATTCATTTAAATATATTATTTTAATAATATATTAATCTGATATTTTTATAATGAATGTGGGATATATGAGTATATGAGGAGGAAGAGTATTTTTGTGGCATTAAATGTTTAACACATATTTTGTGTGTTGGTGGACACAATTATTAATAGAAATTTGATTATACTTTGTAAAATCGCCTGCTTTATGGATTTCTACCAATTTCTGTTTGGAATTTAGAAAAACTTTCTTCTGCAAAGTTGTAGAGAATTGAATTTCCTATAAAAATTCGCGAGATTCAAATTTTTTGATAAAAGGGCTATTTATTATGAATTATTGAAGTTCCGAAGTTCAAATAATTGATTTTTGGAAGTTTAAAATATTTAAAATAGGAAAACGTTTTTTATTACTTTTCTAGAAGGTTGGCATGTGGAAAATGTTAGAGAGCTGATTTCCAAAGAGGCGTAGGAAAATTTATTATTGATAATATATTATATTAAATTTTACTGCTTTGTGTTCTAAGAATTTCCTATAAATAGGGTGCTTAGGTTAGAATTGAAAATTACACCATAAATCCAAGTTTTCTCTCTATATTATCGGCGTTTATTCTTGTGAGTATTTTGAGTATACTTTGAGTATTGCTATACGGTGCAAGTTCAAGTCATGCTTTATATCCTGTTTCTTTAAATCTTGTCTGCCTTTCGAGGTAAGGGATGTTATTTTATTCGAAAATGATATAATTTCTTCAATATCATTATGCGAAAAATATTGGTTGGAAATCTTTATCAAATTTGAAACTTTTCATGTTGGGGTTACTATTCATGAGTTCTTTATTCATGAGTTACTATTCACGAGTTACTATTCACGAGTACTATTCACGAAGCGTGATGATGTTTTTGTGAAATTTCTATCTTTTGGTGTGAGTTACTATTCACGTATCGACACTATTCACGATACTCTGACCTTTATTCACGAATACGACACTATTCACGTAAAAATTAAATTTTCATTTTTCGCCTAAAATATCTATTATGGATACTAGCTTTGATTGTATCCATGTTTTGATCATTCTTGAATTTTACTCCACTCGTTATTTATGAAGTATTTTTGAACTTGGATTGTTTAAAGTACGAATCCTTAATATTTGTTCTTTTGTTTCACCGGATTCGTTTTCTTTAAAATATTTTCATCATCCTCGGTCCTAAATGATGATATTCTTTTTGAATATCTTTGGCCCAGAGTAGCAAAGATGAATGATTTCTTGATGAATATCTTTGGCCCGTAAGCAAAGATGAACAGTGTGTGAGATGAACACCGGACCGATTATTATCTTTGGCCGTAGAGTGCAAAGATGAACAGTGTTTAGATGAACATGACCCGGTGATGAATATCTTTAAATTGTAGTGCAAAGATGAATATTTGATTCCGGATATATATCGATTGATGTTACGAGGATAAAATATCGACGATGAACTTTTAAATTCATATATAGAAGATAGTAGTTTGCATTCTCTACTTAACTCTTCTAATGAATTATTATTTTCATTGCGAAGATTGATTTAAAACCGGGTTGTCTATCAGATTCTATTAGATTTTTCCCATTGAAGACTAACGATAATTTGTTGTATATTATCTTAGTTATAACATTCTTTACTGGGCTAGTTGAGCTCACCCTTTTCCTTGTTGTTCCATTTTCTTCTCAGGAGGCGAGAATGTAGCGAGTACTAGTCGGGGTATGGAATGAAGGTTCTAGAGAGAGTTGTTTAGTAGTCCTCACCATTTTTGTAAAATAATGTATCAATAATTATGATGGGGATTTATTTACGTGTGGATATTGTCTAGATGAAAATATCTGTATTTAAACTCACAGTTTATATGTTGTAATAATAAGTTGTAGTTATTTCTGTACCATGTATTTGGCAACTTAGAATGGGTTGGATGGAATGGACCTATTTTGGGGGCGTCACAGTTTGTATCAGAGCTTAGGGATATGATCTCTGGCGGAGATCGGGGAATAGAACTAGGAGGGGAGAGACGAGCAAATCCTTCGCTAGTGTGTCCTACCTAAGCTTATTTGTTGGTTGGTCATAATATAGGGGTATTATGTGATTTTGTTAATTTGTTTAATTAACCCTTGTTTTATGACAGTATTTGAGAATGTTGACTGAGAATATTAACAATGGAGTAAATGAGACCGTGGAGATGCTCTGTCTTACCAACGAGGAGAACGTCAACAGTGACAATGTACCTCCTGTGAAACAACACCACCGAAAGCGGATGATGAACGAGGGATGTTTAGAAGTTTTTGCGATTCATGCAAAATCGATTTGAGGAGACTCGTGTTCAAACTACGAAGAAGGAAATGATAGCAATTCACGGGTGGTCACAACCAAGCGCTTCAAAGAGTTGGGACCACTAGAATTACGGAGAAAGCGGATCCGATTAAGGCGCGAGGGTGGGTCAAACAAATTACCAAGATATTCGATGTCTTGGGATGCACGGAGAAACGAAAGTTCCATTCACTACTTTTATGTTCCGTAATGAGGCGACATGGTGGGAATCATGTAAGCGTACCCATCCAAATTGCACTCAAAGATGTCATGGGAGACGTTTGAAAATGAGTTCAATGACAAGTACTTTCACGAAAGTATTCGCTATATGAAAGAAGTGGAGTTTATTAGACCGGAGCGAGAATAACACGACGGTGTCCCAAAGACGAGGCGGTTCATGAGTTATCCAGTTTGCACCTTATTTGGTGGAGAATGAGGAACGATGACGCGGATGTTTCGAGAGGTTTGAAACCCGGCACACGCCAAGATCTCTCATTTCTCATAAATTTTCTCTCTATTCGGATGTTGTCAATGTGGCTCGGTTGTTAGAGCGAGATAACGAAAGTACGTTCAACCGAGGGACCATAACCGAGGATCATCTCAAGATATCAATCATCGTAATAACGATAACCAAAGGAGAATGAAGAATACGGACAAAGGCGGTAACCACTCCGTGTGTAATCGTGGCCATAAAAAATAGAAAGAAGCGAAGTGGGGAGGAGATTTAACAACCACCATGTGAAGACGTCGATGCCCGAGAAAGAATGGTTCCAAGGAGGAGAAAGACCACCGGTCGATATGTTAAAATCGCAGAAAAGAGGGACATATCATTAAACCGCCTACAACAGTTTAAGGTATGCTATAATTGTGGAATAGAGGACATATCGCCGAGATTATGCAGTGATCGAAACCCAAATAAGCGGAATAGTGACTCAAAAGGATGTCCCGAAAAATCAAAGTCAATCGGTTCTCGGAAGAAGCGTTTGTCGTGGCCGGTCAAAATGCGAGGAACCCGAACGGTTAGCAGGTTAGTTAATTATAAATTCTTGCGAAGTTTATACCTTACTAGATCTGCCTTCTACCCATTCTTTTATCTCTCTTTGCTTTACGCTCAACGTTTGAACTTGACTACGGAGAAATTAGACTTTGACTTATTTATGGAGACTCTGTTAGAGAAACTTTCATTACATCCGTTGTTTAGAAATCTTGCTTGATTCAGTTGACACTATCACATTACTTGTTAACCTTATTTCTATAGAGATATTTGCTTTTGATGTGATTTTAAGGTTAACTACTCATCATGCCGAAATTGATTACTTTTCGTAAGGTTGTTAGTTTTCATATTCCTAAGCAACTCGTTATTCAATTCAAGCAATCAAACCATTGTAATCAAACATTTTCATATCAAGCCATGAGGTCATTCGTTTATTACTACGATGTCAAGTTTTCTTAGTCCATGTTATGGATTTGAATAAAGACACGCCGATTTGAATAATATTCTGTTGTTATTGATTTTTCCCGACGTATTTCTCAAGAATTTCTTGGCTTACTCCCAAAGCTTTGATATTAAATTTTGTATCGACTTTGAACCCTAAGACAAAAATTCATTTCTAAAATCTCATATCGAATGACTCTATTGAACTTCGTGAGTTAAAAATTCAACTATAGAATTTGGTACCGAGCCTTTATCCGGTGACTTCCTTTGTGAAATGCACCGAAGCCGACTCTCGTAGGGACACCATATTCGTATGATAGTAAATCGATAGGGTGTCATTGTAACGTCTTATCCAAGGTTAGGATACGAGTCACGATTGAGAACAACCTAAGCTCGAGAATCGAAATACGTAGCTTTCAGGCTTAGTTGGTTATTATCGGAGATTCGTTGAAGGATATTCTTGAATCGCTATTCCATTAACGCAAATTTACTTCGTAGAGATACAAAATTCGAATGGAGCAAGGAATGTGGGAAGAGCTTCAAGAACTCAAGAGGAGACTCATTTCAAAGACATGTTACGACAATGCCATCCCGGAAAAGTGAACGTGGTAATGACGTGTTGAGTAGAAGATCGTATACAAGTCACGAAAACGATATTGTCAAAGACTTATTTCAGATAATTTACAAATAATAGAGATGGAGATGAAAACTCTAGGTATCCACGTGATGATATACGAGTATAATCGACTTTAATCGGTAAAGTTAAAGCTGTTCAAGCTACACACCTGAGCTGATGAATTTGAAGAAGGAGGTGCAGGAAGTTGTTATTTCAAAAGCGAGAATCGGTGAGGTGAGAAAAGGTCAAACCTTCGATTTATTAATCCATTTAAATTTCTCGATCGAATAGGAACTGTGGCCTATAGACTCGTTTTACCGCTAAGTATGACGCGTGTTCATAACGTTTTTCACGTATCAATGTTACGTAAATATGTGGATGACCCGAACCACGTCATTGAGTTAGAATCCGACGAGATAGCCAAAGACTTAACGTCATTTGAGAGGTACTGTCAAGATCTTGGATAGGAAAGAACATGTCCTATGTACCGAGGTTATACCACAAGTTAAAGTTTTGTGGACAAACCATGCTATTGAGGAAATGACATGGGAGTTGGAAACAAAAATGAAAGCGAGGTATTCTAATCTTTTCGAAACACCAGGTACGTACGTCAATTTCGAGGATGAAATTTCATAAGAAGGGGAGGTTGTAAGACCCCAAATTTTTAATAAATGAAATTTATTTTCCTCTATTTATTATTTTGAAATAGTAAGGGTTGATTTGATTAATGTGGATAGTTATGGGTAAAATACGCAAATATTTCGAATAAGCAAGTGGTTATAAAATATTCATTATTATTTGGGAATATTCGTTTGGTCGTGGAATATTAAGATGTCAGTCGGAGAATATTCGCATGCGACGGCCGCAGATCTTTTGTGGGCCCCATAACTTGAAAAGCGATTGGATGAAGAAAATGACAAATATAAGTTGTTTATAAATAACTTGGCGTAGTTATTCTGCAATTATCTTGTTGGAATACCCGGTGGTTAAAACACACTAATACGGCGTTGTTGAACAAGAATACACCTGCAGTATTGCACCAATTTTTGATTCTTACGTAAGAAGGCACTACTCAATAATTGTTACACGTAATTACTATTCAAGATTTTATTTTATTGATTCAATAATTCTTTGCATTGATATTTTATATTACTGTTGTTTCAATAAATTGTCATTACACAAAGATTTTCCATTATCGAGCAATAATTATATTATCTCAATAATATTATTGGATAACATTATTGGCAATGTCTAGAAAGTTCTGTCTAAGGAGAGGTTTGGTCACCTAATTGCGCGCCAGTAAGGAGAGATCCTTATTGGAAAGCCCCCTCTTTCCTGGAACTACCGTTGCGATCGTGATTCTCAGAATATTATTTGTGAATAATTAATTATTGATTTATATGATGAGGAAAATATTGATTTTATGTGGATATAGATGGAGAAAATTTTAATGTGACAATTGTTGAAAATTAATATTTTATCTTTTTCTAATAAAATAATTCATTTAAATATACTATTTTAATAATATATTAACGGTGATATTTTTATAATGAATGTGGGATATAAGGAAGAGTATTTTTGTGGCATTAAATGTTTAACACATATTTTGTGTGTTGGTGGACACAATTATTGACCGAAATTTGATTATAACACGTAAAATCGCTTGCTTTATGGATTTCGATCAATTTCGCTTTGGAATTTGGAAAACTTTCTTCTGCAAAGTTGTAGAGAATTGAATTTCCTATAAAAATTTGCGTGATTCGAATTTTTTGATAAAAGGGCTATTTATTATGAATTATTGAAGTTCAAGCTCAAAATAATTGATTTTGGAAGTTTAAAATATTTAAAATAGGAAAAACGTTTTTTTATTACTTTTTCTAGGGTTGGCATGTGGGAAATGTTAGGAGCTGATTTCCAAGAGAGGCGTGGAAAATTTATTATTAATAATATATTATATTAAATTTTACGCTTTTGGTGTTCTAAGCAATTTCTATAAATAGGTGCTTAGGTTAGAATTGAAAATCACACCGTAAACCCAAGTTTTCTCTCTATATTATCGAACGTATTCTTGTGAGTATTTTGAGTATACTTTGAGTATTGCTATACTAAGTGCAAGTTCAAGTCATAGCCTTTATATCCTGTTTCAACTAGAAAAGATCATGCTTTCGAGGTAAGGGATGTTATTTTATTCGAAAATGATATTATTTCTTCAATATCATTATGCCAAAAATATTGGTTGGAAATCTTTATCAAATTTGAAACTTTTCATGTTGGGGTTACTTATTCATGAGTTACTATTCACGAGTTACTATTCATGAGTTACTTATTCACGAAGTTACTATTCACGAGTACTATTCACGAAAAGTGATGATGTTTTTTGTGAAATTTCTATCTTTTGGTGTTGAGTTACTATTCACGTATCGACCTTTATTCACGATATACTGACATTATTCACGAATACGACACTATTCACGTAAAATTAAAATTTCATTTTTTTAAATAAAAATATCTATTGTGGATACTAGCTTTGATTGTATCCATGTTTTGATCATTCTTAAATTTTACTCCACTCTGATTATTTATGAAGTATTTTTGAACTTGGATTGTTTAAAGTACTGAATCCTTAATATTTGTTCTTTTGTTTCACCGGATTCGCTTTTCTTTAAAAATATTTTTCATCATCCTCGATCCTAAATGATGATATTATCGAATATCTTTGCCTTGTAGTGCAAAGATGAATGATTTCTTGATGAATATCTTTGGCCCGTAGTGCAAAGATGAATGTGTTGAGATGAACATGACCGATCGATTAATATCTTTGGCCGTGTAGTGCAAGATGAACAGTGTTTAGATGAACATGACCAACCGATGAATATCTTTACACAGAAAGCAAAGATGAATATTTGATTCCGATATATATTGATTGATGTTACAGGATAAAATAACGACGATGAACTTTTAAATTCATATATAGAAGATAGTAGTTTGCATTCTCTACTTAACTCTTCTAATGAATTATTATTTCATTGCGAAGATTGATTTAAAACTAGTTGTCTATTGTATTCTATTAGATTTTTCCTGTTGAAGACTAACGATAATTTGTTGTATATTATCTTAGTTATAACATTCTTTCTTTGGGCTAGTTGAGCTCACCCTTTTCCTTGTTGTTCCATTTTCTTCTCGTGGAGGCGAGAATGTAAATAGTACTAGTCGGGTATGGAATGAAGGTTCTAGAGAGAGTTGTTTAGTAGTCCTCACCATTTTTATAAAATAATGTATCAATAATTATGATGAGGATTTATTTGCGTGTGGATATTGTCTAGATGACAATATCTGTATTTAAACTCACAGTTTTTATGTTGTAATAATAAGTTGTAGTTATTTCTGTACCATGTATTTTGTAAGACCCCAGCTTTTATAAATAAAGATGAATTTTTCTATAAATATTATTTTTGAATATTATGGAATAAATTTGATATAATGTTATAGTTGTGGGTAATATTTATAAATTTTGCAAAGTATGCAAGTTGTTTTAAAATATTCGTTTGGTCGGGGAATATTCTTTTTAGGGAATATTCGCAGTACAACTACTCAATCATTGGTGGACCCCACAATGTAATTATTATACGATTGAGAAAACGACAAAAATATTTTATAAAAATAACTACGGAGGTGTTACCGTTAAAAGCGCTGAACTACCCTGATATAAAAAATGCGATGTCTACGCGTGGTTGCATAGTAGCACACTATTGATTATTGATGCTTACGTGAGAAGTCACTTTCGGTATGCTCAATTATTACTACAATAATTCTTTGCATCATATCTCTTATATTATTGATTCAATTATTGTCACGATTATCATCCATATAATATGTTATAGTATTAAATCAATAATTGAGACGACAAGTTATAAATGATTAATAATGGTTGAAAGATTAAATATGTGTTGATGAAAAATAAAATGATTTGTGGTAAGTTTGATTATTTTATGGGGGCTCATATGTCATCATCTAAGAGTCTCTTCAAATCGATAGTATTTACCTTCAATAATAGTAATTACCTTCGTCGATAGTAATTACCCTTGTAAATAGTATTTACCTTCGTCGATAGTAATTACCTTCGTCGATAGTAATTACCCTTGTGAATAGTATTTACCTTCGTCAATAGTATTTACCTTCGTCGATAGTAATTACCTTTACCAGACGTCCGAACCACTTGTCGTTTCACATTACAAAAGGCCGAACCACTTGTCGTTTCACATTACAAAAGGCCAAACCACTTTTCTTTTCACATCATTAGTCGTCGTCCACTCACTTTTCTTTTCACGGCGGTGCTAAGCTAGAAATCTTCTATAAATAGAGGCTGAGGGCTTCATTATTTTCACGAATTCATTCAAGCTATAGAGAGAAAGTATAGAAGAATAAGAGAAAGAAGAAGAGTATTTTGTTACTACACCGCCGCTGCGATATTCAATCTCCTACCAAAAGTAAGGGGTGTTATTCTTTCTTATTCATGAAGAAACTGTTGTTATTCCATTGCTTATTATTCTGTTGGAATAACTTTTGTATCGTGGTTTACCCTATACTTGGTGACATTCTTCTATTATTCTGCTGGAACATCCATGCATGTGTTTTACACCCGACTGGTTCCGCTTTTATTATTATTCATTGGAACATCCCATGCATGTGTTTTACACCCGGACTTGGTTAAAATCTTTATTATTATTCTGTTGGAACATCACATGCATGTGTTTTACACCCACTGGTTCCGTCTTTGTTATTATTCTGTTGGAACATCCCGTGCATGCGTTTTCGCCGGACTGGGTTCCGTTATTTATTATTCTTACATTGGAATAACTTTTTTGTCTGATCTATCGCATGCGTGGTGATTTCTTTTGTTATTCTATTCTTTATTATACCCAGCTAGTTAAAACTTTGACTTCTATACTCCATGAAATTAGTGGAATATCCTTGATATTTACGTTTCATCCATATCTTTTTCATGGAAATATTCTTCCGATCATTCTTGAATTTTACTCTACAAAACAAAGATCATGTTGATAATTTGGGCGTTAATAATTCTGGATAAAATAATTCTTGAACTTGTTTTATTGAATTCTTATATCATTGTCATCATCCTCATGTTTATATTATGTTGAAAGTCATCTCGTGGCACGTAGCAGTGCGTAGATGGACTTGGTATGATTATGACCGAGAGACTATTCGGTAATAATCATGGTAGTAATGTTACAAATGATGTGATAAAAATCCTCGATGGTAGTAGTGCATTGGTGGGCCGATTGTTGGCATGATCATGACCATTAATGAATACACAAATATTCTTGGCCCGTAGTGTATGAATAATTGTGGTCGTGATACTAAAGAATATCCTTGGTAGTAGTGCGGGGGTGATTCGATGATGTGGAATATTTATTAAAGTGAGTCTCTAATTACTATAACAAAGATGAAAAACCTTTTAAAACCTAAAAGATAGTAGACTTTATTTTCTACTTGACTCTTTTAATGGATTGCTTATTCCTCATTGCAGCTTAAACCGGTTGTCTATTGTATTTTATCGGTTTAACATTGTTGAAGACTATTGATAATTTATTCGCATTATCTTAGTCATAATATTTCTTCTTGGGCTAGTTGAGCTCACCCTTTCTTTCACCGTTCTCTTGAGAAATGAGAATATAAATTTGGACGAGTCGGGAAACGAGTGATGGTCCTGAAGATAGCATTAGTAGTCCTCACTATTCTACGTGAAATAGTGTGATAATAATTGTAATGAGGACTTTTTTTTGAGTTTGTATAATATCTAGTAGATTGATATTTGTATTTAAACTCACGCTTTATGTCGTATTGTATACCACGTTATGTTAATAAGTTGTATTTAAATTACATACCATGTAAGTGGCGACCCAAGATGGGTGATGTATACCTAATTTTTGGGGCGTCACGGTTAGTATCGAGCTTAGGGATATGATCCACGGCTAAGATGTGAGAATAGTACTAGGAGGGAGGCAGGGAATACCTTCGCTAGTATGACCTACCTAAGTTTATGTGCTATTTTATTGGTTGGTCAGAAGATAGGGATAATTTGTTACATGTCAATTAACCTTTTGTTTTGTGGCAGTATCTGAAAATGACATCTGAGAATGTTGAAAATAGCAATGGAGCGCAGGCGATCGTTGATTCACCACATATCAATAATCAGGATAATGTGCATCAGGAAGGCGACAATCCTCATGCAAACAACAACACTGACCAAATGATGAATGATCAAATGTTCAGAGGCTTTATGCAATTTATGCAACAGCAGGCGAGAGCGACTCCTGTCCAAAACGTAGGTGGAAACACGAAAAACTCTCGGGCGGTCACCGCTAAACAATTCAAGGAGCTGGGACCACCGGAGTTTAAGGGAGAGCCAAAACCACTTCTGGCGGAAGCATGGATAAAGCAGATTACCAAGATATTTGATGTCTTGGGATGCTCCGAGGAGCAAAAGGTTCCCTTTGCCGCCTTTATGTTGCTGCGGAGGCGATTACCTTTGGTGGGATCGGTAAAAGCGTACTCAACTTCTTTGTCTTCAAGATATCTTGGGAGAAGTTCGAGGAGTCGTTCAACGACAAATACTTTCCCGAAAGTATTACGCCACATGAAGGAGGTGGAGTTTATCAAGTTGGAACAAAACAATATGGCCGTGTCGCAATACGAGGCAAAATTTGCGGAGTTATCACGGTTCGTCCCACTTGATGGATAATAAAGAGAGAGAGAATGGCGCGAATGTTTTAAGAGGTTTGAAGCTCGGAGATACGTCAACATCTTATTTCTCATAAACTGTGTTTGTATTCGGATGTTGTAAATATGGCTTAGTTAGTGGAACGCGATAATGAGTCAACGCCTTGACTAAAAGAGAGCGGTAAGCAAAAATTATAACACCGGTGAGAGTAGTCATCGAGCGGTGACAACAAGCGTGGAGGGAATCAACAGGCGGATATGGTAACCACTTGGTGGTAATCGGGGCCAAAATAATAAGAATGGACATTTCAAGAAAGCGGAGATTCAACAATGATGGAAAGACGCGTCGGCCAAAGACCCATTGTTAAGGAAGGAGAAAGACCACCTATCATATGCTTCAAATGCGGAGGAGAGGACACATTAGTCAAACTGCGTCATGCAGTCAAAGCATGTTATAATTGTGGAAGAGAAGGTCACTTAGCTCGATTTTGTCGTTCATCAAGACAAATTCGACTAGGATGGAGCACCAAAGGCCATCCCGAAAATTCAAAACCGTGGTCTGCAAGGGGGAGCGTTTGTTGTGACCTTCCAAAGAGCATGGAATCCGAATGAGGTCATCACGGGTAAGCTTATCATAAACTCTAATGAATTCTATACTTTATTTGATCTGGGTTCTACCCATTCTTTTATTTCTCCTACTTGCGCTCATTGATTAAATTTGACACGGAGAAATTAGACTTTGACTTATCTGTGGAAACTCCGGTTGGGAGAAACCTTCATTACATCCACTTTGTTTATAAGTCTTGTTTGGTTCAAATCGGTACCCTCACATTACTGTTGATCTTATTTCATTAAGAATACTTGTATTTGGCGTGATTCTGTGGATTGATTGGTTAACTACTTATCATGCAAAAATTGATTGTTTTCGTAAGGTTGTTAGCTTTCATATTCCTAATCAACCTATTATGCTTATTCAAACGACCAAACCATTAAAATCAATCACGGTCATCTCAAGCCATAAAGCTATTCGTTTATTGAAAAAGCGGATGTCAAGCTTTCTTAGCTCATGTCACGATTTAAACAAAAATACGTCCCGTTTTGAACGATATTTCTATTGTTAATAAATTTCTGACGTATTCCCAGAAGAACTTCTACAGCCTACCCCGAGGCGTGAAATTGAATTTTGTATCGACCTTGAACCCGGTACAAAAACCTATTTTCAAAGCCCCATATCGAATGGCTCTATTGAACTTGAGGAGTTAAAGACCAAATGCGAGAATTGTTAGACATTGGCTTTATTCGTCCTAGTACTTCTCCTTGGGGTGCTCTGTTCTATTCGTGAAGAAGAAAGGTGGGAGTATGTGACTTTGTATTGATTATCGGGAGTTGAATCATGTCACCATCAAAATAGGTATCCATTGCCACGTATTGATGACTGTTTGACCCGATTAAAAGGAGCCAAATTCTTTTCAAAGATTGATCTTAGTTAGGATATCACCAATTGATGATTAGAATCACGACATTCCAAAGCGACTTTTCGAACTCGATGCGGGCATTATGAATTCCTAGTCATGTCCTTTGGATTGACTAATGCTCCTCTTTGCCTTCATGGATATGATGAACCGAGTATTCAAGGAATATTTAGATCACTTTGTGGTCGTCTTTATTGATGACATCCTTATTTATTCCAAAAGCCGTGAAGATCATGAAAGCAACACTTGAGGTGACACTCCAAAAGCTTCGTGAATATAAGCTTTATGCCAAGTTGAAGAAATGTGAGTTACGGCTCAAGAAGTAGCATTCCTTGGGCACGTGGTATCAAGTCATGGAATATCTGTTGACCCAAAGAAAGATTGAAGCTATTCAAAGTCGGGAACAACCTAAATCGATGATGAGAAGTCGTAGCTTTCTCGGTTTAAATTGGTTATTATCGGAGATTAAATGGAAGGATTTTCTCGAATCGCTACTCCATCGACTTCGGTGACTCGGAAGAAAGATACAAAGTTCGGTTGGAGCGAAGAATGTGAGAAGAGTTTTCAAGAACTCAAGAGAGACTTATTTATTTTGTTACGACAATACCATCGGCTCGGAGGGATTTGTCATCTACGATGATGCTTGAGCAAAGGGTTGGGATGTGTTCTTATGCAACATGGAAAGTTATAGCCTTATGCCTCGCGACAACTCAAAGAATATGAGAGGAATTATCCTACTCATGATCTAGAGTTGGCATTTGTTATCTTCTGCACTTAAAATTTGGAGGCATTACTTGTATGGGGAGAAAGTGGAGATCTTTACGGATCATAAAAGCCTCAAATATTTCTTCACTCAAAAGGAACTCAACATGCGACAACGACGTTGTCTTGAATCTGATGAAAGATTATGATCATACCATCGATACCATCCTGGAAAAGCGAACGTGGTAGTGACGCATTGAGTAGAAAATCATATGCTAGTCGAGTGCGATATTGTCAACGCAAATGCCCATTTTGTGTGACTTGCAAAGGATGGAGATAGAGTTAAAGACTCTGGGGACGCGTGTGATGATAAGCGAGTATCTGAGTAGAACAGACTTTAATCGATAAAGTTAAAGTTGCTCAAGCTACTGGACACAGGAGGCGATGCGTATGAGGAAGAAAGTGCAAGAAGGTGCTATCTTAGGAAGCAAGAATCGATGAAGAAGGAATACTTGAGTCAACTCCGGACTTTGTGTTCCTAACGACCACGATTTAAAGTATAATATCATGATGGAGGCGCACAACACACCATTTGCAATCCATCATGGGAGTACCAAAATGTATCATGATATTAAATCATACTTTTGGTGGAGTAATATGAAGAGAGAGATAAGCATTGTTTATCTCAAGGTGTCTAACTTGTCAACGAGTTAAAGCGGAGCATCAAGTACCAAAAGGTCCATTGCAACCACTTGAAATTCCGAGAATGGAAGTGGGAGCACATTACCATGGATTTCGTTCTGGGGTCTTCCTAAGGTTTCTCGAGGCATTGATGCGATTTGGGTCATTGTTAATAGATTGACCAAGTCTGCTCAGTTCTTACCGATCTGAGAAACTTATACACTTGAACGTCTTGCTCGTATGTACATAAGCGAGATTGTAAGATCGCATGGTATCTTACGGTATCCATAGTTTCGATAGACCCAAGATTCACTTCACGATTTTGGGTTAGTTTGCAAAAAGCTATGGGCACAGGACTTACGATTTAGCTTCGGCATATCATCCTCGAAGACGGACCAGACGATCGGAGGGACTATTAAAACTCTTGAAGATCTATTAAGACTCTGTGTCCTTGATTTCAAGGGAGTTGGGACAAGTTCTTACCATTGGTGGAGTTTTCCTCTGACAACGATTATCAAGCAAGTATTGGCATGGCTCCATTCGAAGCATTGTATGGAAGAAAGTGTGGTTCTCCGGTATCTTTGGGATGAGGTGGGTGAAGCAACGTTGTTGGGACGGGAGTTGATACGTATGACTACGGAAAAGATTCAAACGATCAAACAACGTATAAAAACCTCACAAAATCGACAAAAGAGTTATCTTGATCTTCATCGAAAGGGCGTGGAATTCGATATAGGAGATCATGTGTTGTTAAGAGTTGCTCCATGGAAAGGAGTTACAAGATTTGGAAAGAGAGAGGAAACTTAATCCTCGATTCATCGGTCCATTTTAATCCTCGATCGAGTAGGAATCGTGGCCTATAGACTCGCTTTACTGCTTGAAATATGTCTCGTGTTCATAACGTTTTTTCACGTATCTATGTTACGTAAATATGTGAAAGACCCGAACCATATTATTGAGTTAGAGCCGGACGAAATAGCGGAAGATTTGACGTAGGAAGAGGTTCTGTTCAAATTTTGGATAAGAAGGAACATATTCTACGCTCGAGGTTATACCTCAAGTCAAAGTTTTGTGGAGGAACCACGATGTTGAGAAAATGACTTGGGAGTTAGAATCGAAATGAAATCAAGGTATCCTTACCTCTTGACATACCAGTCGTACCCTAATTTCGAGGGCGAAATTTCATAAGAAGGGAGGTTGTAAGACCCCACTTTTATAAATAAAGATGATTTTTCTATAAATATTATTTTTGAATATTATGGAATAAATTTGATATAATGTTATAGTTGTGGGTAATATTTATAAAATTTGCAAAAGTATGCAAGTTGTTATAAAATATTAGTTTGGTGGGGAATATTCTTTTTAGGAATATTAAATACAACAGCTCAATCATTGGTGGACCCTACAATGAAATTATTGTCGGATTGAAAAGCGACAAAAATATTTTATAAAAATAACGGCGGAGGTGTTACCGTTAAAAGCTGTTGAACTACCGGTGGTAAAAATGCGATGTCTGGCGTGGTTGCGTAGTAGCACTTACGGTATTGATTATTGATCTTCGTGAGAAGTCACTTTCATTTATGCTCGATTATTACTACGATAATTCTTTGCATCATATCTCTTATATTATTGATTCAATTATTGTCACATTATCATCTATATAATATGTTATAGTATTAAATCAATAATTGAGGCGACAAGTTATAAATGATTAATAATGGTTGAAAGATTAAATATGTGTTGATGAAAAATAAAATGATTTGTGGTAAGTTTGATTATTTTATGGGGGCTCATATGTCATCATCTAAGAGTCTCTTAAATCGATAGTATTTACCTTCGTCAATAGTAATTACCTTAAATAAATCAATAGTAATTACCCTTGTGAATAGTATTTACCTTCGTCGATAGTAATTACCTTCGTCGATAGTAATTACCCTTGTGAATAGTATTTACCTTCGTCGATAGTATTTACCTTCGTCGATAGTAATTACCTTTACCACGTTCGAACCACTTGTCGTTTCACATTACGAGCGTCCGAACCACTTGTCGTTTCACATTCTGAAGCGTCAAACCACTTTTCTTTTCACATCATTAGTCGTCGAGCCACTTGCCTTTTCACATGGTGCTTCAGCTAGAAATCTTCTATAAATAGAGGCTCTGAGGGCTTCATTATTTTTCACGAATTCATTCAAGCTATAGAGAGAAAAGTATAGAAAGAATAAGAGAAAGAAGAAGAGTATTTTGTTACTACTGCTTCTGCGATATTCAATCTCTACCAAAAAGTAAGGGGTGTTATTCTTTCTTATTCATGAAGAGAACTGTTGTTATTCCATTGCTTATTATTACATTGGAATAACTTTTGTATATCGTGGTTTACCTATACTTGGTGACATTCTTCTATTATTACATTGGAACATCACATGCATGTGTTTTACAGGACTGGTTAAAATCTTTATTATTATTACATTGGAACATCACATGCATGTGTTTTACACGGACACAGGTTCCATCTTTATTATTATTACATTGGAACATCACATGCATGTGTTTTACATTGGGACTGGTTCCGTCTTTATTATTATTACATTGGAACATCCACATGCATGCGTTTTCTTCTTGGGACACAGTTAAGATTATTTATTATTACATTGGAATAACTTTTGCTCTCTGATCTATCGCATGCATGGTGATTTCTTTTGTTATTCTATTCTTTATTATACCCGGTTGGTTAAAACTTTGACTTCTATACTCCATGAAATTAGTGGAATATCCTTGATATTTACGTTTCATCCATATCTTTTCATGGAAATATTCTTCCGATCATTCTTGAATTTCACTCTACAAAAAACAAGATCGTGTTGATAATTTGGGCGTTAATAATTCTGGATAAAATAATTCTTGAACTTGTTTTATTGAATTCTTATATCATTGTCATCATCCTCATGTTTATATTATGTTGAAAGTCATCTGTGGCTGTAGTGCATAGATGGACTTGGTATGATTATGACCGAGACTATTCGGTGTAATCATGGTAGTAATGTTACAAATGATGTGATAAAAATCCTCGATGGTAGTAGTGCATTGGTGGATGATTGTTGGCATGATCATGACCATTAATGAATACACAAATATTCTTGGCCCGTGAGTGCATGAATAATTATGGTCGTGATACTTAAAGAATATCCTTGGCCGTGAGTGCGAGGTGATTCGATGATGTGGAATATTTATTAAAAGTTGAGTCTCGGCTATAAAAGTGATGAAAAACCTTTTAAATCATAAAAGATAGTAGACTTTATTTTCTACTTGACTCTTTTAATGGATTGCTTATTCATTGCGGTTAAACTGGTTGTATTGTATTTTATCGGTTTAACATTGTTGAAGACTATTGATAATTTATTACGCATTATCTTAGTCATAATATTTCTTCTTTGGGCTAGTTGAGCTCACCCTTTCTTTCCTTTATTCTCTTGAGGAAATGAGAATATAAATTTGGGACGAGTCGGAAAAGCGAGTGATGGTCCGAAGATAGCATTAGTAGTCTTCACTATTACGTGAAATAGTGTGATAATAATTGTAATGAGAACTTTTTTTGAGTTTGTATAATATCTAGTAGAGCGATATTTGTATTTAAACTCGGTTTTATGTCGTATTGTACCACGGCAGGTTATGTTAAGAAGTTGTATTTAAATTACGTACCATGTAAGTGGCGACCCAAGATGGGTGATGTATACCTAATTTTGGGGCGTCACATATTTAGCGACTTCGAGAATGGGTTGGATGGAATGGACCTATTTCGGGTAAAATAGGTATACATCACCTATTACGAGTTGTCGATACATGATGCGAAACAACTACAACTTTATTATTACAACGATAAAAGCGTGAGTTTGAATACAAATATTATCTTACAGACAATATCTATACTCAAATAAATCCTCATCACATTTATTGATACATTATTTTACAAAAATGGTGAGGACTACTAAACAATCCTTTCTAAAACCTTCATTCCATACCCAGGCTAAATACTAATTATATTCTAGCCTCCACGAGAAAAATGGAACAAAAAGGAAAAGGGTGAGCTCATTAGCTTCGATAAAAGAATATTATGACTAAGATAATATCTGACAAATTATCGTTAGTCTTGACGAGGAAAAATATAATAGAATCTGATAGACAACAAATTTTAAATCAATATTACGGTGAAATAATAATTCATTAGAAGAGTTAAGTAGAGAATGCAAACTACTATCTTACATGTATGAATTTAAAAGTTCATCGTCTATCTTTTATCCTGTAACATCAATCGATATACATACGGAATCAAATATTCATCTTTTTACTCTCTGAGGCGAAGATATTCATCGATTAGTCGTATTCATTTAAACACTGTTCATCTTTTGCTTTCTGGGGCGAAGATATTCTTGAAAATCATTCATCTTTGCACTACTGGGCCCGAAGATATTCTTAAGAAATCATTAATCTTTTTTTTTCTGGGCCAAAGATATTCCATAATATCATCATTTAAGGCGAGGATGATGAAAAATATTTTTTTTTTAAAGCGAATCGATGAAACAAAATGACAAGGATTAAGGATTAAGGATTAAATACTTGGTTTTATCCGTCCAAAAATACCTCAAAAATAATCATAGTGGTGTAAAATTCAGAATGATCAAAACATGGATCTGATCGAGTTAGTATCCGAATAGATGTTTTAGACGAAAAGAAGAAATTTTATTTTTGAAATTGAATAATCTGCAGTATCGTGAATAGTCTTGTATCGTGAATAGTCTTAGTATCGTGAATAGTAACTCAGAGCACCAAAAGATAGAAATTCCACAAAAAACATCTTCACGCTTACATGAATAGTACTTTCGTGAATAGTAACTTTCGTGAATAGTAACTTCGTGAATAGTAACTTCGTGAATAGTAACTTCATGAATAGTAACTCATGAATAGTAACCCATGAATAGTAAAAATGAAAAAGTTCCAAATTTGATAAAAACTTGAGATCAACATTTCGATTATAATGATATTGAAGAAATAATATCATTCTGAAAAAAATAATATCCACTTACCTCGAAAGATCGATCTTAGCTAGAATCTAGGGTATAGTCTTTGAAGGGAACTTGCAATCTAGCAATACTCAAAGTATACTCAAAATACTCACAAGAATAAACTCGATAATATAGAGAGAGAAAACTTGATTTTACGGTGTGATTTTCAATTCTAACTAAGCACCTATTTATAGGAAAATGCTTAGAACACCAAAAGCGAAAATTTAATATAATAATAATATAATTAAAAATAATTCAAGCCCACCTTAGACCAACTGAATTCAACACATTTATACATGTCACATGTGGGATTACAAAAAAAACGTTTTTCTTAAAAAAAACAATTAAAACTTCAAAAAATTATTATTTGAATTGAACTTCAATAATTCATAATAAATAGCCCTTTCATCAGAAAATTCGAATCTCGCGAGTTTTTATAGGAAATTCAATTCTCTACAACTTTGCGGAAGAAAGTTTTCCAAATTCCAAATAGAAATTGGCCAAAAATCCACAAGCGGCGATTTTACATTATAATCAAATTTGATCGATAAATGGGGTCCATGAACATGTTTAACATGTTTTAAACATTTATTGCAACAAAAATACTCTTCCTCCTCGTATACTCATATATCCCACATTAGTTTGTAAAAATATCACCAGTTAATATATTATTAAAATAATATATTTAAATGAATTATTTTATCGAGAAAAGATATAAAATATTAATTTTCAACAATTGTCATTTTAAAAATTTTCTCCATCTATATCCACATAAAATCAATATTTTCCTCATCATATAAATCAATAATTAATTATTCACAAATAATATTACGAGAATCCTGATATTGTGACGAGGCGGTTCAGGAAAGAGGGGCTTTCGATAAAATTTCTTCTTCTTGGCGGCCTTGATTAGGTGACCAAACCTCTCCTTAGAAGCGAGAACTTTCTAGACATTGCCAATAATGTTATCTAATAATATTATTAGGATAATATGAATTATTGCCGATAATGAAAAATCTTGTGTAATGACAATTATTGAAACAATGATATAAAAATATCAATATGCGACAATTATTAACTCGATAAAATCTTTGAGCGCGATAATTCACGTAACCATTATTGAGTAGTGCCTTCTTACGTAAGAATCAATAATTGGTGCAATCTGGTATCTTCTTCTTGTTTCGACAATGGCGTATTAGTGTGTTTTAACCATAATTATTCAATGATATTACTTGTAACAACTTCTGTGTTATTATTTAAAAACAACTTATATTTGTCGTTTTCTTCATCCAATAAACTTTCCAGTTATGGGGCCCACACATGGGCTGCTTGCGTAAATGAATATTCCCAAACGATCTGAATATTCCACGACCAAACGAATATTCCCAGCGATAATGAATATTTTATAACCACTTGCTTATTTTGAAATATTTGCGTATTTAACCCTAACTATCCACATTAATCAAATCAACCCTTACTATTTCAAAATAATAAATAAAGGAAATTCCTTTTTATTTAAAAATTTTGAGGTCTTCTGACCTCCCTCCTTATGAAATTTAGTCCTCGAAATTGGCGTCGTACTGTGTGTTTGAAAAGGTGAGGATACCTCGCTTTCATTTAGTTTCAATTCGGTCATTTCTCTATAGCATGATTCCTCCACAAAACTTTAACTTGTGGTATGACCTTTCTTGGCGTGGGACATGCTCCTTCTATCCAAAATCTTGGCGGTACCTCCTCATCGTTAAGTCTTGGCTATCTCGTCCGGTTCTAACTTCGATAGCGTGGTTGGGGTCTTTCACATATTCTGATAATGCGATATATGAAACACATTATGAACACGAGACATACTCGGAGAATGCTTGTGAGTCTATAGGCTACATTTCCTACTCGGTCGAGAATTTGAAATGGACGATAAATGTGGATTGAGCTTTCCTCTCTTCCCAAATCTTGTAACTCCCTTCCATGGAAGCAACTTCATGACAATCATGATCCCCACACATTAAATTCCCGTCCTTTCGATGAAGATCCGCATAACTCTTTTGTCGATCTTGTCTTGGTTTGTATCGTTGTCGAATCATTTGGATCTTTTCGGTGATCATACGTCTTAACTTTCGGGTCCCAACAATGTTGCTTCACCCACCTCATCCCAACATATTGGAGAGCGACATTTTCGTCCATATAATGCTTGAATGGAGCCACACTATATTGCACGATAAGCTGTTGTTGTAGGAGAATTCCACGATGGTAAATACTTATCCCAACTACCCTTGAAGTCTAGGACCACGAGTCTTAATAGATCTTGAGAGTTTGAATAGTCCTCTCGATTGTCCGTCCGTTTGGGGATGGTATCTTAGAACTAAATCGCAAATCCGTGCCCATAGCTTTTTGCAAACTAACCCAAAATCTTGAAGTGAATCTTGGGTCACGATCCGAAACTATGGATCTGAGGCATGCCATACTGACCTCACAATCTCATTCAAATCACATACTAGCAAGGCGTTCGAGGAATAAGTCTCCGTGTCGGCAAAAAATGAAGCGGAACTTGGTTAATCTATCAACAATAACCCAAATAGCATTGATGCCTTGAGAAGCCGTAGGAAGACCCGTAACGAAATCCATAGTAATGTGTTCCCACTTCCATTCCGGAATCTCAGTGGTTCTGCAGCGGACCCTTAGGTACAAGATGCTCGCCTTTACCGTTGTTAAGTTAAACACATCGAGATAAACTTTGCAATCTCTCTCTTCATATTGTTCCACCAAAATGTATGTGAAGATCACGATACATTTAGTACTTCGAGGATGGATTGCAAATGGCGTATTGTGTGCCTCCATCATAATCTTGTACTTCAAATCAGTCGTTAGGAACCTGAAAGTCTAGAGTGGACTCGAAGTATTCCTTCTTCATCGATTCTAAGCTTAGGAATAGCTCCTTCTTGTACTTTCTTCTTCATACGCGCATCGACTCAAGATTGGGTGGCTTGAAGCGACCTTAACTTTTTCTATTAAAGTTGGCTCTGTCGTATACTTGACATCATCATCGCTTTTCGTTCCGCATATGATCTTCTACTCGATCGCGTCGGCTACCACGTTAAACTTTACCGGGATGGTATTGAATAGTGTGGTCGTAGTCTTTCGATAGCTCGAGAGCAGCGTCATTTGCCGCGTGTTGAGTTCTTTTTGAGTGAAGAAATATTTAAGGCTTTTATGGTGCGAATATATCTCCACTTTCTCCCCGTATAGATAGTGCCTCCATATTTTTAAGCGCGCAGCATTGCTGCTTTGACTCTAGATCATGGTAGGATAATTCCTCTCATACTCTTTAAGTTGTCGCGAGGCATAGGCTATGACTTTCCCGTTGCATGAGAACACATCCTAACCCTTTGCACGAAGCATCGGCGTAGATAACAAATCCATCCGAACGGATGGTATTGTTAGAAACAGTCTTAGAAATAAGTCTCCTCTTAAGCTCTTGGAAACTTTTCTCGCGTTCTTACGCTCCAAGCAAATTTTGTATCCTTAGGGTTAGGCGAGTTAATGGAGTAGCGATTAGAAAAAACCCTTCCACGAATCTCAGATAATAACCGGCTAAGCCCAAAAAGCTCGTCTTGATCCATGAAGCTTGGTTGCTCCCACTTTGTATTGCTTGATCTTGGCGGATCAGCGGATACTCCATGTTTTTGACACCACGTGCCCAAGAATCTGCTACTTCCTCGAAGCGAACTTCGCATTTCTTCATTTGGCATATAGTTGGTTTTCACGAAGCCTTTGGAGTACCGACTTCAAATGGTGCTCATGATCTTCACGACTTTTGGAATATATGAGGATGTCATCATAAAAACAACAACGAATTGATCGAAATATTCCTTGAATACTCGGTTCATCATATCCATGAAAGCGCGGGGAGCATTAGTTAGTCAAGAAAGACATGACTAAAATTCATAATGCCCATCTGGGGAGTACGAAGGCGGTCTTTGGAATATCCTCGATTCTAATCTTGGTGATGATATCGAGCGAAGATCGATTTTGAAAAGAATTGTGCCCCTTACTGTTGGTCGAAACAAGTCATCAATCTGAGGTGAGGATACCTATTCTTGATGGTGACATGGTTCGATTCCAGATAGTCGATACAAAAATCGCATACTCCGTCTTTCTTCTTTACTGAATAAAGCAGGAGCACCCCGAGGAGATGTCTTGGGGCCAGATGAAACCGATGTCCAACAATTCACATAGTTGGACCTTTAACTCTGAAGTTCAATAGGAGCCATTCGATATGGGGTTTTAGAAATGGGCTTTGTACGGGTTCAAGATCAATAAAAATTGACTTCACGTTACGGGGTAGGCCAGGGAAGTTCTTGAAATCGTCGGGAAAATCGATAACAACGGGAATATTATTCAAATTTGGCGTGTCTTTATTCAAATCCATAACATGGGCTAAGAAAGCTTGACATCCGTTTTTTTAATAAGCGAATAGCTTTATGATTAGATATGATGGTGATTGATTTTAATGGTTTAGTTGCTTGAATTAAATCAACGGGTTGGTTAGGAATATGAAAACTAACAACCTTACGAAAACAATCAATTTTGGCATGATGAGTAGTTAACGATCAATCCTAAAATCACATCAAAAGCAAAGTATCTTTAAAGAGATAAAATCAGCGGGTAAGGTAATGGTGCCACTTGAATCAAACAAGATTTATAAGCGATGGATGTGATGAAAGTTTCTCTAGCGGAGTTTCCACGAGATAGGTCAAATCTAATTTCTCGGTCGAGTTTAAGCGTTGAGCACATGCGGGAGATAAATGAATGGGTATGCAAATTATCAAGTAAGGTATAAACTTAGCGAAATTTATAAATAGCTTACCGTGATCACCTCGTTTGGGTTCCTCGCATTATGACCGATCACAACAAAGCGCTCTTCCGGAATCGTTGACTTTGACTTTTACGGGACGATCTTTTGAGTCACCGTCCCCATTGAACTAGGTTTATTCTCTTGTCTGATCTCGGCGATATGTCCTTCCTTTCCACAATTATAGCATACCTTGAGCTGTTGTGGGCGGTTTGGGTGATATGTCCCTCTTTTCGCATTTGTAGCATATAATGGGTGGTGGTTCTCCTCCACTTAGAACCCGATTCTTTGCGTAACCTTTGTCATCTTCACATAGTGGTTGTTAAATCTCCTCTTTTTAAAATCTCCTCTGACTTTCGCTTCTTCTATTTTCATGGCCATGATTACCACGGAGTGGTTACCATTTTGTCCGTCTGTTTCTTTCTCATGAGTTATCATTATTACATTGTTTATATCTACGTCGATCCACAGTTTGTGGTCCCTCGGTTGGCCGTACTTTCGTTATCTCGCTCTCTAATAATTGAGCCACATTTTGACATGTCGAATAAAGAAAATTTATGAAAATGAGATCTTGGCGTATCTTGGGTTTTCAACCTCTAAGAAACATCCGCGTCATCGTTCCTCATTCTCCACCAAATGAGGTCTGAAACACGGATAACTCTGCAAACTTTGCCTCGTCTTGAGACAAAATCGTATTGTTTTTTGTTCAATCGATGAACTCCACTTCCTTCGTATAGCCGAACACTTTCGGAAAGTATTTGTCATTAAATAGCTTCTGAAAGCGTCTCCCAGACATCTTTGAGTCTGGGTGGATGGAGTGCAACTCCACAGACTCCACCCGATGATCTGCCTTTCGCCACGGAACATAAAGGTGGCGAATGGAACCTTCTGTTCCTCCGTGCATCCCAGACATCGAATATCTTGGTAATTTGTTTGACCCGTGTTTCCTTGCCGTGATCGGATCGGCTTTCCCTTAAATTACGGTGGTCCCGACTCTTTGAGCTGCTTGGTTTGTGACAACTTGTGAATTCTTATCATTTCCTCACATATTTTGAACACGAGTCTCCTCGTGCGATTTTGCATGAGCTACAAAAAACTTCTAAACATCCCTCGTTCATCATCTGCTTTCGATGGTGTTGTTCACGGGAGGAACATTGCCCGACTGTTACGCGTTCTCCTCGTTGGTGAGTCTGAGCATCTCCACGGTCTCATTTCCATTGTTAATATTCTCGATCGACATTCTCAAATCTTGTCGTAAAACAAGGGTTAATTAAAAATCAATATATCACATAATATCCTATATCTTGACCAACTAACAAATAAGCTTAGGTAGGACACACTAGCGCGAAGGATTTACTCGTCTCTCCCTCTGGTTCTATTCCCGATCTCATGGAGATCGTATCCTAACTACGATACCAAGCTTGGCGCCCCCAAAATAGGTATACATCACTATTACGAGGTTGTCGTAAAATAGTGATGCGAAACAACTACTGACTTTATTATTACGATGAAAGCGTGAGTTTGAATACAAATATTATCTTACAGACAATATCTATACTCAAATAAATCCTCATCACATTTATTGATACATTATTTTACAAAAATGGTGAGGACTACTAAACAATCCTTTCTAAAACCTTCATTCCATTTTTGAGCTAAATACTTTCTATATATTCTAGCTAGCCTCACGAGAAAAAATGGAACAAAAAGGAAAAGGGTGAGCTCAACTAGCTCGATAAAGAATATTATGACTAAGATAATATCTGACAAATTATCGTTTAGTCTTGACGAGGAAAAATATAATAGAATCTGATAGACAACAAATTTTAAATCAATATTACATGTGAAATAATAATTCATTAGAAGAGTTAAGTAGAGAATGCAAACTACTATCTTACATGTATGAATTTAAAAGTTCATCGTCTATCTTTTATCCTGTAACATCAATCGATATACATACGGAATCAAATATTCATCTTTGCCTTCTGAGGCGAAAAGATATTCATCGATTAATCGTATTTCATTTAAACACTGTTCATCTTTTTGCTTTCTGGGCGAAAAGATATTCTTGAAAATCATTCATCTTTTTGCTTTCTGAGGCGAAGATATTCTTAAAAATCATTCATCTTTTTGCTTTCTGGGCCAAAGATATTCCATAATATCATCATTTAAGGCGAGGATGATGAAAATATTTTTTTTTAAAAAGCGAATCGATTGAAACAAAATGACAAGGATTAAGGATTAAGGATTAGTACTTGGTTTTATCCGTCGTCCAAAATACCTCAAAAATAATCATAGTGGTGTAAAATTCGAGAATGATCAAAACATGGATCTGATCGAGTTAGTATCCGAATAGATATTTTAGACGAAAAGAAGAAATTTTATTTTTAAATTGAATAATCTTAGTATCGTCGTGAATAGTCTTAGTATCGTGAATAGTCTTGTATCGTGAATAATAACTCAGACACCAAAAGATAGAAATTCCACAAAAAAACATCTTCACGCTTCATGAATAGTACTAATGAATAGTAACTTCGTGAATAGTAACTTCGTGAATAGTAACTTCGTGAATAGTAACTTCGTGAATAGTAATGAATAGTAACCCATGAATAGTAACCCAGAGCATGAAAAAGTTCCAAATTTGATAAAAACTTGGATCGACATTTCGATATAATGATATTGAAGAAATAATATCATTCTGAAAAAAAATAATATCCACTTACCTCGAAGATCGATCTTACAGCTAGAATCTAGGGTATAGTCTTTGAAGGAACTTGCATAATCTAGCAATACTCAAAGTATACTCAAAATACTCACAAGAATAAACTCGATAATATAGAGAGAAAACTTGATTTACGGTGTGATTTTCAATTCTAACTAAGCACCTATTTATAGGAAAATGCTTAGAACACCAAAAGCGAAAATTTAATAAAATAATATTATAATTAAACAAATTCAAGCCCACCTTAGACCAACTGAATTCAGCACATTTACATCACATGTGGGATTGTGAAAAAAAAACGTTTTCTCATTAAAAAATAATTAAAACTTCAAAAATTAATTATTTGAACTTGAACTTCAATAATTCATAATAAATAGCCCTTTCATCAGAAAATTCGAATCTCGCGAGTTTTTATAGGAAATTCAATTCTCTACAACTTTGCAAGAAAAGTTTTCCAAATTCCAAATAGAAATTGGCCAAAAATCCACAAGCAGGCGATTTTACAAAATTATAATCAAATTTGATCGATAAATGGGGTCCCATGAGCATGTTTAACATGTTTTAAACATTTATTGCAACAAAAATACTCTTCCTCCTCGTATACTCATATATCCCACATTAGTTTGTAAAAATATCACCAGTTAATATATTATTAAAATAATATATTTAAATGAATTATTTTATCGAGAAAAGATAAAATATTAATTTTCAACAATTGTCATTTAAAAATTTTCTCCATCTATATCCACATAAAATCAATATTTTCCTCATCATATAAATCAATAATTAATTATTCACAAATAATATTCGAGAATCCTGATATTGTGACGAGGCGGTTCAGAAGAGGGGCTTTCGATAAAAATTTCTTCTTCTTGGCGCCTGATTAGGTGACCAAACCTCTCCTTAGAGCGAAACTTTCTAGACATTGCCAATAATGTTATCTAATAATATTATTAGATAATATGAATTATTAGCCGATAATGAAAAATCTTGTGTAAATGACAATTATTGAAACAACGATATATAAAATATCAATATGACAATTATTAACTCGATAAAATCTTTGAGCGATAATTCTTTAACCATTATTGAGTAGTGCCTTCTTACGTAAGAATCAATAATTGGTGCAATCTGGTGTCTTCTTGCTTTCAACAATGCGTATTAGTGTGTTTTTTTTTAACCATAGGGTATTCAATGATGTACTTGTATTACTTGTAACAACTTCTGTTTATTTAAAAACAACTTATATTTGTCGTTTTCTTCATCCATAAACGCTTTCCGTTATGGGGCCCACACATGCATTTGTTGCGTCGTCGAATATTCCCCATTCACCACGAAGAATATTCCACGACGACGATAATATTCCCAGATATTTAATGAATATGATATTTTAAAATATTTTGTAAATTTATTTAACCCTTTAACCCTATATCACATTAATCAAATCATCCCTTACTTCAAAAAAATAAATATAAAAATTCCTTTTTATTTAAAAATTTTGGGGTCTACCTATGGTTGGTGAAAAAATGTCTTGAAATTCTAATTCAAATGTGGTGGGTGGCAATAGTAGCGAGTAAAGCCATCAGTAGGTAAAATTCAAATGTCTTTGAGCGTCTTAACATTTTCTTATAAATAGAGTAATTTAAGTTAGAATCGAAAATCACACCGAAACATAATGTAAAGACCCCAACTTATTATAAATAAAATTAAATTTTCCTCTATTCATTATTCTAAATTAATAAGGGTTAATTTGATATAATGCTTTGGTTATGGGTGAAATGTGCAAATTTTACAAAATAAGCAGTGGTTATAAAATATTCATTTACGTCGGGAATATTCGTTTGGTGCGTGGAATATTCTCTTTTGTCGAGAATATCCGTCGCAATAGCCAATATGATCAATTATGGGCCCCATAACGGAATAAGCTGTCGGATGAAGAAATGACAAAGTATGAGTTTTATGAATAACGACGTAATTATTCTGAATTAACACTTTGTTGGAATACCGGTTGGTTAAAATACGATAATATGCGTGGTTTACATTGTTGTTGAATTATTGATTTTTCGTGAAGAAGACCTTTACTCGATAAATGTTACGATGAATTCTTTATTCAATATTTTATTTTATTGATTCAATAATTCTTTGCGTTGATAGTTTATATTATTGTTGTTTGATAATTATCATTGCCAATATTTCTCATTATCGGATCGATAATTCATATTATTTGAATAATATTATTAGATAGCATTATTGGCAATGTCTAAAAAGTTACATCATCGAGGAGAGGTTTGGTCACCTAATTACTGCAGATGAAGGAGAAATCCTTATTGGAAAGCCCTCTTTTCTGAAGGCTACTTTGGTTATCATAAGTGTGATTACGTAATATTATTTATGAATAATTAATTTATATGATAAGGAAATATTTATTTGATATAATTGATGGATATATTTATTTTATGTGGATATAATTGAAGGAATTAATGCTGAGGTGTTTTATCAGTATTTTATCGGAAGGGAAGTATTAAAAAGCACCCGTTTATGGATTTTGAATATTTTCTGTTTGGAATTTGGAAAAACTCAAAGCTACAAAGTTGTAGAGAATTCGATTTCATGCGAAATGGACATAAAATTCGTATTTTTCTGATAAACGAGCTATTTTCTATTAATTGTTGAAGTTTCGGAAAATAAAATGATTTTTATTAAATTTATTGGTGGGACCCACTTATGGTTGGTGTTAATTACATGTGAAATTTCTTTGAAATTTCGAAATGAGGGGTGATGGCTTTTTGGAAGCATGCGTAGAAAAATGAGAATAAATAATATTAATTTATTATTTTAGTCTCCTATGGCGTTCTAACATTTTCCTATAAATAGACGCTTAGGTTAGAATTGAAAATCACACTAGAAACAAGTTTTCTTTCTCTCTAGATTCTCGGCGTATTTTTATGAGTATTTTGATACTTTGAGAGTTCTTTGTTAAGTCTGAGTTTCTTTCGACTTTCTGTCAGATATTACGATCGGAAATCTTAGTTATTTTGAGGTAAGGGATGTTATTTTCTTCGTATATGATATTATTTCTTTCAATATCATTATCTTAGAAGTATTGATCTAAACTTTTTAATCAAATTTAGAACTTTTTGTGTCGGAGTTACTATTCACGTATCTGACCTTTATTCACGAATCGACACTATTTCTTAGAAAAATAAAATTTTTCCCTTTTGTCCAAGATGTCTATTATGGTTACTATCTTTGATTGTATCCATAATTTGATCTTTATTTTTGAATTCTGCTTCAAAATTGGTTATTATGGATTATTATTGATCTTGAATAAACTGTTATACTGAATCCACAATATTTGTTCTTACGTCTCAATTGGATTCGTTTTCTTTAAAATATTTTTCATCATCCTCGGTCCTAAATGATGATATTACTGAATATCTTTGGCACATAGTGCAAAGATGAATGATTAATCGATGAATATCTTTGGCCGTAGTCTGCAAAGATGAGCAGTGTTGAGATGAACATGACCAACGGGTGAAATAAATGAATATCTTTAACTTTGTAGTGCAAAGATGAATATTTGATTAAAAGATGTATATTGATTGATGTTCTGAGGATAAAATATTGATGATGGACTCTTAAATCTTAGAAGATAGTAGAATTCATTCTCTACGTGATTCTTCTAACGGATTCTTTATTTAAATTGTATTTGTTGATCTAAAACTTGTTGTCTATTATATTCTATCATTTTTTCCTGTTGAAGACTAATGATAATTTGTTATATATTATCTTAGTCATAATATTCTTCTTTGGGCTAGTTGAGCTCACACTTTTCCTTTTGTTCCATTTTTCTTCTCGGGAGGTGAGAACATAAGCGAGGATCGAGTCGGGTATGGAGGTGATGGTTACTAAAAAGATGTTTTAGCGACCCTCACTATTTTTGTAAAATAGTGTATGAATAATTAATAATGAGGACTTATTTGGGTGTGGATATTGTCTAGAAGACAATATTTGTATTTAAACTCATATTATGTGTTTATGCGTATTTTGCACGACAATTGTATTATTGAAGTTGTAGTTTACTTTTACATACCATGTTTTTGGCGACTTCGAAATGGGTGTTGTATACCTATTTTGGGGCGTCACGATTTGATATCAAAGCTTAGGGATATGGTCTCGGTGGAGATCGGGGAATAGAACTACGAGGGAGAGATGAGTAAATCCTTGTTAGTGTGTTTTATCTAAACTTATTTGTTGGTCGAATTCGTAATATAGGGATATTATGTGATATGTTAATTTGTTTAATTAATCCTTGTTTATAGCAGTATTTAAGAATGGCTGCTGAGAACGTTAACAATGGAGTGTATGAGACTGTGGAACAACATTTAGTCACAAACCAGGAGAACGTGCAACAGGAAGGCAATATTCCTCCTATAAACAACACTACTTAGCAAACGATGAACGATGGAATATTTAGGAGCTTTTTGCAATTCATGCAAAATTAGACGAGGGAGACTCGTGTACAAAATACGAGTGGAAATGATGGCAACACGCGGTCCGTCACAGCTAAGCAGTTCAAGGAGTTGGGACCACCAGATTTCTGTGGAAAGCCTGATCTAATTAAGGCAGAAACTAGGGTTAAGCAATTTATCAAGATATTCGATGTCTTGGGATGCACGGAGGAACAGAAGGTTCCATTCGCCACCTTTATGTTCCGTGGAGAGGCAGATTACTGGTGGGAATCCGTGAAACGTACCTAGCGAGCCGCACTCAACATGTCTTGGGAAAGATTTCAGAAATTGTTCAATGACAAGTACTTTCCTGAAAGTTTTTGTCATATGAAGGAGGTAGAGTTTATTAGACTAGAAACGAAACAACATGGCGGTGTCTCGATGACGAAGCGAAGTTGGCGGAGTTATCGAGTTTGCACCTCATTTGGTAGAAAATGAGGAACGTATATGCGAGATGTTTACGAGAGGTCAAAACCCGAGATTCGTCGATACCTTATCTCTCATAAATTTTCTCTATATTCGGATGTTGTCATCAATGAGCTCAATTATTAGAGCGAGATAATGAGTATACTCAATGGGGACCACACCGAGGTCATTCCGGTGACAAGCGATCATCGTATGATGATAACCGGTGAGGAGGAAAAATACGGACAAAGGCGGTAAACACTTTCGGGGTAATCGTGGCCATGATAATAGGAGAGGTGAGTCAAGTGGAAATTTCGAAAGAGGGAGATTCAACAATGACGGAAAGACATCAAAGCGACGACACCACCAACAACAAATTCTAGGGAGAGATCGTGCTTGATTAGATGTGACAAATCTTTGGAAAGTGGGACATATCATTTAAACTATCCTGAACAATCCAAGGTATGTTATAATTGTGGAAAGGAGGCCCATATAACTCGAGACCGCTCTAGCAAAAACCAAGTTCGGCGAGGATGGTGACTCAAAAGATCCGGATAAAGTCAAAATCGGCGGTTCTGGAAGAAGCGTTTGTAAATGGCGGCCAAAACGTGAGGAACCCGAACGAGGTGATCACGGGTAAGCTAATCTTGAATTCTTGCAAAGTTTATACCTTACTAGATACCGGTTCTACCCATTATTTTATCTCTCCTGCTTGTGCTCAACGTTTAAACTTGACTCCGGAGAAATTGTACTTTGATTTATCTGTTGAAACTCCGTTGGGTGAAACCTTCGTTACATCTACAGTTTATAAATCTTGCTTAATCCAAGTTGGCACTATCACATTACTTGTTGATCTTATCTCTTTAAAGATACTTGCTTTTGATGTGATTTTAAGAATTGATTGGTTAACTACTCATCATGCCAAAATTGATTATTTTTGTAAGGTTGTTAGTTTTCATATTACTAACCAACGTGTCATACGAATTCAAAAAACTAAACCACTAAAATCAGTCACCGTCATATCAAGCCACAAAGCTATTTATTTATTGAAAAACGGATGCTAAGCTTTCTTAGCCCATGTTATGGATTTGAACAAAGACAAGTCAGATTTGAATAATATTTCCGTGGTTATAGAATTTCCTGATGTATTTCCTGAAGAACTTTTGATTACCCCCGAGCGTGATGTTGAATTCTTTATTGATCTTGAACCGATTAAAACCCATCTCTAAAACCCCATATCGAATGGCTCTATTGAACTTGAGGAGTTAAAGTCCAACTACTGAGGAGTTATTAGACATCGGTTTCATTAAATCTAGTACATCTCCATGGGTGCTCTATTTTATTAAGTAAAGAAGAAAGACAGGAGTATCGACTTTGTATTGACTATCGAGAATTAAACCATGTCACCATCAGAGCATTGATGACTGTTTGACCGATTCTGAGGAGCCAATTCTTTTCAAAGATCGACCTTTGTTACGGATACCATCACCAAGATTAAAAGCGAGGATATTCCAAAGATCGCCTTGAAACTAAGATGCACGGCATTATGAATTCTTAGTCATGTCTTTTGGATTGACTAATGCTCCTGCTGCTTTCATGGATATGATGAACCGTGTATTCAAGGAATATTTGGATCAGTTCGTTTTTATCTTTATTGATTACATCCTCATTTATTTAAAAAGTCGTGAAGATCATGAGCACCATTTGAAGCTAATACTTGAAAGACTTCGTGAAAACAAGCTATATGCTGTTTGAAGAAATGCGAGTTACGGCTTGAGGAAGTAGCATTCCTTGGGCACGTGGTGTCAAAACATGGAGTATCATTGACGGCGAAGATTGAAGCAATCTGAAGTTAGAACAACCGGAAGTCGGTGGCCAAATCTGCGACTCTGGGCTTACTTTGGTTATTATCGGAGATTAGTGGAAGGATTTTCTCAAATCGCTACTCCGTTAACTCAGCTGACTCGGAAAGATACAAAATTCACATGGAGCGAGGACTGCGAGAAGTGTTTCCAAAAGCTCAAGAGGAGACTCATTTCGGCACCTGTTCTAGCAATACCATCTGGTTCGGATGGATTTGTTATCAACAACGATGCTTCAGGCAAAGGGTTAGGATGTGTTCTCATGCAACATAGGAAAGTCATAGCCTATGCCTCACGACAACTCAAAGAATATGAGAGGAATTATCCTACTCGTGATCTGGAGTTGAAAGCAGTTGTATTCGCGTTGAAGATATGGAGACACTACTTGTAAGGGGAGAAAGTGGAGATTTATACGGACCATAAAAGCCTCAAATATTTCTTCACCCAAAAAGAACTCAACATGCGGCGCAAGAATCGTTGGCTTGAGCTATTGAAGATTACGATCACACTATTCAATATCTTCCCGGAAAAGCGAGCGTAGTAGGTGACGAATTGAGTAGAAGATCATATGCAAAATCTGAGTCGATATTGTCAACACAAGGCCCATTTTGTATGACTTGCAAAGGATGAAGATAGAGTTAAAGACTCAGGGGACCCACGTGATGATGGCGAATATCTGAGTAGAACAGACTTTAATCGATAAAGTTAAAGCTACTTTCGAGCTACGGACACAGGGGGCGATCGTATGAAGAATAAAGTGCAAGAAGGAGTTAATCCGAAGCGAAGAATCGATGAAGAAGGAATACTTGAGTCGACTCTAGACTTTCGTTCTAGCGATTACGACTTGAAGCATAGAATCATGATGGAGGCACACAACACCCCGTTTGCAATCCATCACAGGAGTACCAAAATGTATCATGATATTTGACATACATTTTGGTGGAATAATATGAAGAGAGATCGCGGAGTTTATCTCGAGGTGTTTAACTTGTCGGCGTGTAAAGGCGAGCATCAAATCCGAAAGGTCCATTGCAATCACTTGAGATTCCGAATGAAAGTGGGAACACATTACTATGGATTTCATTATGGGTCTTCCGAGGTTTCTCAAGGTAGATGCGATTTGGGTTTTTGTTGATAGATTAACCAAGTCTGCTCATTTCATGCCGAATCGTGAGACTTATTCCTTGAACGTCTTACTCGTATATGTACGTGAATGAGATTGTGAGATTAAATGGCATGCCAAAAGATCCATAGTTTTGGATCGTGACCCAAGATTCACTTCAAGATTTTGGGTTAGCTTACGAAAAGCTATGGGCGCAGATTCTGATTCGATTGACATACCATCCTCAAACGGATGGACAATCAGAGAGGACTATTCAAACTCTTAAAGATCTATTAAGACTCTGTGTTTTAGACTTCAAAGGGAGTTGGGATAAGTACTTGCCACTTGTGAAATTCTCCTACAACAATAGTTATCAAACAAGTATAGGCATGGCTCCATTTGAGGCGTTGTATGGATGAAAGTGTCATTCTCCAGTATGCTGGGACGAGGTGGGAGAAGCAACGTTGTTGGGACCCGAATTAGTACACATGACTACAGAAAAGATCCAAATGATTCGACAACGTATTCAAACCTCACAAGATCGATAAAAGAGTTATGTTGATCTTCATCGAAAGGACGTCGAATTTAATATTGGGGATCATGTACTGTTACGTATTGCTCCATGGAAGGGAGTTACAAGATTTAGAAAGAGAGGAAAGCTCAATCCAAGGTTTGTTGGGCCATTTGAGATTCTTGACCGAATAGAAAATGATGATAATACGGAATATCTTTGGCCTGTAGTGCAAAGATGAATGATTAACTGATGAATATCTTTGGCCCGTAGTGCAAAGATGAACATGTGTTGAGATGAACATGACCAACGGGTGAAATAAATGAATATCTTTGGCCTGTAGTGCAAAGATGAATATTTGATTAAAAGATGTATATTGATTGATGTTACAGGGATAAAATATTGATGATGGACTCTTAAATCTTAGAAGATAGTAGAATTCATTCTCTACGTGACTCTTCTAATGGATTCATTTTCCATTTGTATTTGTTGATCTAAAACTTGTTGTCTATTATATTCAATCGATTTTTCCTGTTGAAGACTAATGATAATTTGTTATATATTATCTTAGTCATAATATTCTTCTTGGGCTAGTTGAGCTCACCCTTTTCCATTTTGTTCCATTTTTCTTCTCGGAGGTGAGAACATAGCGAGGATCGAGTCCTGGGTATGGGTGATGGTTCTAGAAAGATGTTTTAGCAGTCCTCACTATTTACTGTAAAATAGTGTATGAATAATTGTAATGAGGACTTATTTGGGTGTGGATATTGTCTAGAAGACAATATTTGTATTTAAACTCACAATATGTGTTGTCGTATTTTGCACGACAATTATATTATTGATGTTGTAGTTTGCTTTCTGTACCATGTATTTGGCGACTCAAAATGGGTGTTGTATACCTATTTTGGGGGCATCACAAATTATCTTTAGTCATGATATTCTTTACTGGGCTAGTTGTGCTCACCCTTTTGCTTCACAATTCCTTTCAGGTAATAAGAGTATAGCTGGGTCGAGCGGGGATAACAAGGAAATAGTGTGATGCTCCGAGACTATCGAAGTTTCTCAATACATTATAAAAAGGCATGACATGCAATATATAATTGTATTGAGGACCTAATATGTGTGTGTCGTATTTTATACGTCACTTAATAATTGATTTTGGTGAAAAACAATAGGGCGAGGTGAACCCAACTTTGGAAGGGTGTTTTGCCATAATCATACAAGATGTCTAATGACATACAACCTCGTGTTATCATAAGACAAAGTTGTACACATCCACTTGCTGAGTATATCTACGAGCACTACCTATATGATCTTGGAGTTTGGTTGAAATGTAATTCTCAATTGCAGACTGTGGAGATAGTAATATGTCAAGAGAAGACTCACCATTGGAAGGAACATGATAGTAATCTTCTCATTTTTCTTTGGGGTCTATTGGATCAACTAAAGATAATTCTTTGGACATATGATATCTATCATAACTTAGATTCATGGCCTCCTATGTACGAAGGTTTCCTTGAGCACTTCCCAAAGATTTTAATTTCTAAAACAGTTCTAGATTGTACCTTTATATAAGGTATCAACGTGAGGTCTTGTCCATAGTTGGGACATGAGTCATGATTGGTATTAAAACTCACAAGATATGTGTTTTTTGTATTTTGCAAGACAATTGTAGTAATAAAGTTGTAGTTATTTTCTGTACCATGTATTTGGCGACTCGGAATGGGTGTTGTATACCTATTTTGGGGGCGTCACACTTTTCGTGGAAATATTCTTCTGACCATTCTTAAATTTTACTCTACAAAGAAGTATCATGTTGACAATTTGGACGTTATTAGTTCCTGAATAAATTAATTCTTGAACTTATTTTATTGAATTCTTATATCATTGTCATCATCCTCTTATTTATATTTTGTTGAAAGTCATACATGGCGATGGTGCATAGATGGACTTGGTATGATTATGACCGAGGATTATTCGATATAATCATGGTAGTAATGTTACAAATGATGTGGTAAAAGTCCTCATTGGCCCGTGAGTGCATTGATGGACAATTGTTGGCATGATCATGATCATTGATGAATACTACGAATATCCTTGGCCCGTAGTGCATGGATAATTTGTGGTTGTGATACTTATGAATATCCTTGGCCGTAGTGCGGGGGATGAGGTGAGTTATTTATTAAGTTGAGTCCCAAATGATAAAAGTGATGAAAAACTTTTAAATCATAGAAGATGGTAGATTTTATTCTACTTAACTCTTTTTAATGGATTAAATGTTCATTGCAGATAAACTTGATGTCTATTGAATTTTATCGGTTTAACATCGTTGAAGACTAATGATAATTTATTCGCATTATCTTAGTCATAATATTTCTTCTTGGGCTAGTTGAGCTCACCTTTTTCTTTCATTTGTTCTCTTGAGAAATGAGAACGTGGCCGGGACTAGTCGGGGAGCGGAGTGATCATTCCGATGATAGTATTAGTAGTCCTCACTATTCGGTAAATAGTGTGACAATAAATGTAATGAGGACTTATTTTGAGAGTGGATATTGTCTAGAAGACAATATTTGTATTAAAACTCACGACTTTCTTGTTGTATATTAAAGATTGTATTTGTTTTACGTACCATGTATTTGGCGACTCGAATAGGTGATGTATACCTATTTTGGGGCGTCACCATTGATATCAAAGCCTGGGATATGATCCTGGTGAGATGTGAAAGCAAGAACTAGGAGGGAGGCGGGAATTCCTTCGCTAGTATGACCTACCTAAGTTTATTTGATATTTAATTGGTCGGTCAAAGTATATGGATAATATGTGATATGTTAATTTACCCTTGTTTTGTGGTAGTATTTGAAAATGGGATCTGAGAATGTTGAGAACATCAATGGAGCACAGGAGACCGTTGAGTTTCCACAGATCAATAATCAGGACAATGTGCATCAGGAAGGCGACAATCCTCATGCAAACAACAACACTGACCAAATGATGAGCGATGGAATATTCGGAGGCTTTCTGCGAATTCATGCACATCGGTGCAAAAGACTCACTTCGAAATACTGAGATGGAAACATCGGCAACTCTCGGACCATCACCGCCAAATAGTTCAAGCAACCGGACCACCGGGAGTTTTTGGAGAAGCCAAATCCACTTAAGGCGAGACGTGGATAAAGCAAATCAACAAGATATTTGATGTCTTGGGTTGCTCAGAGAGCAAAAGGTTCCTTTGCCACCTTCATGTCATGCAAGTTTAAGATTACCGTTTCTGGTGGGAATCAGTAAATCTTAGCGTACTCGACCTGTTGTTAATAGGGCTCAGACTAAAGATGTCTTGGGAGAAGTTCCAAGAACTCGTTCAACAACAAGTACTTTCCATGAAAGTATTCGACATATGAAAGAGGTAGAGTTCATTAAACCGAATAAAACAATACGACCGTGTCGTGGACTTTTAACATGCGAAGCCAAGTTTGCCGAGTTGTCCCGATTTGCGTCCCATTTGGTTGATAATGAGGAGAGAATGACGCGAATGTTTCTAAGAGGTTTGAAACCCGAGATGCATCAATATCTTATCTCTAAGATAAATACGTGTTTGTATTCGGATGTTGTTAATACATCTGATCTTTTGTTATCATAAGGCTCGGGTAGTAACCATGGCGACTTGATAATACAAATGTAGGTGTGAAATCGACAATATATCTTAATGAGTTTAAATATAATATTGTCTTACAGACAATATCCACATATAAAATAAATCCCCATCATAATTATTGATACATTATTTTACAAAATGGTGAGGACTACTAAACAACTCTCTCTAGAACCTTCATTCCATTACCCAGAGCTAGTACTAAGCTTACATTCTACGCCTCCACGAGAAGAAAAATGGAACAACAAGGAAAAGGGTGAGCTCAACTAGCCCGATAAAGAATATTATGACTAAGATAATATCTGACAAATTATCGTTAGTCTCCAGCGAGGAAAAATCGATAGAATACTGATAGACTGACAAGTTTTGGATCAAATATTACGCGGAAATAATAATAATTCATAGAAGAGTTACGTAGAGAATGAAATCTACTATAATCTATGAATTTAACGATCCATCATCAATATTTTATCCTGTAACATCAATCGATATTCATCTCAAATCAAATATTCATCTTTTACTTTTGAGGGCGAATATTCATCAATCGGTCGTATTCATCTCAACACATTCATCTTTTTGCTTAAAGGCCAAAGATATTCATCGATCGATCGTATTCATTTAAACACTGTTCATCTTTTTGCACTCTGAGGCCAAAAGATATTCTTGAAATCATTCATCTTTGCTACTGGGCGAAGATATTCAATAATATCATCATTTAAGGCGAGGATGATGAAAAATATTTTTAAAAGAGCGAATCCGGTTGAAACAAAATGACAGGATTAAGGATTAAGGATTAGTACTTTGTTTTATCCATGTCAATGATACCTCAAAAATAATCATAGTGGTGTAAAATTCGAGAATAATCAAAACATGGATCTGATCAAAGCTAGTATCGAAATAGATATTTTGGACGAAAAGAAGAAATTTTATTTTTAGATGAATAGTCTTGAGTATCGTGAATAGTCTTGAGTATCGTGAATAGTCTTAATATCGTGAATAGTAACTCAGACACACAAAAGATAGAAATTCCACAAAAAAATCATCTTCACGCTTAGTATGAATAGTACTGCGTGAATAGTAACTTTCGTGAATAGTAACTCATGAATAGTAACTTCGTGAATAGTAACTCATGAATAGTAACTCATGAATAGTAACATGAAAAAAAGTTCAAAATTTGATAAAAACTTCGGATCGACATTTGACGTAATGATATTGAAGAAATAATATCATTCTGAAAAAAAAATATCCACTTACCTCGAAGAATCGATTACTTGGAAGGAAGGTCGGAAGTGATCTTTGAATGAAACTTATCTTGAGCAACAACTCTCAAAGTATCTAAATACTCACAAAATCGCTCGATAATATAGAGAGAAAGAAAAAACTTTGTTTACGGTGTGATTTTCAATTCTAACTTAGCCCTCTATTTATAGGAAAATGTTAGCCGTAGCAAAGCGGACTTAACACTGCTGACTTTGATGGCTTTACACGCTACTATTCCACCCACCACATTTGAAATTCAATTGAGCACATTTTCACCAACCAAAAGTGGGGCCCACCATTCTAAATTTTCCACCAAAATCATTTATAACCTAATTTACGAATCGAGTCACCTCTTAAAATTCATAATAAATTATCGCTCATTTTAACGGTTCAAAATTTGTGGACATATACTCAACTTATATATATATAACATATCCAAAAATTACAACGATCCAGCGGTCGGATTAAATATTATAACTCACACATAAAGTACATAATAACACCAATTTGATCTTTTAATACCTCGATCAGAATAAAATACAAATAAAACATCTCGGCATTAATTCCTTCATTAATAACCACATAAATAAATCCATCATTTATATTCATATAAAATAAATATTTCCTTATCATATGAATCGATAATTAATTATTCACAAATAATATTACGAGAATCACATTTATATGACGGTACATTCCCGAAAGAGGGGCTTTCGATAAGGATCTCTCCTTCTTGGCGGCGATTAGGTGACCAAACCTCTCCTTAGGCGAGAACTTTCTAGACATTGCCAATAATGTTATCTAATAATATTATTCAAATAATATGAATTATTGATCGATAATGGGAAATCTTGTGCGGTGACAATTATTGAAACAATGATAATATAAAATATCAATATGACAATTATTGAATCGATAAAATAAAATATTGAGCGATAATTCTTGTAACAATTATTGAGTAGTGCCTTCTTACGTAAGGATCGATAATTGATGCAATCTTTGTGCGTCTGGTATGTCTTCTTGTTGACCAGCGCGTATTAGTGTTTTTAACCATAAGGTATTCAACGATCTTACTTGGTAACAATTCTGTAGTTATTTTTAACCAACTTATATTTGTCGTTTTCCTCATCCATAAACTTTCCAGTTATGGGGCCCACACATGGGCTTTTTGCTTGTAAATCGTACGAATATTCCCAAGATGATCTGAATATTCCACGACCAAACGAATATTCCCAAGCAAAATGAATATTTTATAACCACTTGCTTATTTTGAAATATTTGCGTATTTAACCCTTAACTATCCACATTAATCAAATCAACCCTTACTATTTCAAAATAATAAATAAAGGAAATTCCTTTTTATTTAAAAAATTTTGAGGTCTTCTGACCTCCCTCATATGAAATTTAGTCCTCGAAATTGGCGTGCGTACACAGTGTTTGAAAAGGTGAGGATACCTCGCTTTCATTTAGTTTCAATTCCCGGTCATTTCCTCTATAGCATGATTCCTCCACAAAACTTTAACTTGTGGTATGACCTTTCTTGGCGTGGGACATGCTCCTTCTATCCAAAATCTTGGCGGTACCTCCTCATCGTTAAGTCTTGGCTATCTCGTCCGGTTCTAACTTTCTCTATAGCGTGGTTGGGTCTTTCACATATTCTGAAATCTGGATATATGAAACACATTATGAACACGAGACATACTTGGAGAATGCTTGCAATCTATAGGCTACATTTCTACTCGGTCGAGAATTTGAAATGGACCCGATAAATGGTGGATTGAGCTTTCCTCTCTTCCCAAATCTTGTAACTCCTTTCCATGGAGCAACTCATGATAATCATGATCCCCACACTAAATTCCACGTCCTTTCGATGAAGATCCGCATAACTCTTTTGTCGATCTTGTCTTGGTTTGTATCGTTGTCGAATCATTTGGATCTTTTCGGTGATCATACGTCTTAACTTTCGGGTCCCAACAATGTTGCTTCCCCCACCTCATCCCAACATATTGGAGAGCGACATTTTAAATCATATAATGCTTGAATGGAGCCACACTATATTTGCACGATAAGCTGTTGTTGTAGGAGAATTCCACCATGGTAAATACTTATCCCAACTACCCTTGAAGTCTAGGACCACGAGTCTTAATATATCTTGAGAGTTTGAATAGTCCTCTCGATTGTCCGCCCGTTTTTTGGGGATGGTATGCGAACTAAATCGCAAATCCGTGCCCATAGCTTTTTGCAAAGCTAACCCAAAATCTTGAAGTGAATCTTGGGTCACGATCAAAAACTATGGATCTGGGCATGCCATACAACCTCACAATCTCATTCACGTCATACTAGCAAGGCGTTCAGTGAATAAGTCTCCGTGTCGGCAAGAAATGAAATGCGGACTTGGTTAATCTATCAACAATAACCCAAATAGCATTGATGCCTTGAAAGCCGTAGGAAGACCGTGTAACGAAATCCATGGTAATAATGTTCCCACTTCCATTTGGAATCTCAAGTGGTTCTGAGCGGACCCTTAGGTACTAGATGCTCGCCTTTACGTTGACAAGTTAAACACATTGAGATAAACTTTGCAATCTCTCTCTTCGTATTGTTCCACCAAAATGTATGTAGAAGATCACGATACATTTAGTACTTCGAGGATGGATTGCAAATGGTGTATTGTGTGCCTCCATCGTAATCTTGTACTTCAAATCGAGTCGTTAGGAACCTGAAAGTCTAGAGTGGACTCGAAGTATTCCTTCTTCATCAATTCTAAGCTTAGGAATAGCTCCTTCTTGTACTTTCTTCTTCATACGCATCGATTCAAAGATTCGGTGGCTTGAAAGCGACTTTAACTTTATCGATTAAAATCGATTATACTAAGTATATCATCACGTGGGTACCTAGGTTTTCATCTCCATCTCTATTATTTGTAAATTATCTGAAATTAGTCTTTGACAATATCGTTTTCGTACTTATATCGATCTTCTACTCAACACGTCGGCTACCACGTTAAACTTTTCGAGGATGGCATGGTGAAACATGTCTTTGAAATGAGTCTCTCTTGAGTTCTTGAAGCTCTTCCCACATTCCTTGCTCCATTCGAATTTTGTATCTCTCTGAGTCAATTTGCGATAATGGAATAGCGATTGAGAATATCCTTGACGAATCTCGATAATAACCAACTAAGCCTAGAAAGCTACGTATTTAGATTCTTGACTTAGGTTGCTCTCAAGCTGTGACTCATATCCCAATCTTGGATATGCGTCACAATGACACCTATCGATTTACTATCGCACGAATATGGCGTCCCTACGAGAGTGCGGCAGGTGAATTCCTGAAAGGAAGTCACAGATAAAGGCTCGGTGCCAAATTCTATAGTTGAATTTTTAACTCACGAAGTTCATAGGAGCCATTCGATATGAGATTTTAGAAATGAGTTTTGTCTGGGTTTCAAAAGTCGATACAAAATTTAATATCGAGGCTTTGGGAGTAAGCGAAAATTCTTGAGAAAATACGTCGGGAAAAATCAATAACAACAAGAATATTATTCAAATCGGCGTGTCTTTATTCAAATCCATAACATGGACTAAGAAAACTTGACATCCGTAATAAGCGAATGACTTCATGGCTTGATATGAAAATGTTTGACTCTGATGGTTTGATTGCTTGAATTGAATAACGGTTGCTTAGGAATATGAAAACTATGACCTTACAAAAGCAATCAATTTGGCGTGATGAGTAGTTAACCTTAAAATCCCAATCACATCAAGCAAATATCTCTATAGAAATAAGGTTAACGGTAATGTGATAGTGCCAACTTGAATCAAGCAAGATTTTTTAACAACGGATGTAATGAAAGTTTCTCTAATGGAGTCTCCATAAATAGGTCAAAGTTTAATTTCTCGTGAAGTCGAGTTCAAGCGTTGGCGCAAGAAGAGAGATAAAAGAATGGGTAGAAGCACCGATATCTAGTAAGGTATAAACTTAGCGAAATTTATAATTAACTAACGTGCTGCTAACCGTTCGGGTTCCTCGCATTTTATTGGAAGTCACGACAAAGCGCTCTTCGAGAACCGTTGACTTTGACTTTTACGGGACATCCTTTTGAGTCACCATTCTCATTGGTTTGGGTTTCGATATCGTCTGATCTCGGCGATATGTCCTTCTTTTCCACAATTATAGCATACCTTAAAGCTGTGTGGGCGGTTTGACCTTATATCCCCCTCTTTCCGCATTTGTAACATCTGATGCCGGCGGTCGTTCTCCTCCCTTAAAACTATTTGATGGTGCGTCTTCAATGGTGGTTGTTGAATCTCCTCTTTTAAAATCTCCTCCCAGGCTAATCTTCTTTTTTTCATGGCCACGATTACCACGGAGTGGTTCTGCCTTTTGTCCGTATTCTTCTTTCTCCGTTGGTTATCGTTATTACGATGACTACTTATCTTGATATGATCCACGGTTATGGTCCCTCGGTTGAGCGTACTCGTTATCTCGCTCTAACAATTGAGCCACATTGACACATATCTGAATAGAGAAAATTTATGAGAAATGAGATCTTGGCGTATCTTGGGTTTCAAAACCTCTCAGAAACATCCGCGTCATCGTTCCTCATTCTCCACCAAATGAGGTCTGAAAACGGATAACTCATGAACTTAACGCCTCGTCTTTGGGACAACTCGTTTTATTACCTGCTCTATCTAATAAACTCCACTTCCTTCGTATAGCCGAATACTTTCGAGGAAGTACTTGTCATTGAAATTTTCTGAAATGTCTCCCATGACATCTTTGAGTCTTGTTGGATGGAGTGCAACTTCACGATTCCCACCATGTCTGTCGCCTCGCCACGGAACATAAAAAGTGGCGAATGGAACCTTCTGTTCCTCCGTGCATCCCAGACATCGAATATCTTGGTAATTTGCTTGACCCATGTTTCACCGTGATCGGATCTGGCTTTCCCTTAAATGCGGTGGTCCCGACTCTTTGAAGCTTGCTTGGTTTGTGACCACCCAGTGAATTGCTATCATTTCTCTCTGTATTTTGAACACGAGTCTCCTCAAATGCGATTTTGCATGAGCTCTGCAAACTTCTAAACATCCCTCGTTCATCATCTCTCTTTCGTTGGTGTTGTTCACGGGAGGAGTACATTGCCCGACTGTTGTTGCGTTCTCCTCGTTGGTAAAGTCTGAGGCATCTCCACGGTCTATTTACTCCATTATTAATATTCTCGATTCGACATTCTCAAATCTTTGTCATAAAAAAAGGGTTAATTAAGAAATCGATATATCACATAATATCCTATATCTTGACCAACTAACAAAAATAAGCTTAGGTAGGACACCTTGGCGAAGGATTTACTCGTCTCTCCCCTCTGGTTCTATTCCCGATCTCATGGAGATCATATCCTAAGCTACGATACCAAGCTTGTGGCGCCCCCAAAATAGGTATACATCACACACCCGTTCTGAGTGTGCGCGAATACATGATGCAAAAGCAAACTACTGACTTCATAATCTGAATGTAAATGTGAAATCGACAATATATCTTGTATATGAGTTTAAATATAATATTGTCTTACAGACAATATCCACATAAAATAAATCCCCATCATAATTATTGATACATTATTTTACAAAATGGTGAGGACTACTAAACAACTCTCTCTAGAACCTTCATTCCATTACCCCAGAGCTAGTACTATTTACATTCTAGCCTCTGAGAAAAAAAAATGGAACAACAAGGAAAAGGGTGAGCTCAACTAGCCCGATAAAGAATACTTATGACTAAGATAATATACAACAAATTATCGTTAGTCTCCAACGAGGGAAAAATCGATAGAATCTGATAGGCAACAAGTTTGAGATCAATATTAGCGGTGAAATAATAATTCATAGAAGAGTTACGTAGAGAATGAAATCTACTATAATCTATAGATTTAACGATCCATCATCAATATTTTATCCACATAACATCAATCGATATTCATCTCAAATCAAATATTCATCTTTTTTTTCTGAGGCGAAGATATTCATCAATCGGTCGTATTCATCTCAACACTTTTATTCATCTTTTGCACTAAAGGCGAAAAGATATTCATCGATCGGTCGTATTCATTTAAACACTGTTCATCTTTTTGCTTTCTGAGGCCAAAGATATTCTTGAAATCATTCATCTTTGCTACTGGGCGAAGATATTCAATAATATCATCATTTAAGGCGAGGATGATGAAAAATATTTTTAAAAGAAACGAATCGATTGAAACAAAATGACAAGGATTAAGGATTAAGGATTAGTACTTTGTTTTATCCATATCAATGATACCTCAAAAAATAATCGTAGTGGTGTAAAATTCGAGAATAATCAAAACATGGATCTGATCAAAGCTAGTATCGAATAGATATTTTGAACGAAAAGAAAAATTTTATTTTTAGGTGAATAGTCTTGTATCGTGAATAGTCTTGAGTATCGTGAATAGTCTTGTATCGTGAATAGTAACTCAGAACACCAAAAGATAGAAATTCCACAAAAAAATCATCTTCATGAATAGCTTCATGAATAGTACTCTAAATGAATAGTAACTTCGTGAATAGTAACTCATGAATAGTAACTTCGTGAATAGTAACTCATGAATAATAACCCCAGAGCATGAAAAAGTTCCAAATTTGATAAAAACTTGGATCGACATTTGACGTAATGATATTGAAGAAATAATATCATTCTGAAAAAAAATAATATCCACTTACCTCGAAGAATCGATTACTTGGGAAGGAAAGGTCGGAAGTGATCTTTGAATGAAACTTATCTTGAGCAATGACTCTCAAAGTATCTAAATACTCACAAAATCGCTCGATAATATAGAGAGAAGAGAAAAAAACTTTGTTTACGGTGTGATTTTCAATTAAACTTAGCCTCTATTTATAGGAAAATGTTAGCCTTGTAAAGCGGACTTAACTTGCAACTTTGATGGCTTTACACTACTACTATTCCCACCCACCACATTTGAAAATTCAATTGAGCACATTTTTCACCAACCAAAAGTGGGGCCCACCAATTCTAAATTTTCCACAAAATCATTTATAACCTAATTTACGAATCGATCACCTCTTAAAATTCATAATAAATTATCGCTCATTTTTAACGGTTCAAAATTTGTGGACATATACTCAACTTATATATGTATAACATATCCAAAAAATTTACAACGATCCAGCGGTCGGATTAAATATTATAACTCACACAATAAAATAAATAACACCAATTTGATCTTTTAATACCTCCAATCAGATAAAATACAAATAAAACATCTCGGCATTAATTCCTTCATTAATAACCACATAAATAAATCCATCATTTATATTCATATAAAATAAATATTTCCTTATCATATGAATCGATAATTAATTATTCACAAATAATATTACGAGAATCACATTTATAATGACGGTTTGTTCCCGAAAGGGGGCTTTCGATAAGGATCTCTCCTTCTTGGCGCTTGATTAGGTGACCAAACCTCTCCTTAGAGCGAACTTTCTAGACATTGCCAATAATGTTATCTAATAATATTATTCAAATAATATGAATTATTGATCGATAATGGGAAATCTTGTGCGATGACAATTATTGAAACAATGAATAATATAAAATACCAATATGACAATTATTGAATCGATAAAATAAAATATTGAGCGATAATTCTTGTAACAATTATTGAGTAGTGCCTTCTTACGTAAGAATCGATAATTGATGCAATCTGCTGTCTGGTATCTTCTTTGTGCGACAACGCGTATTAGTGTGTTTTAACCACATAGGGGTATTCAAACGATCTTACTTGTAACAATTCTGTAGTTATTTTTTAAACAACTTATATTTTGTCGTTTTCTCATCATCCATAAACTTTCCGTTATGGGGCCCACACATGGCTTAATGCGAATATTCGTGCGAATATTCCGAATATTCCAAACGAAACCCTTGATCTGAATATTCCACGACCAAACGAATATTCCCAAATAAAATGAATATATTTTTATAACCACTTGCTTATTTTGAAATATTTGCGTATTTAACCCTATATCACATTAATCAAATCAACCCTTATTTCAAAATAATAAATAAAGGAAATTCCTTTTTATTTAAAAAATTTGAGGGTCTTGGTATATCGCAAACTTCCCTATGATCTTGGAGTAAGCAGTGGTTATAAAATATTCATTATTATTATTTTGAATATTCGTTTGGTCGTGGATATTATCAAATGCTTGTGAATAATATTCGCATGACTATAAAAATATTCGCACTTTTTGTTTCTAGTGGAGGATAATTCCATAACGAAAGCGATTGGATGAAGAAAACGACAAATATAAGTTGTTTATAAATAATCTACGTAGTTGTTTATAAATATGACCAAGTTATCTTTGTTGGAATACACGGTGGTTAAAACACACTAATACGCTGTTGTTGAACAGAGAGTATTACCAGATTTGCACCAATTATTGATTCTTACGTAAGAAGGCCACTACTCAATAATGGTTACGATAATTATTGTTCAATATTTTATTTTATTGATTCAATAATTGTTTGCGTTGATATTTTATATTCTTTGTTGTTTGAATAATTGTCATTACACGATATTTTCCATTATCGAGCAATAATTCATATTATCTAAATAATATTATTAGATAACATTATTGGCAATGTCTAGAAAGTTACATCTAAGGAGAGGTTTGGTCACCTAATTGCGGCTACCAAGAAGAAGAAATTCTTATCGAAAGCCCCTCTTCTGAGGAACCTGCTGGTTGTTGTCGATATTGTGATTACGTAATATTATTTGTGAATAATTAATTATTGATTCATATGATGAGGAAAATATTGATTTTATGTGGATATAGATGGAGAAAATTTTTAAATGACAATTGTTGATAATTAATATTTTATCTTTTTCCGATAAAATAATTCATTTAAATATATTATTTTAATAATATATTAATTGTGATATTTTACAATGAATGTGGGATATGTGAGTATATGAGGAGGAAGAGTATTTTTGTTGCATTAAATGATTAACACATGTTTTGTGTGTTTGGTGGACCCCATTTCTTGGTTTGAAATTTGATTATAGCTTGTAAAATCGCCTGGTTTGTGGATTTGGTCAATTTACATTTGGAATATGGAAAAACTTTCTTACTGCAGTTGTAGAAATTGAATTTCCTATAAAAAAGTCGTGAGATTCGTATTTTACGATAAAAGGGCTATTTATTATGAATTATTGAAGTTTGAGTTCAAATAATTGATTTTTGGGAGTTTTAATTAATTATTTTGAGAAAAACGTTTTTTGGTGAGTTTGTGAACCGCATTTAACATGTGCTATGGCTGAAATCAGATTTCAAAAGTGGGCTAAGGAATTTTGTTTATAAATAATATTATTATATTCAATTTTACGCTTTGGTGTTACAAGCGTTTTCCTATAAATAGGGAGCTTAGGTTAGAATTGAAAATCACACCAAAAAGCAAGTTTTCTCTCTATATTATCGGCGTATTCTTGTGAGTATTTTGAGTATACTTTGAGTATTGCTATATAGGTGCAAGTTCAAGTCATAGCCTATATCCTGTGTTTTAACTAGAAGATCTTGATCTTTCGAGGTAAGGGATGTTATTTTATTCGAAAATGATATTATTTCTTGAATATCATTATCTTTGAAATATTGGTTGGAACTTTTATCAAATTTGGAACTTTTTCATGGGGGTTACTATTCATGAGTTCTTATTCACGAGTTACTATTCATGAGTTACTATTCACGATTCTTATTCACGAGTACTATTCATTCATGAAGCGTGAAGATGTTTTTTTGTGAAATTTCTATCTTTTGGTGTGGATTTACTATTCACGATATCGGACTATTCACGATATCTGACTATTCACGAATCTATCAACTATTCAAAAAAATGAAATTTCTTCTTTCGTCGAATATATCTATTATGGATACTAGCTTTGATTGTATCCATGTTTTGATCATTCTTGAATTTTACTTGATATGATTATTTATGAAGTATTTTTGAACTTGGATTGTTTAAAATACTGAATCCATAATACTTGTTCTTTTGTTTCACCGGATTCGTTTTCTTTGAAATATTTTTCATCATCCTCGGTCCTAAATGATGATATTCTTGAATATCTTTGGCACATGGTGCAAAGATGAATGATTTCTTGATGAATATCTTTGGCCCATAGTGCAAAGATGAGCAGTGTTGAGATGAACATGACCGATCGATGAATATCTTTGGCCAGTAGTGCAAAGATGAGCAGTGTTTAGATGAACATGACTAATGATGAATATCTTTGGCACAGAGTGCAAAGATGAATATTTGATTCCGATATATATTGATTGATGTTACAGGGATAAAATATCGACGATGAACTTTTAAATTCATATATAGAAGATAGTAGTTTGTATTCTCTACTTAACTCCTCTAATGAATTATTATTTCCGCTGCGAATATTGATTTAAAATTTATTGTCTATTGTATTCTATTAGATTTTTCCCTGTTGAAGACTAACGATAATTTGTTGTATATTATCTTAGTTATAACATTCTTTACTGGGCTAGTTGAGCTCACCCTTTTCCTTGTTGTCCCATTTTTCTTCTCAGGAGGCGAGAATGTAGCGAGTACTAGTCGGGGTATGGAATACAATAGAATGTAGTGAGAATGTAGCTCACCCTTTTCCTTGTTGTCCCTTTTCCTTGTTGTCCCATAATTATGATGGGGATTTATTTGCGTGTGGATATTGTCTAGATGACAATATTTTTATTTAAACTCACAATTTATATGTTGTAATAATAAAGTTGTAGTTATTTCTGTACCATGTATTTGGCGACTCAGAATGGGTTGGATGGAATGGACATATTTTGGGGGCGTCACATGATCTCTAGCGGAGATCCGGGATTAGAACTAGGAAGGGAAAGACGAGTAATATCCTTCGCTAGTGTGTGTCCTATCTAAGCTGAATTTTCTTACTTAAGTTGACAAATTGTGATATGTCAATTAACCTTTGTTTTGAAGCTGTATTCTAGAATGATATCGTAAATACGGAGATGAAGCAATGGAGAAATCATGAGGACAGGGAAGATGGAATCAAAATGAAAGCAAGGTATTCTTAACTCTTTGAAATACCGTCGTGAAATTTGAGGGATGAAATTTCATATGGAGGGGAGATTATAAGACCCCGAATTTTATGAAATAAATTATTCAATTTTTCTTATAATTATTATTTAGCAAATGGTTAAATTGATAAAAAAGTTAAAGTTAAGGATGATATATATAAAATTTTCAAAATACGCAAGTGATTATAAAATACTCATTTCTATTGGGGAATATTCGTTTGGTCGTAGAATATTCTTGTTGTTGGGAATATTCAATGCGGCAAGTGCGGCCCATTTGTTGGCACCATAACGTAATAACCGTCGGATGAAGAAAACGACAAGTTTGAGTTTTATAAATAACGGAGTAGTTATTCTGAATTAACATCGTTGGAATACGGTGTTTAAAATACACGATGTCTGGCGTGCACAAGGTAGAACACGGTATTGCACAGTATTTTTGAATTATTGATTCTTACGTAAGAAGGCACTACTCAATAATTTTTACAGTAATTACTGTCAATATTTTATTTTATTGGTTCAATAATTATTGCGTTGATATTTTATATTATTGTTGTTTCAATAATTGTCATTTCACAGTATTTTCATTATCAGATCAATAATTTATATTATTTGGATAATATTATTAGATAGCATTATTGACAATGTCTAGAAAGTTCTGTCAAGGAGAGGTTTGGTCACCTAATTGCGCGCCAGTAAGGAGAAATCCTTATTAAAAAAAACCCCTCTTTCTTGGGAACGGCTTGGTTGTCATAATTGTGATTCTGTAAAATTATTTGTGAATAATTAATTATTAATTTATATGATAAGGAAATATTTATTTAATGCAGATATAAATGATGGATTTATTTATGTGGTAATAAATGAAGGAATTAATGTTGAGGTGTTTTATCAGTATTTTTGTCGGTATGGAGGTATTAAAAGATCAAATCGGTGTTCTTAAAGCTCTATTGCGTGAGTTATAATTTTTAATCCGACCGTTGGATATTTTTGATTTTTGGATATGTTATACATATATAAGTTGAGTATATGTCCACAAATTTTGAACCGTTGAAAATTAACGCATGATTTGTTATGAATTTTACAAGGTGTTGAAATGGTGTTGAAAATCATCAGTTTGTGGATTTCGGATATTTTCTGTCTGGAATTTGGAAAAACTTAAAGCTACAAAGTTGTAGAGAATTCAATTTCGTGTTAAATGGAAATAAAATTTGTATTTTTCTGATTAACGGGCTATTTTCTATGAATTACTGAAGTTTCAGAAAAGAAAATGATTTTTATTAAATTTGGGTGGGACCCATTTTGGTTGGTGTACAAAAGTGTGCTGGAAATCAATTGAGGTGTGCTGAATTAGTTTTCAAGAATGATGGGCTTCATAGCAGCATGCGTAGAATAATTAATATTATTATTTTATTAATTTAGTCTCCTTTGGCATTCTAGCATTTTCCTATAAATAGGCGCTTAAGTTAGAATTGAAAATCACACCAGAAATAAGTTTTCTTTCCCTTTATATTGTCGAGCGTATTTTTGTGAGTATTTAGATATTTGGAGAGTTGCTATTCAATGGAAGTTTCATTCGGCTTTACATCCGATATTCCAGTCAGAAGTACTGCTCTTTTGAGGTAAGGGATTTTAAGGGTTATTATGTTTTTCAGTTTCGTAATTTCAGAAATTCTGGAATAATTTGAAATGATAACTTGATGAGTTTTCTTGATTGTGTCCAAAAATGACGATTTTTGAATGTATAGATTAGGAGTTATGGATTTTTTGAGAAAAGACTATTTTAAAAGTAAACCCTTATAACTCCTTGTGGTTAACTCCAAAATTGGTGAAATTTTTATTGAGAGTACATCTATATAACATCAAGATATTCAGAAATTTGAATTTTTGGACAAAAGTACAATTTATGATAAATGTCTAAATATTCTACGATTTTTACCACGTGAAAATAGTAAATGAATTTTAAAAATTTTGAGAAAATAAAAGTTCAAGATGGGAATATATTATTGAAATCCCGGAAAAGAAATATTTTGGATCGATTTGGTATTTGTCATGAAAATGGACTAGTTATGAATAAATAAATTAAATATGTTATGTGAAGTAACAAAATGAAAAATAGAATTTTATGGCTTGGGAATCCTATATATGGTATATCTTGATTTTGATGAGGTTGTTGGTTATTGGTGATGAAATCTTATGAGTTTGGCATTTTAGTATGATTAAATGCATTAATGAGTAAAGTGTAAACAATTAAAATAAATTATTTATAAGTTAAGAAATGATTAAAATATTGTGGTAGTATTAATAATATTAGATTATGAGATTATTAAGTGATTTATAATATTTGAATTAAGGTGTTATGAAATCATTGATTTATGAATCTTACTCTTGAAATTTGATACTGATTGTTGATCGTATTGTTTTTATTATCATATATAACATTTTATAATTAGGTTGTAAAGACCCCAACTTTTATGAATAAAGATGAATTTTTATAATTATCATTTTTGAATATTATGGAATGAATTTGATATAATGTTATAGTTGTGGGTAATATTCATAAATTTTGCAAAGTCACGCAACTTGTTATATAATATTCGATTGGTCGTGGAATATTCGTTTTAACAGGGAATATTCGTACGATGGCACAATCATTGGTGGACCCATTAAACGGAATTATTGTCGGATTGAAAAAACGACAAAAATATTTTATGAAAATAACGGCGGAAGTTTTACTGATTAAAACCGCTTGAGTTACTCGGTAGTAAAAGCAATGAATACTGGCGTGGTTGCATAGTAGCACACGGTATTGATTATTAATGCTTACGTGAGAAGTCACTCAGTTATGTTCAATTATTACCACCGTAATTGTTGCATGGTATCTCACGTTATTTGATTCAATTATTGTCGATATTTCATATATTATTAATCAATAATTGAGATGAAAAAGTTATTAATATTATTATTTGCAATATTAACGATGTCTAGAAGTTCTGTCAAGGAGAGGTTTGGTCACCTAATTGCACGTCAATAGGGAGAAATCCTTATTGGAAAGCCCCCTCTTTCCTAGGAACGACCTGGTCGATTAATATTTTGAATTATAATAAAGATGATACATGTTATTAAAAATATTGAGGAAATTTTTATGAAGTAATTGTTGTGAATTTTGGCGTATTTTATGGACCCCCACCTACTCATTTTTCAAAATAGTGTGGTATGAGTATGATATATATATGTTTAGGATGTTACGGGTGGGGGGTTGTTGGTTTTAGTGGCATGGAATTATATTATATATATATATAAAATATAAATCAAGTGGGTTGTTTCAAGCAATATCACGGGATTGAATCCTGTGAACTTTTCTCTTTCAAACATATGTTTTATATATATAATATATATTATATTTAAAAGTTTTTATTTTATTAGAATATTTTATTGAATAGTGCAGCATAGTATCCTTTTTATTTTCCTATAAATAGGATGCTTAGTTAGAATTGAAAACCACACCAGAAGTTCAGAGAATTCTTCTATAATCTTGAGCGTATTTCTTTAGAGTTTTAAGAAGCTTTGAGCGTAGTGCAAGTTTTCTTCAAGAATATCCTCGCCCTACCAGTAGGAATACTCTTCTTTTATGGTAAGGGGTATTATTTATTTCTTTCGTCTTTATGAAGATAACTTCTGTTATTCCATTCTTTATTATTATGTTGGAATAACCTATCTATCAAAGTCTTGCATACTTGGTGAAATTCTTCTCATTATTCCATTCTTTATTATTATGTTGAATAACTTTTGTCATGCAATACCGCATACTTGGTGAAATTCTTCCATTATTCCATCCTTTATTATTCTCATTGGAATATCACATGCATGCGTTTTTACGGGACTGAGTTAAAATCCGCTTTTATTATTCTCGCTTGGAATATCCTGTTTGTGCATTTTACGCCGACCGGTTCCGTCTTTTATTATTCTGTTGGAATATCTTGTTTGTGACGTTTTTACGGACTGCATCGTAATCGTTTTTTATTATTCTCGTTGGAACATCTTGTCTTGTCTTGAATTTCGCCGACCGTTTCAGTTATTTATTATTTTGTTAGAATAACTTTGTCTGTCTTGCAATCATTTATGCGTGGTGATTTCTTTTGTTATTCCATTCTTTATTATACTTAGTTGGTTAAAGTTATATCCTTGATATTTGCGCTTCATCTAGTATCTTTTCATGGAAATATTCTTTTGAGCATTCTTGAATTTTACTCTATAAAGAAGTATCATGTTGACAATTAGGACGTTATTAATTCCTGAATAAATTAATTCTTGAACTTGTTTTATTGAATTCTTATATCATTATCATCATCCTCATGTTTATATTTTTTTTGAAAGTCATCTGTGGCCTGCAGTGCATAGATGGACTTGGTATGATTATGACCAGAGATTATTCGGTATAATCATGACCGTAATATTACAAATGATATGGTAAAAGTCCTCATTGGCCCGTAGTGCATTGATGGACAGTTGTTGGCATGATCATGACCATTGATGAATACACGAATATCTTTGGCCCGTAGTGCATGGATAATTTGTGGTTGTGATACTAATGAATATCCTTGGCCGTAGTGCATGGATGATGTGGATTATTTATTAAAGCTGAGTTCCAGCGATAAAAGTGTTGAAAAACCTTTTAAATCATAAAAGATAGTAGATTTTATTCCCTACTTGACTCTTTTAATGGATTTCTTGTTCCGCTGCAGTTAAACTTGATGTTTGTTATATTTTATCACTTTAACATTGTTGAAGGCTAATGATAATTTATTCTGTATTATCTTAGTCATAATATTTCTTACTGGGATTGTTGAGCTCACCCTTTCTTTCACTGTTCTCTTCAGGAAATGAGAACGTAGCCGGGACTAGTCGGGGAACGGAGTGACGGTCCAGAAGATAGTATTAGTAGTCCTCACTATTCTGTTAAATAGTGTAAAAATAAATGTAATGAGGACTCTTTTGAGTGTGGATATTGTCTAGATGACAATATTCTTATTAAAACTCTCAGTTTGTATTTTATCGTATTTTACACGACAGTTGTATTATTAAGTTGTATTTGAATTTTGTACCATGTATTTGGCGACTCAGGATGGGTGTTGTATACCTATTTTGGGGGCTTCAAAATTGGTATCAAAGCTTAGGGATATGATCCCTGGCTAAGATGTGAGACAAAAACTAGGAGGGGAGAGACGGGGAATTCCTTTGCTAGTATGACCTACCTTAGTTTATTTGGTATTTAATTGGTCGGTCACAGTATAGGGATAAAATATGATATGTTAATTAACCCTTGTTTTGTGGCAGTATTTGAAAATGGCATCTGAGAATGTTGAGAACATCAATGGAGCACAGGAGACCGTTGAGTCTCCACAGATCAATAACCAGGACATTGTGCATCAGGAAGGCGACAATCCTCATGCAAACAACAACACTGACCAAATGATGAATGATGGAATGTTTCGAGGTTTCATGCAATTCATGCAACAGCAGGCGAGAGTGGCTCCTGTCCAAAATGCAGGTGGAAACACTGGAATTATTGCATAGTGCAGCATAATATCCTTTTTATTTTCCTATAAATAGGATGCTTAGTTAGAATTGAAAACCACACCAGAAGTTCAGAGAATTCTTCTATAATCTTGAGCGTATTTGTAAGACCCCAGCTATTATAAATAAAGATGAATTTTCTATAAATATTATTTTTGAATATTATGGAATAAAATTGATATAATGTTATAGTTGTGGGTAATATTTATAAATTTTGCAAAGTATGCAAGTTGTTATAAAATATTCGTTTGGTCGGGGAATATTCTTTTTAGGAATATTAAATAAATGGCTCAATCATTGGTGGACCCTTAAATGTAATTATTATCATTGGATTGAGAAAACGACAAAATATTTTATAAAAATAACTACGAGGTGTTACTGAATTAAAAACTGTTGAACTACCCGGTGGTAAAAGTACGCGATGTCTGGCATTAGGTTGCGTAGTAGCACTAGCGGTATTGATTATTGATGCTTACGTGAGAAGTCACTCATTTATGCTCAATTATTACTACGATAATTCTTTGCATCATATCTCTTATATTATTGATTCAATTATTGTCACAAAGATCATCCATATAATATGTTATAGTAAGATAAATCAATAATTGAGACGACAAGTTATAAATGATTAATAATGGTTGAAAGATTAAATATGTGTTGATGAAAAATAAAATGATTTGTGGTAAGTTTGATTATTTTATGGGGGCTCATATGTCATCATCTAAGAGTCTCTTCATCATATAGTATTTACCTTCAAATCGATAAGTAATTACCTTCATCAATAGTAATTACCCTTGTGAATAGTATTTACATTCGTCGATAGTAATTACCCTTGTGAATAGTATTTACCTTCAATCGATAGTATTTACCTTCGTTAATAGTAATTACCTTTACCAGACGTCGAACCACTTGTCATTTCACATTACAGGCGTCAAACCACTTTTCTTTTCACATCATTAGTCGTCAAGCCACTTGCCTTTTCACACGGTAGGTGCTAAGCTAGAAATCTTCTATAAATAGAGGCCTAGGGCTTCATTATTTTTCACGAATTCATTCAAGCTATATAGAGAGAGAAGTATAGAAAGAATAAGAGAGAAGAAGAAAAGTATTTTGTTACTTCTTACTGCTATTTGCGATATTCAATCTCCTACCAAAAGTAAGGGGTGTTATTCTTTCTTATTCATGAAGAGAATCATTTGTTATTCCATTGCTTATTATTCTGTTGGAATAACTTTTGTATCGTGGTTTACCCTATACTTGGTGACATTCTTCTATTATTACATTGGAACATCCTCATGCATGTGTTTTACACCGGACCTAGTTCCGTCTTTATTATTCTCGTGGAACATCCATGCATGTGTTTTTTACACCGACTGGTTCCGCTCTTTATTATTCATTGGAACATCACATGCATGTGTTTTACACCTGGACACAGTTCCGCCTTTTTATTATTCTGGCTGAATATCCTATCTCGTGTGTTTTACACCGGATGCAGTTCCATCTTTATTATTCTGTTGGAACATCCTGTCCGGTTGTGAATTTCACCCGACTGGTTCCGTTATTTATTATTCATTGGAATAACTTTTTTCTGTCTTGATCTATCGCATGCATGGTGATTTCTTTTGTTGTTCCATTCTTTATTATACCCAGTTGGTTAAAACTTTGACTTCTATACTCCATGAAATTAGTGGAATATCCTTGATATTTGCGTTTCATCCAAAGATATCTTTTCATGGAAATATTCTTACGATCATTCTTGAATTTTACTCTACAAAACAAGATATCATGTTGATAATTTGGGCGTTAATAATTCCCAGATAAAATAATTCTTGAACTTGTTTTATTGAATTCTTATATCATTGTCATCATCCTCATGTTTATATTATGTTGAAAGTCATCTGTGGCACCGTAGTGCATAGATGGACTTGGTATGATTATGACCGAGAGACTATTCGGTGTAATCATTGAATAGTAATGTTACAAATGATGTGATAAAAATCCTCGATGGTAGTAGTGCATTGATGGATGATTGTTGACATGATCATGACCATTAATGAATACACAACTATTCTTGGCAGTAGTGCATGAATAATTGTGGTCATGATACTAAATAATATCCTCGTCAGTAGTGCGAGGTGATTCGACGATGTGGAATATTTATTAAAGTGAGTCTCAAATATAATGATGATGAAAACCTTTTAAATCATAAAAGATAGTAGATTTTATTTTCTACTGACTCTTTTAATGGATTGCTTGTTCATTGCCGCAGATTAAACTTGATGTTTATTATATTTTATCGGTTTAACATTTGTTGAAGGCTATTGATAATTTATTACGCATTATCTTAGTCATAATATTTCTTCTTTGGGCTAGTTGAGCTCACCCTTTCTTTCACCGTTTTCTCTTCTTGAAATGAGAATATAGGCGGGGACGAGTCGGGAAACGAGTGATGGTCCTGAAGATAGCATTAGTAGTCCTCACTATTCGTGAAATAGTGTGATAATAATTGTAATGAGGACTCCTTTTTGAGTTTGTATAATATCTAGTAGACGATATTTGTATTTAAACTCACAGTTTATTAGTAAGTTGTATTTAAATTCTGTACCATGTAAGTGGCGACCCAAGATGGGTGATGTATACCTAATTTTGGGGGCGTCACAGTATTTCTTTATATTTTTAAGAAGCTTTGAGCGTAGTTCAAGTTTTCTTCAAGAATATCCTCGCCCTACCAGTCGGAATACTCTTCTTTTACGGTAAGGGGTATTATTTATTTCTTTCGTCTTCATGAAGATAACTTCTGTTATTCAATTCTTTATTATTATGTTGAAATAACCTGTCTATGCGAAGTATCGCATACTTGGTGAAATTCTTCTGTTATTCCATTCTTTATTATTATGTTGGAATAACTTATCTATGCGAAGTACCGCATACTTGGTGAAATTCTTCTGTTATTCCATCCTTTATTATTATGTTGGAATATCCTATCTATGCATTTTACGCCAGACCTGGTTCCGTCTTTATTATTCTGGTAGAATATCACATGCATGGCTTTTTTACTGCGGGACCGGTTCCGCTTTATTATTCTTAGAATATCACGTGCATGCGTTTTTACGCCGGCCGGTTCTCAGATTTATTATTACATTGGAATATCCTTTCATGCGTTTTCACGCCGCACTGGTTCCGTCTTTATTATTACATTGGAACATCCTATCGATGCAATTTACTACCGACACGGGTTCCGTTATTTATTATTCTGTTGAATAACTCGTTTATCTGCAAGTCCGCATGCATGGTGATTTCTTTTGTTATTCCATTCTTTATTATACTCAGTTGGTTAAAGTTTTGACTTCTATACTACATGAAATTAGTGGAATAACCTTGATATTTGCGCTTCATCCAGTATCTTTTCATGAAAATATTCTTCTTAGCATTCTTGAATTTTACTTTATAAAGAAGTATCATGTTGATAATTTGGACGTTATTAGTTCCTGAATAAATTAATTCTTGAACTTGTTTTATTGAATTCTTATATCATTGTCATCATCCTCATGTTTATATTTTTTTGAAAATCATCTGTGGCCTGTAGTGCATAGATGGACTTGGTATGATTATGACCAGGGATTATTCGGTATAATCATGACCGTAATGTTACAAATGATGTGGTAAAAGTCCTCCTTGGCCCGTAGTGCATTGATGGACAATTGTTGGCATGATCATGACCATTGATGAATACACGAATATCCTTGGCTTTTAGTGTCATGGATAATTTGTGGTTGTGATACTAATAAATATCCTTGGTAGTAGTCTTGGGGATGATGTGGATTATTTATTAAAGTTGAGTCCCAAATGATAAAAGTGATGAAAAACCTTTTAAATCATAAAAGATAGTAGATTTTATTCTCTACTTGACTCTTTTAATGGATTTCTTGTTCCGCTGCAGTTAAACTTGATGTTTGTTATATTTTATCAGTTTAATATTGTTGAAGGCTAATGATAATTTATTCTGTATTAACTTAGTCATAATATTTCTTACTGGGCTAGTTGAGCTCACCCTTTCTTTCACGGTTCTCTTCAGGAAATGAGAACTTAGCCGGGACTAGTCGGGGAACGGAGTGATGGTCCAGAAGATAGTATTAGTAGTCCTCACTATTCTGTTAAATAGTGTGAAAATAAATGTAATGAGGACTCTTTTGAGTGCGAATATTTTCTAGATGACAATATTCTTATTAAAACTCTCAGTTTGTATTTTGTCGTATTTTACACGACAGTTGTATTATTAAGTTTTATTTAAATTTTGTACCATGTATTTGGCGACTCAGGATGGGTGTTGTATACCTATTTTGGGGGCGTCACACCGGTGATGAAATTTCTCTTTGACTTAAGTGTAAAGATGAGTAGATTATTGGTATGATCGTGACTATGAGTTCTCTTTGGCCAGTAGTGCAAAGATGAATTGTTGACTAGTATGATCATGACCATTGAATTTATAATTGAATATTTTTAGCTTAAGTGCAAAGGTGAATTGATCAACATGGTTATAATTATTGTTTATATAAATTCTGAAATGATTATATATTTCTTTGAGATATGAATATCTTTGGCCTGTAGTGCAAAGATGAATTGTTGATGAATCTCTTTGGCGTGTAGTACAAAGATGACCTGTTGTTGAATATCTTTGGCTCGTAGTGCAAAGATGAACTGTTGTTGAATATCTTTGGCATGTAGTGCAAAGATGAACTATTAATGAATATCTTTGGCCCGTAGTGCAAAGATGAACTTATTAGTATGATTATGAACAGGAACTGTGATTTGGTATAACCATGATCTTTGATGTTTCAGGTAAAGACATGTGAGGAAAAATATCTTCGTCTTGGATGAGAAGAGAAAATTAGAACTACAATTATGATTATGAAGTTATTCACACGACCGTGAATGTGATCATTGATTAATGTTACAGGGTTATAGCATTGTTGGTGGACTTTTAACATGGAGAAGATAATAGACTTTATGGTCTATTTGACTCTTCTAATGGATTGCTCGTTCTGTTGCAACTATGGTTGAAAAGTTTTATCATCTACCATATGCTCTAAATCTTTGATTTATTACTGATGAAGGCTATTGATAATTTAATTATCTTTAGTTATGATATTCTTTACTGGGCTAGTTGTGCTCACCCCTTTTGCTTCACAATTCCTTTCAGGTAATAAAAGTGTAGCTGGGTCGAGCGGGGATAACAAAGGAATAGTGTGGTGTTCCGAAACTATCAAAGTTTCTCAACACATTATAAAAACGACATGACATACAATATATAATTGTATTAAGGACCTAAGATGTGTGTGTTGTATATTATACGTCACTTAATAATTGATTTTGGTGAACAACAATAGGGTGAGGTGAACCCAACTTTGGAAGGGTGTTTTGCCACTATCATACAAGATGTCTAATGACATACAATCTCATGTTATCATAAGAAAGGGTTGTGCACATCCACTTGCTGAGTATATCTACGAGCACTACCTATATGATCTTAGAGTTGGGTTGAAACATAATGTTCAATCGCAGACGGTGGAGATAGTTATATGTCAAGAGAAGACTCACCATTGGAAGGAACATGATAGTAATCTTCTCGTTTTTCTTTGGGGTCTATTGGATCAACCAATGATAATTCTCTAGACATATGATATCTATCATAACTTAGATTCATGGCCTCCTAAGTACGAAGGTTTCCTTGAGCACTTCCCAAAGATTTTAATTTCTAAAACATTCTAGATTGTACCTTTATGTAAGGTATCACTGTGAGGTGCTGTCCATAGTTGGGACATAAGTCACAGTTGGTATTAAAACTCATAGTATATGTGTTGTTGTATTTTGCACGACAATTGTAGTAATAAAGTTGTAGTTATTTTCTATACCATGTATTTGGCGACTCAAAATAGGTTTGATGGATTGGACCTATTTTGGGGGTGTCACATTCCTGGCCTACCCCCAGAGCGTGAAATTGAATTTTGTATTGACCTTGAACCTGGTACAAAACCTATTTCCAAAGCCCCATATCGAATGGCTCCTATTGAACTTCGGGAGTTAAAGACCCAACTGCAGGAATTGTTAGACATCGGTTTCATTCGTCTTAGTACTTCTCCTTGGGGTGCTCCTGTTCTATTCGTGAAGAAGAATGATGGGAGTATTCGACTTTGTATTGATTATCTAGGGTTGAATCAAGCCACCATCAAAAATAGGTACCCATTGCCACGTATTGATGACCTGTTTGACCAGTTGCAAAGTGCCAAATTCTTTTCAAAGATTGATCTTCGTTCCGAATATCACCAATTAAAGATTAGAACTGATGACATTCCAAAGACGGCTTTCAGAACTCGATACGGGCATTATGAATTCCTAGTCATGTCTTTTGGATTGACTAATGCTCCTGCTGCCTTCATGGATATGATGAACCGAGTATTCAAGAAATATTTAGATCACTTTGTGGTCGTCTTTATTAATGACATCCTTATTTATTCTAAAAGCCGTGAAGATCATGAGCAACACTTGAGGCTGATACTTCAAAAGCTTCGTGAATATAAGCTTTATGCCAAGTTGAAGAAATGCGAGTTCTGGCTTGAGGAAGTAGCATTCCTTGGGCACGTGGTATTAAGTCATGGAATATCTGTTGACCCAACAAAGATTGAAGCTATTCAAAGTTCTAGAGCAACTCTAAATCGATGGATCGGAAGACGTAGCTTTCTCGGCTTAGCTGGTTATTATCGGAGATTCGTAGAAGGGTTTTCTCGAATCGCTACTCCTTTAACTCAGCTGACTCGGAAAGATACAAAATTCAGTTGGAGCGAGGAATATGAGAAGAGTTTTCAAGAACTCAAGAGAAGACTCATTTCAGCACTTGTTCTGACAATACCATCTGGCTCGGAGGGATTTGTCATCTACAGTGATGCTTCAGGCAAAGGGTTAGGATGTGTTCTCATGCAATATGGGAAAGACATATCCTATGCCTCTCGACAACTCAAAGAATATGAGAGGAATTATCCTACTCATGATCTAGAGTTGGCAGCTGTTGTCTTCACACTTTAAATTTGGAGGCATTACTTATATGGGGAGAAAGTGGAGATCTTTACGGATCATAAAAGCCTCAAATATTTGACAACGACGTTGGCTTGAACTGTTGAAAGATTATGATCATACCATCCAATACCATCCTAGAAAAGCGAACGTGGTAGCTGACGCATTGAGTAGAAGATCATATGCGGGTACGAGTGAGATATTGTCAACGCAAAGGCCCATTTTGTATGACTTGCAAAGGATGGAGATAGAGATAAAGACACCAGGGACCCAAGTGATGATGGCAAATATACGAGTGGAACCGAATTTAATCTTTAAAGTAAAAGCTGCTCAAGCTACAGACCTGAAGCTGATGAATATGAGGAAGAAAGTACAAGAAAGTGCTATGCCGGAAGCAAGAATCGATGAAGAATGAATACTTCGAGTCAACTCCAGACTATGTGTTCTTAACGACCTTGATTTAAAGTATAAAATCATGATGGAGGCGCACAACACACCGTTTGCAATCCATCCTAGGAACACTAAAATGTATCATGATCTTCGACATACATTTTGGTGGGGCAATATGAAGAGAGAGATAGCGCTGTTTATCTCAAGGTGTCTAACGTGTCAACGAGTTAAGGCGGAGCATCAAGTACCAAAAGGTCAATTGCAACCACTTGAAATTCCAAAATGGAAGTGGGAGCAAATTACCATGAATTTCGTTACTGGTCATCCCAAGGTTTCTCAGGGTATAGATGCAATTTGGGTCATTGTTGATAGATTGACCAAGTCTGCTCATTTCTTACCTATACGAGAAACTTATACACTTGAATGTCTTGCTCGTATGTACATAAACGAGGTTGTAAGATTACATGGTATGCCAGTATCCATAGTTTCTGATCGAGACCCAAGATTCACTTCACGATTTTGGGTTAGTTTGCAAAAAGCTATGGGCGCGGATTTACGATTTAGTTCGGCATATCATCCTCAAACGGACTGACAATCAGAGAAGACTATTCAAACTCTTGAAAATTTATTAGGACTCTGTGTCCTTGACTTCAAGGGAAGTTGAGACAAGTTCTTACCATTATTGAAGTTTTCCTACAACAATAGTTATCAAGCAAGCATTGGCATGGCTCCATTTAAAGCGTTGTATGGAAGAAAGTGTCGTTCTCCAGTATGCTGGGATGAGGTGGGTGAAGCAACGTTGTTGAGACCGGAGTTGGTACGTATGACTACGGAAAAGATTCAAACGATCCGACAACGTATAAAAACCTCACAAGACCGACAAAAAAGTTATGTTGATCTTCATCGAAAGGACGTGGAATTCGATATTGGATGTCATGTGTTGTTATGTGTTGCTCCATGAAAAGGAGTTATGAGATTTGGAAAGAGAGGAAAGATCAATCCTCGATTCAGTGACCCATTTTTAATCCTCGATCGAGTAGGGATTGTAGCCTATAGACTCGCTTTACCGCCAAGTATGTCTCGTGTTCATAACGTTTTTTATATATCCATGTTACGTAAATATGTGAAAGACCCGAACCACATTATTGAGTTAGAACCGGATGAAATTGCGGAAAATTTAACGTATAAAGAGGTTCATGTTCAAATCTTGGATAAGAATGAACATATTCTACGCTCCAAGGTTATACCTCAAGTCAAAGTTTTATGGAGGAACCACGATATTGAGGAAATGACCAGGGAGTTAGAATCTGAAATAAAATCAAGGTATCCTTACCTCTTTGACATACCAGTATCGCATTCTTAATTTCGAGGGCGAAATTTCATAAGAAGGGGAGATTGTAAGACCCCAACTTTTATGAATAAAGATGAATTTTCTATAATTATCATTTTTGAATGAATTTGATATAATGTTATTGTTGTGGGTAATATTTATAAATTTTGCAACGTACGTAAGTTGTTATATAATGTTCGATTGGTCGGGAAATATTTGTACGATGGCACAATCATTGGTGGACCCCACAACAGAATTATTGTCTGACTGAGAAAACGACAAAAATATTTTATTGAAAATAACGGCGGAAGTTTTATCGTTAATACTTTTGAACTACTCGGTAGTAAACGTACAGTAATATGCGTGGTTGCATAGTAGCACACGGTATTGATTATTGATGATTACTTGAGAAGTCATTCAGTTTTATTCAATTATTGTCGATATTTTATATATTATTAAATCAATAATTGAGATGACAAAGTTATTAATATTATTATTTGCATTATTAACGATGTCTAAAGTTCGCCAAACGAGAGGTTTGGTCACTTTTAATTGCGGCCAATAAGGAGAAATCCTTATTGGAAAGCCCCCTCTTTCCTGAGAATGACATGGTCGATTAATAGTGTGAATAATAATAATGATGTTGAAGTTTTGTTTTATTAGTATTATTAATGTAATAAAACAAAAAAAGTTTTTTATATAAAACAAAATACTTTTATAAAGTTATTCGTTTTATTAGGCTAATAGTAAAATCTTTTTATATAAAACAGAATACTTTTATAAAGTTATCTGTTTTATTAGACAATAATTAGATTATATTATATTTTATTTTACATAGTGTTTGCATAGTGTCTGCATAGTATTTGCATAGTAAAATCTTTTTAAAAGTTATTCATTTTATTAGATTATAAATAGAATATATTATATTTTATTGTAAACCAATCTGGACCGTCCGTTTAAAGTAAATCGATCTAGATCGTTCATAGATTGGTTACTATTCAGTCCATTCTTCTATAAATAGAAGTTCATTCCTTCATTATTTCTTACGAATTCACTGAAACTCTAGAGAGAGAAACTGTAGAGAGAATTATTCTTCTATAATCTTGAGCGTATTTCTTTAGCGTTTAAGAAAGCTTTGAGCGTGGTGCAAGTTTCTTCAAGTATATCCTCGCCTACTACCATCGTAAGTCTTCTTCTTTATAAGGTAAGGGGTATTATTTTTTCATATTCATGAAGAAAACTTCATTATTCCATTCTTTATTATTCTCACGGAATAACTTTTGTATACGGCTACCCTATACTTGGTGATTTACATTGTTATTCCATTCTTTATTATTTTGTTGGAACATCCTCGTCATGCATGCGTTTCGCGGGACTGGTTTCCGCTCTTTATTATACCGTTGAATATCCCGTGCATGCGCTTTTACGGACTGGTTCCGTTATTTATTATTACATTGGAATAACTTTTACATCTGCAATCGCATGCATGGTGATTTCATTGTTATTCCATTCTTTATTATTACATTGGAATATCCTCGCCGATGCGACATTACTTTGACACAGTTCCGTTATTTATTATTACGTTGGAATAACTTTGTCTATCTGAAGTCTGGTGCATGGTGATTCTTTTGTTATACCATTCTTTATTATACTCGGTTGGTTAAAGTTTTGACTTCTATACTCCATGAAATTGGTGGAATATCCTCGATATTTAAGCTTCATCCAAGATCTTTTCGTGGAAATATTCTTCCGACCATTCTTAAATTTTACTCTCTACAAAGAAGTATCATGTTGACAATTTGACGTTATTAGTTCTGAATAAATTAATTCTGAACTTGTTTTATTGAATTCTTATATCATTGTCATCATCCTCATATTTATATTTTGTTGAAAGTCATCCGTGGCTCATGGTGAATAGATGGACTTGGTATGATTATGACTGTGGATTATTCGGTATAATCATGGTAGTAATGTTACAAATGATGTGGTAAAAGTCCTCATTGGCCGTAGTGCATTGATGGGCACTTGTTGGCATGATCATGACCATTGATGAATACACGAATATCTTTGGCCCGTAGTGCATGGATAATTGGTGGTTGTGATACTTATTTATATCCTCGGTCGTAGTTCAGGGATGAGGTGGATTATTTATTAAAATTCGAGTCCCAAATGATAAAAGTGATGAAAAACTTTTTAAATCATAGAAGATGGTAGATTTTATTCTCTACTTGACTCTTTTAATGGATTGCGTGTTCATTGCAGCTTAAACCTCGATGTCTATTTTATTTTATCGGTTTAACATTTGTTGAAGACTAATGATAATTTATTCTCGCATTATCTTAGTCATAATATTTCTTCTTGGGCTAGTTGAGCTCACCTTTCTTTCACCGTATTCTTCTCTGAAATGAGAACGTGGCATGGGACTAGTCGGAGAACGGAGTGACGGTCCGTATGATAGTATTAGTAGTCCTCACAATTACATAAATAATGTGACAATAAATGTAATAAGGACTTATTCTCGAGAGTGGATATTGTCTAGAAGATAATATTTGTATTAAAACTCACAGCTTTCTTGTTGTATATTAAAGATTGTATTTGTTTTCTGTACCATGTATTTGACGACTTAGAATAGGTGATGTATACCTATTTTGGGGGCGTCACATGTATGACAAAAATGTCTTCTTCATCTCTTCAGCTTGCGCTCTGTTTGTGGTGTAATGTAACTCGTGAGTCGATAATGGAACTCTTGGTTTAGATACTCCATTTGGTGCTTTCCTCCCAAGACCGATTTTTTGGCCGTTTGTTGCTTACTCTGTTTCTAGTTTGAGTTCTATCCTTCTCGCCTCTAGAAGATGACTGGCGTGAGAGACGACGAAGAGAGTTTCCTCTCTCTTCTTGACCGAGAAAAAGAGATCGTTGACCGAACTTCTCCTTACTATTCCTCTACCTTCGCTTTTGCTTGATTTAAAAGATCCTTGAAACATCCATTTCTTCGAGTTACGACCGAAAGATGAGGACCTTGACGATGAAGCTGAACCGGACGGTGTCGTTTCAAGTGATGACACGTCGGTATCACCACTCGTTTCACCAATCTTTTCATTGGTCTTACCATTATCCTCCAACTCCAAAAACTCACGCGTTTCCCTAATACACTCGCCGCCTCGGAGAGGAGAGAGATCTAGCCATTAATATAATAGAATTTGAACTGTCTTTTGAAAACAGAGAAAATAGTCATTAATGGTGGTGGAAAAGAAAAGGTAGAGAAGGAAAATAAATAGATAAAATATTCTTGATATTCTAGAACATCAAATATTTAAGAAGAAAAAAACACTTTAAAACGTCATGTATAAAGAAATGGAAGAAGTAATTTGGTATAGCATGCTTTTTTCATGCTGAAATCTGTGGGAGAGATGTCAATTAAAGATGCTCTTTAACATTACTTCAAGCAAATGTTTGACTATTTGCCAAATGCTCCTATCCTCTCAAATAGTTAAAAATGCGATTTTTTTTTCTTTCAAGTATCTTTTTTGTTTGATCCACCAACTCTAATACCAGTTGTCAAGTCAAGCTCATAGTCATGGCTTTAATATCAATTATTGGAAACATCTAAAATCAGATTTTGACACAAAAATTTAACCTATTAAGTCTATAGTTCATTAGAGCATATATATCCTTAATCTTTTTTTTTTTTTTTCGATGCGGAATTTTACTATCACGCAGTATCTCAACATTATCCAAAATCCAATACTAAGGCAGCACTTGTTTCTTAAGTGGAGATAATAAGTACTACTCCCCCTTCCCATAATATTTAACGTTTTAGAGTTATGCAGAATAATTAAGAAAATAATTGTATAACATTAATTATCTATAATACTCTTTATCATATATATATACTTATCTTATTCTCTCTCATTTGTAACATTTTCTCATAAGAAGTAATTTTAAAAAGATTGTGGTTAATTCTCCTAGATTATATTAAACGTCAAATAATTTGAAAAAAATAAAATTATCTAAAACGTCATATATTATGTAATTTAGAGGAGTATACTAGTAATTGATAAGAACATTGATAAAATAAATAATTAATTCAGTGTTAACATTGAAGTTAGTTTTATTTTTCCTAAAAAATACCCTAAATTAATTCAGTTTTAATGTTGATAAGAACAAAGTTAGTTTTATTTTTCCAAAAAATATCCTAAATTTTAAGTGATTAAAAAATTTGAACTCTTCACTCCTCTGCATCAAACAATTTGCGCCCTATATATTTAGTGCGGAGGGCAAGAGATAAGGGTGCTTTTAAAATTTGAGTCCTTTTAAAGGGATATTTTTATTGGATCGGATTATTGGACATTTTTAATTATTATTTTTTTGTTATTCTCTAAAAATATATAGTATTTATTTTAACTGGAATTTTTAGGTATAGTAATATTTTAACTGGAATTCCTATTTTTAGGTATAGGAATTTTTAGGTAGTATTACAGAATATAATGTTTTAGGTATAGTAAAAATGTTTGCCTAGACTTATTGTTAAAATTTAGGGCGAAAATCAAATTTAAGCCTTCTATAAGTTCCAATTTGTGATTTAATCACTTCATTATATATGTTTTAGCAGGGATATTAGAAAAAGTGAATTGGAATTTGAATTTAATTTAAAGAACCAATTGGGCCACCCATATAAACAGGTTGGGCCAAAATTAAGTTGGGTCGGAAAACTAAAATTTTATTGGGCTTACAAATATAAGCAGCACAAAATCTTCTTCAAAGCCTTAAGCAGTAGCCATTTTCAAGTCTAGTATAGTTCCTCTGCCTGCCACTACTTTGGTGGTGGTGGTTATGGCCATGGCAGGGTAGCAATTGCTAATAGAGCTACAAAAAAGGAAGGATTACATTTTACATGTTCCTAAAGTAAAAACCAATTTCTTTTATTACTTTTTCCATTCTTTTAAGCAATCAACTATAAATTTGAAAATTAAAATTTCTTTTTATTATCCAAGATCACAAATTCGAGTCTATCTCTCAACAAGAAGTAATTTACCACAATCATTAAACAATATTTCTTTCTTGATAAACTTGCTCAAAATTTCAAAATAATAATACAATATATATATATATATATATATATATATATATATGGAAAAATCTATGTATGCATTGCACATTACAGACACGCAATGATTATAATGACGATTTTTTGAAATTATATAGCGATGGTTTCACCCGGCGTCGACTCGTTATAGCTTTTCTGGGATATGGCGATATCCCAAAAAATTCGTCGTCATAACCCTACTGTGTATATACATATAGCCTTATATATATACAGTCCAGATCTTATGCTCACCCCTTATCTAACATACCTTGCTCACCCCCCTTTAGCGACGGACCGGGCGACGATTTGGTCCGTCGCTAAAAATTAAAACGACGGTTCTATATATAACGACGGACCGAACCATCGCTAAATGAGGGTGAGCAAGATATATTAGATAATGGGTGAACTTAAGATCCGGACCGTATATATATATATATTAACACATATTAGTCTCCTCCTATATGATCCTTAATTAAAACTCATCATTATACAAGTCTCTTTGCTCGAAAATAAAATTACCTCATTAATGTTGTTGCAGATGGGATTTCAAGAAATGATTGAAGGGAACTACCAAGTGTGGATGAGCAAGTGGCACTGCCTAAAAGGCGTTGGGCGAAGAAAATGAACAAAAGGCTCAATGGATTTAGGCTATCGCGGTCTAGAAAATTAAATTGGAAGGCATTTTCTGTTGTTCTGTGGCCTGGAAAGATTGCTGGGATTTATGGTGATATAGTCAACAGAATTCTCAATATTCACTTGTCAATGGGGGCTTCCCGTTCTGGAGCGAGTCTTTCCATATTTTTATTGGAATGAGTTACAAATTTGACAACAAAGAAAATGGTCAATTCAATCCCAATAGAACAGCCAAATACACTTATGCTGCGTTTGGATCGATGAAATAAGAGGGAGAATGGAATGAATTATTCCATTGAAATGATAAAAATGTTGTTTGATTTATTTATTCCAACGGAATAATGTATTCCTAGTGGAATAGGTGTTAACTTAAAATTATAATTTTTATTCCTGGGTCAGGAATAACTTATTCCATCTATTATTTTAAGTAATTGACAAATATCTTCTTAAAAAAAAGAAATACTTATCTTTATTAAAAAGAAATACTTATCTTTATTAAAAGAAATACCCCTTCCCTTACCCACCCCCACCCCACCCCCCCCCCCCCACCCCCACCCCTACCAACCTACCCCACCCCACCCCACCCCACCCCACCCACTACCCATCCAGAGAAATATGTGTTAAATTTTTAATATAAATTGAATTTAAGTTAAATTTGAACATTTAGGGGTATTTAGGTCACTTTCTAATTATTTATTTCATTCTCAGATGTATTCCTAACATCAACCAAACATATACATGGAATATTAAAAAATCATTCCATTCCCTCATCTATTCCATTCCCTACTCTATTCCATTCCTTCAATCCAAACGTCTGTCAAATTTGTGACTCATTCCAATCAAGGTATGAAACGACTCATTCCGGTAAGGAATGGAAGGAATCATTTTACTCTTCATTACATTCACTTTTGTATTCCATCCCTTCACTAATTTCATTCTTCCAATCCAAACAAAGTGTTATATACAATTATTACAAACAAGGCGAATTGGTAAAATTCTTCATTACAATTTATCAACAATCATGGGAGAGGATCTGAAAGAGGAGCTAACAAAATGAAAGATAGTTACATGCATAGAGCAGAAAATGTAAAATACATACAAAGATTTACAAAAATCACTAAACCACAAGCACCCAATTCAGTACATGATTGAATGATAAACAAACACAAAAAATAAGAGAAGTCGATCTATACATGTTCATTACTGAGAAAGCCCAGCCAAGCCATGTTTAGACGCGAAGCCTGTCATTAACGGCAAATAAGAGTCTTTAAGGCTAAATTGAACCTTAAGATGAATCTTCTTTCCCTTCTTGGCGAACGACCGATGTTTTGTTAGTGATCTGTGTTCTTCGCACGTCTCTGGCTCTTCTTTGATGGTCTCAAGCTTGGCCTTGAGAATTTCTTCTACGTCCATTCTGGAGTCGATATGCAGCATACTTTTTCTGGTGGTACAAGGCACAACCCACCACAATTTTCGACTTCCCCTTCTCATTTCTCACTTCAAGCTGTGGCTAGGACTAGCGGGACATGATTTTTGGGACATGTATAGGGAATTCTTAAATAGCATCCTCCATGTACTGGAAGGAGGTAAGAGGGGGCAGAGACTGATCTCTAAAAGATAGTGCTTTTGCTTCTTTACAGCATGGTTTGATCACCAAACCAAACCACATTAAACTAACATATTGTGTTATGCTTTTCTTAGGAGTACTTCACAAGTTTTTTAAGGAGCTCTCATTGATTGAGATTCTCTTTCCAGCTTGTTACAATTGAATAAGAAACCAAACTGATATGTGACTATATTTTAATGATTGTGGCAACTCATCCTTAAAAATTCTTAAATTTTTAGTCATGACTTTTAATTTTTAATTTCTTTTCTTATAGGTCCGTGGGAGATCAACGGAACAACGAACTCCTTAACCTTACTTTGTGAGTTGTACTTCTCCACAATTTGTCCACTTGTTTATGCACAAAGTACATGATGACCATATTTTCTTTGGTCCAGAACTCATTTTCCCTGTTCTTTTCCCCCTTAAAAAATTCCTGAATATGCATGTCCCTTCACACTATAATAGAACAATATCAATATACAAATTATAAAATCCTATTCGTATGTTTACTTCTTGTAGTCAAACCAATAAAATAAATATATATTTATATTTTCTTAAAGTAAAACTTTAGTCATCTAAGTCATGAAACAAAAATTCATCAACTTCCAAGAAAAGAAAGATGAAAATTCAAAATATTAGTGAGCTTGTCGGAACGATGCATGTGGTATCGTAAAATGAAACACTCATAAATTTAGAATCTTTGACAAGAATAACTTGTACACATGATTTAAGGCCGTAAAATGAGCAAATAGTTCGGGTTCGATTTGTACTCGTTCGATTAAAAGTTCGATTCTAACTCGACTCGAAATATAGATGATTCAAATATGAGCAAATTTTAAAGTTCGATAAATTACTCGAACCTCCTCAAATTAAAATTTTCTTTTGATACTCGGATCATATTCGTTCGACAAGTTGAAATTGCTCGGGCTCGACTCAGTAGCTAAACGAGCCTCAATCAAACCTTATTTTATACTCGATAAATTTTGTGAACCAAATCTAAGCAACTCATTACTCGGCTCGACTCGATTCATTTACATACTTTTACGAATGAAACATTTTCAAAACCTGCAAAAATATTTTGCTCTGCCTGAAATATTTTTATAAGGGCAAAAGGACAAGGGCAAGGCTACAGAATAGTTCATATTTAGTGGAGATTATTATGTTCATGCAATGTATTAGTTATATCTAAACTATGTTTAAGGTATGTAAGAGATGTTTAAGTTACGAACCCTTGGGACGAGAATAATTATATTATAATAATGTAATTTATTCTATTATTTCCGTTGCATGAGATGTTTTAGTCACTAGATTTGTAGTACATGATGGACCAAATTTGAGACATGAGTGGTCTGAATTTGGGGACGTCACACCTTGTGGACATAATCCTCATCTTGCTGTCGTTACTTTATGCAAATTTGCAAACCATCAAATTGGGTTATTAACTGATTAATTTATTCGGTTATCGTATATTTCGGTTAGTAATTCGGATACTTAAAATAGTTGAATTTTAGTTTTCGGTTATACTCGAAATGCTTATTCAGTTCGGTTAATAACCGAATGATCACTCTTAGCCGCAAGGGAGAGAAGGTGGAGACGCGGTAGGCCGGATGCAGAGTCAGGGAGCGGCGGAGTAGTTTTGGGTTAGTGCAAAGACGGATTAATACTAATTTTAGCGATTTGGGGATTGGGGTTGTCGGGGACTAGGACAGTAGGAGTGTATGACTCACTCAAGTCGTGTAATATTTTACTTTTAAGCTTTAAAGTTTTAAACATCTTATTCGCGGTTAACCGAATAGTAAAACAAATATAATCGAATAGTAAAACGGATATAATCGAAATACTCAAAATAATCAAATAATTGAAATATTTCGATTAAAAAATTTCGGTCCGATTATTTTGCTCAAGTCCTCATAATTACAACAAAATCACCCAAAAAAATCAATGCAACTGTTGGATGTTTTTATGAGCAAAACTAAAATCGACAAGGTAACTAAAAATATTCCATGACAGACAATTGGAACTGTATTCAGGTCCCCGCTGCCGCTGAAAACAAACGAGATGGTCTATGCATGTAATAAAACATTAGGAGAATCCCAATAAAACATTAGGAAATAGGATTCTTTGTTACACTCGCGGTTCAGGATACTCGGACAGAATTAGTATTGATCCCAACTCTATAAACTTAAAGAAATTTAATCAAATAGAATCCAATTCAGAGACATTAGACATAAATATTTTCTGAGACATTTAAAAGTTGAGAATCAATCACAACGAAAATATTACAGATCTTCCTCTGGTGTTGAGAGATGCTTGAATTTGGATGTCGTAATCCATCTCTTCTTGTAGATAGTTCATTACACCTTTATACGGATTACAAATGAACCTGCTCATCAAATAATAACACCATCTTAACATGAGAAAGAGTCGAAGATATAAGTATATATATATAATTGCGGGATAAAAATCATTGAAAAATGTTTTGAGACATAGTAAGCTCCACTTCTAAACAAAGTATTGGAGGTAAAGCCAAATGTCAATAATGTATGAGCATGGTCGAGCACAGCAGCCATATAACTCCTCCTTGGCTAATGGGACACAAAACAGAGCCTAAAACAAGTTCTAGTGCTTGAGAAAATAACTCTAGGACAGAGAAAGCGAGGGGCCAGTATGTTAGCGTATTTGATATAGAAGTTGTAAATAGCACTTGCTATTTTCATGCGGAAAAAAAAACACATTAAACATTATAAATAGGTTTTAGCATTAACCCCAATAGTCCAATAAACAAACAGGTTCCTTTCGCAATATATATCACATTCATATATGTCTCATACTGTTGCTAGCATGAGCAGAATTTTGTCTACACAAGGAAAAATAAAGTTGATACTAATCTATATCGTTCACTCTTTGTTGAACCAAATTTTCAGATATTTCGGCTACTGATAACCTCACACAAATCTACTCGAGTAATGCCAGGGGGTCCCAAACTTCGTACCACGTTTAGGACCAAAATGTTGTGTAATTATTACATCGGTTTGTTGACAAATGAATCACATCAGTTGATTGATCATGTGATGAAGTACAATTAAAATATTCATATATTGTAGAGAATATTGGGAAACCTAAAATTACTCAAACTGCTACGAGACTAAACCATCAAATCAAGAGGGCATTCGTTTGCAACGATACTCATAAATGACTTCCACTACACTTCCCACATGACTTGTGCTCAGTCGGGAAGTTTTACAAATACTCTGACAATGATAGAAAAATGCAAGTCTATTTTCTACCCTCAGTAGAGTGAGAAAACAGTATTCCCTTCTATCCTTCTATAAGATGTGGTATGGGAAATAGTTTAGCTGTTGGTTAATATTACTGAGGGTCAAAATATCAAGTTTACAACCTAGGAGTCAAAACAAGGAGATTTTAGCTTAGCAACCTTAGCTATCTCATGAAATTATGAAATAGGCAATATGCAAGCAGTTTACATAAAACAATAGACCACCGGAAAAAAACATTAAGCTCAAGTCAATATGTACAAAATTAATCATGGGATGCATTTGTTAGCAGAATTAATCAGGATGGACATCAAGCGGCCCAAACTTGTTCAAGCAACAGAAGATATAGACTGTTACAAATCTGAGATATCTTGTTTGGGATTAATGCAGATCAGTTCTCCCAGCACAACGATGCTTGGGGCTATAGATCTTCTCCTTCTGATTTCAGCTGCTAAAACTGTTCCTAGTCCATATATATCTCTTGGCACAACATTTTAAGTAATTGATAAACTGTGAATTAACAATTATTTACTGGATATCTCTGTCACAACATGTTCTAAGAAGTACACAATACTAGGATATAGAAGATATCAGAATACATTTTTGTTGGTCGGTAAATGTAAATTTTTCTCGGAATACTTTTAGGCTTGCAAGGTTGAAAAACACACACATGAACAGGGATACGAATCTGTTACTAGCAAATCATGGTACTCGCCAGATTACGGCTGAATGCCACTCAAATCAGAGACGGGACTTCACGGGGGTAACTGTTCCTTGGTCTTCTCATGCTTCTAATTCTTTATTGATTGCTTCTTTCTCAATGTTTAAAGAATTCTAATACCTTGTTCATAGTCCTCCAGGTCTAGATGAGAGTGAGATGATGGCAAGGGCCTGGGACGGGTATCTTGCTTATCCCAGTAAAGGCAGTTTTTGCTTCTTCATGAGATCATGACCAAAGTCAGAAAGGCTCTTACAAGAAATGATTCTTTTTGAACCAATAGAGGATGGATGGATGTCAGAGATTCCAAGACTTGTAGCTTATAATGGGATTGAAACTAACTAGTCCTTTGAATGAAAAGTTGAGGGTGGAGCAGTCTAAGAAGAATAAAGATGCTAGGGAATAAAACTTAATAAAATCATCAGTTGATTACACAGATTTTAATGATCCAAAGGATGGTTATTTATTTACTTGTAACATTCAGTGTCTATGACTATATCAAATAATGTAACATTGATTGTCTAGGAAATTAGAAGCAATTCATTGGAGTATGCGTATGGACTCTTCAGTTGAGGGTGAAAAACCCATGTTGATGCAGGAGTGGATGTGGCAACAGGAAACTGGACGCTCCAAAATAAGTGTAAAATATTCAAAAACGATCTAAAAAGAAGTGTCCAGTGTCGGATACTTCCCTGCACCCGCCAAGGATCCTGAGTCCATGTAACAAAGATTGGACTATAACTTCAAAATTCCACCCTTTCAGTTGAAAGTAAGCATTTAAAAACCCTATTACTATATTCAATTAACAGTAAAAGAACAAGTCACGCAAAATCAATAACAAATCAGTTTGTTAGACTTAGAAGAGTGGAGAGATATTTCAATAAATAATAAACAAGTTTAGATGGCCATAAACCTTAAAATTATAATTCTATAAAACTACCAAACAGTGGCGATCAGAGATTTCTTATCCCCTTTCTGTATAGACAAAATATTCCTTGTTTTTCTTTAACTCTTTTAAATCTTCAATATAAAACAAATTACACTGAGCAGTGAAGGAAAGTGACTCACATGCAGGGAGGTTGGATATGTCCGCAGAAACTGCACAAGGGATTCCCAAGATTGAGAGTGCTCCCCTTATAATTCCACACGGAAAGTAGAGATGCATGCTTGTTGCTTGCGCAACTTTGTTTTCAGCCATAGTTGAAGGATCTATAGGACCAGAGTTCTCCATTGATGGATCCATTGACACGCGTGAAAGCCAACGGAACCGATTATCTTGCAATACAAAGGTACCCTACAAGGGAAACATAGATCATTTTTGGACTTCTGACAAGGATTTTTAGTTGTTCCTCAATTAAGGGTCATAAACTTACTCTATGATTTGTCTTCAAATTGTCTATCTGCTTCTTGAAGAGCTCAGACCAGAAGTCCTTGCAGATGAACTTTATTGCTTCTAGATGATCACTGAATCGTGGCCGCTCCATGGTATACCTAAAAGAAGTAAATTCAATTATACCAGTATACACACAAAGCATGGAACAATAGATATAAGCTAAAATTTAACCAAAGTATACAGTGATCATGATTATATATAAATCTAAATTCCTATATAGTGATCAATTTTTTTGAAAAAAATGGCGTACACCACTATTTGCTTTAGAATTTAGATGAAGTGCTTGTACAGAACACCTCTTTTGAGATGGAAAATGCTGATTTGTCACAATGTGTATATATATATATATATATACACACACACACACACACACACACACATATGTATATATAGTAAAACAGTGATTAATTGTGAATCAAAGACCAAGTTCCCAACTTGATCTGGGTCAAGCCCTTCAAGGTGTGGAAATGGATTATGTACCATAGCTCAGACCCATAATGTTGTGGGTTCCCTATCACCAAGAAGTAACAAGGACAATCTAATTTCAGCCAATTCTCACATTTGAACGTCAACTGCTCACATAAACCAAAATCTTTGATCATTTACAATGTACATTTACATCCAAGATATAAAGTGCATCAATTAGGGTTCAAGTATCAATATCATTTTAGTTACATTTGCCTTCAAAATCTTTGGAGTCTCAATATTCACCACAATGATGATACAAATCCAGTTCACTAATGAAAATGCAAAACTGAACTTCCACCAAACAACTCTTGACAATACAAGTGCTAATAAGTCTCAGCTTAACTCAACAACATCTTTTATCTCAAACTAGTTGGGGTAGGCTCAAAGAAACAAAAAAGAGATTGTTCATGCATCTATGAACAAATCAATCAAACTAGCACTTGAGATTTGATCAGACCAATCATCCAGCATTAAGAGAACAGAGTGTACAGTTTAGTGTGTGTTCTAGCGGCTTCATGTTCAAAATGTTCACTATGGTTTATGATAGTTAACTTAAAAAGGCCTTTTCCCCATCAATGCACGATAGGAGAGCAGTGGAATACGATCACAACAGAACAAAGTGCTACATATCATAAACTTCTGTGATCTGTCAACCATAATTCAATGGTCAGTAAATCATATCTCTCAGCTCAATGCCCCCATTTAAATTTCTTCCATTAAATATAGCCACAATATTATACTCCCTTCGTCCCATAATATAGGATAATATTGATTTTTTTAAGTCAAATACTTTTAAATTCAAAATTGATACGTAATAATACAATTTTAGAAAATACAAACAAATCAAAATTTAATAAATAATTAAAAAAAATGGAAAGACTAATAGTTCAGATCCAACAATTATGGAAATTTTAACAATTGCTAGCTCTAATAAACTTTAATCGAGTTAATCAGCACATTATTGCTAAAGAATTTCAAAAATTAAATCGAAAGGTGAACTTAATTGAAGAATTTAACAACATGATGTTTAGTTAGTGGATTAGGTACCTTTCAGAAAGCTGGTGGCCGACCTGATAGCCAATGGCTTCGATGGTACGGGCAGCGAGCTCAGGCTTATTAGCGTAGAAGCGAGTGCTGTAAGAAGATATGATCTCTGTAAGTAGACTGTCTACACAGCTCTCCGATACCTCCCTTCCCATTTTTTTTTTCTGTCTCCTCTCTATGTGGTATGATGACGGTTTGAATGTAGTTTCGATAGCTAAATTGCCTTTTGTGGAAGAAAAAAAACACACAATAAAGTTGGGACCGGTTTTAGAGCTCGTTTGTCAACGACTTTAAAATGACTTACACTCTGTTTCTCTCTGTTTCTGAGTTTTGAACAGGAAAAAAAATAGAAAACTTAAATTAGAACAGAAAAGAAAAGAAAAGAATAGAAAACTTGAAGTTTTTCTTTGTGTTGTTTCTGAGTTTTTAATAGAAAAGAATAGAAAATTTAAAATTGAGGACATGAGTTGTAATTTAAAATTTATTATGTTAAAAGTTGAGGATAATATGAAAATTATAAAAATATTACTTATTCCAATTTCTTTTTCGTCCAAATTAGACCAATTTTGGACGGAAAACTTTGGCAGGAAAAGTGGCCAAGTTTTCTATCCATTTCTTTTCTTTTTCGTTTATAAAAAAACTCAGAAACATAAGAATTGGAAAGAAAACTTAAATTTTCCGTCAATTTCTTTTCTTTTCTGTCTATTTTAAAACTCAGAAATAGAGCGTTAAAGTTAAAATATAAGTTGACTTATAAGTTATTTTAAGTTGTAACTTATAAGTAAAAGCATTCAACATCAATTTGACTTATAAGTCAGAAATTAAGTTAAAACAAGTTATGAAAGTGTTTGACTGATAATGACTTATAAGTTAAAATCAAATGTAAATATTACTAAAAATGACATTAATAAAAAGATACATTGATTCAATCTAAAAAGTACGTTGTAAGACTACATTTAACACGATATGAAATTCCTACTGATAGTATCTCCCGAATGTTGAAAAGTCTTTTGTATCAATCAATTTCCAGCCCCATGTGTTAAAGTCATCAAGAACATGCCTACTTGTTCTTCCACAACGATATCATATGTGGGTTTCAATCTATAATTATTTCTAAGACCACCACACAATTCTAAAAAGGTATTTTTATCTAAACGAAAAATCTTGATAACATCGTGATTCATGAGACCATTTAGTATCTCCATTATAACATGTATCCAGTTCTTGAAGAATTCCAACATGATTCCTTACAAATAAAACTCTCATAATACATAAATTTCAAGAGCAACCATTTTAGACATTAGTAATCATTCTTTATCTTCTTCCTACCACTTTTGAATATCCAACTATCTATTTGTTATAAACTCTTCTTCATTGTTATGATCATTATAAAAAAACTAGCATTAAAAAATGGAATATCCATTCATCCACTTGTGCTAGAATACGATTCATATCCATTTGAATAGCAATAACAACTAAACAAGTAAAAAATTTAATTAACTCTTACTCATTTCCATGACGGGACCTGTAAATTATAGATCATATTTAAGAAAAAGAAAGAAATTTAGAAAAAAGCACATGTATGATTGGGATTTACTACTATGTGAGTGACATTAACCTAGAACACCTGGTTCACATATTCATATCCCATATTCCAGAGACAGAGCAACACAAATAAGTTAAGCATGACAACATTCGAGTTACATTTATATAAAGACAGTATATTGAGCACAAATCTCAAATAATATTGTAGTTCAGATTCCAAACAGCATATTAATAAGAATATAGAATTCAACAAATTTATTCTTTAAATACACATCTTAGATGCTCAAATAATATTGTAAGAGTCCCAATCATTAACTTGATTCACGTAATATATATTCAGAGTTTAAGATGGAGAGAATATCACACACATATAAGCATTTAATAAAGATATAGTCATACAAACTTATCTCTGTGTAGAACAAGCATTCACAAATAGTCCATCTTTGCTTTGACTTTAGCATTGTTCTTTCTTAGAGAATTTTTCAGCTCCAAATGCTTTAGTAAGATACATAGGTCCATGGTGCACAGATCCTTTACTTTTTTTGCTTTAACATATATGCTTTCTCCTGATTAAGTACTAGCTGACCCATATCGCATAATCATGCCGTGAGTTCAGTCACTCAATAATGATTTGCACATCTCTAAATCAGTAATACATTACGGGAAAAAACAAATTCATATGATTTACAACAGATCTTAATGTGCAAACAAATATAACACTTTTTAGATCATGAAACATGATACTCGCACTATACAATAATATAACATGAGACATGATACTCACGCTACCAAAATGCATAGTATAACATTAACTACCATTAACAAATCTTCTAATAATATTATCTAGAAAATTCTAACAGTTATGATCTTTAACATGTAACCAGCTGTTGCCAGAAAATGTGAACAGATACATATAATAAAACTCGAGGAGAACAACATGATGGAAATGCTCATTGCACCGTATACAACAATGAGTTATAAGGCGGAAATTAATTGATGTTTTCTTTCGCACAAACTGTTGCAAAGTTGGTACTTGGTAGTATATTGAACAAAAGAACAAAACTTTAATATTTCAACTACAGAATTCATAACAAAATTAGTTAAACAGTGACTAGAAAATCCATCTACATAATTCTTACCAAAATTACATTAACCATACAGCAGCAGGAGGGAATTAAGAATGAGACTTAAATTCTTTCTAATAGACAAATTTTCCAATAATGATCAGCCTTCACAATGTCATCATAACAAATGTTGTGACAAATCTTCTTCAAGGAGGCAAATCATAAGTAAAGGCCAAAATGGTGGCAAAACAGTTGATCTGCATATTTGTACCCTTTTGTTTGGCATCTAAATTAAGCAGAACCCAAATTAGGCCGTGCAAAGGATGAATATCAAAATTTCATAGTATACCCATCTAGAGTTAGCTCCCACACTCCCCAACTAAAACAAATCTTTAAACTTAAAAAGGGATAATTTTTATTCTCTTCAAGAAAGTAGTCTTTGATAGCCTTGAACATATATCACACTGAAGATTCAACTAATTTAAACCTAATAACTAAAATGAATTTATATAATCAAATAAAAGCTAATGATTAAAATGAAAACACCAAAAGGGCCATCAGAAGCCATCAAAATCTGATTAATAGGAAAACACATCTCAATTGTAATCTGAGAAAAACATTCTCTTTTACCTGATGCAGGTAATTAGAATTAGAGACAGCTCGATCTAAAATTGTAATATTGATGGATCAAATCGAAATTTCCAAAACCATAAACAAAATGATCGCAGAATGAATTGTAGAATATATGTGTATTTACAAATCACAAATCGTACAGATAATACTGCGATCCGGGAGGAATTGTAAGACGCCGAAAGAGAGACCGACCCAATCGAGCGAGAAAAAGTGATTCAATCGAGCTAGATGAGCAGAGCAGCCGTTTTTTACGTAGAGAAAGGAAGAAATCAGATATAGGTTGGAGATGAGCAAAGCAGCCGTTTGTTTACGTTAGAGAAGGGAAGAAGGTTGGAAGGACAAAGATGATATATTTAGAAAAATAGTTAATGGCAAAATAAACAAACATTTGTTCAAACCAACTTATTAGAATTAACTTATAATTTATTTTTAAATTAGTTACAAATTATTACTTATTAATTTTGATTTATAAGTTAAAAAATAAAATATAAATATATACCAATACAAAATAGTTTATAAGTTGGTTTAACTTATAAGTTGCTGTCGTATAGGCTCTTAGTTCATCCAATATTATAAATTCGGGCATGTTCGGGGATGACGTATATTTATTTTAAAAAAACTTATAAATTAAATTTTAAAATAATTTATAAGTCATCTTAAGTGGTGATTTATAAATAAAAAGTGTGACAATATTTTGACTTATAAGTTAGAAATTAAGTTAAAATAAAATGCGAATGAGTTTGACTAAAATGACTTATAAATTAAAATAAGATGTAAAGACAATTTAAAATAAGGACAAAACTACATTTACATTTGGTCAACATTACTTATTTTAAGATGACTTATAAATCATTTTTTGAGAAGTTAAAATTTGTTACTTATCAATAATGACTTATAAGTCAAAAAATAAGTTATTCCCAAACACCTAAAGATATCAACAATACATCTTATTTTGAAGACCTTTTCAACCATATATGGATTAACAAATTTGGATTTGTAACTAAAAAATTATTGAATTTTAAGATTTGATTAAAGAAAAAAAAAGGGTTATGAGAGAACTTTTTCTTGAATTTTTTAAGGTTAAAAGTATACGCAAAAAATTCATGTGAATACTAATTACTATCTGCAAGAATTTCTTGCCAATAGTAATAGCATCCTTCTACAAGGATATTATTATTGGACCGGATTATTGGATATTTTTTATTTTATTTTTATTTTTCTTGTGACTTTCAACAAATGTATAATATTTATTTTAATTATAATTTTTACAGAATATAGTGTTTTAACAGTACAACTATGTTCTTGTATATGTATCCAAATTACACCTAAAACATTATATTCTATAAAAATTCCAGTTAAAATAAATACTATACATTTTTTTGAAGTCACAATAAAAACAAAAAAAAACGAAAATGTCCAATAATCCAGTTCAATAATAATATCCGCCTAGACTTATTGATAATAATAAAACCATTTTAATATTGGCCATTATATTGAATATTGCAATAAATGGACACAAATGAGTGCTGAGAGATGACCCATAGTCAACGATGACTATGAATCAATATATATATATATATATATATATAAAAGGATCTTAGGCTCACCAGCTGATGGTTTTTTGAGTTGTATTTAGGAATTTGTTGACTCATGGTGATGGTGGAGCAACTGGAATTATGTAGTTTGTTGACTAAATTTTACTTATTAATAATTTTGAATTGCGATACAGGGGATCAGTACCTGAAACCATATGTAATAGCTCAACCAGAGGTGATAGTGAGCAAAAGAAATGATACGGATGAATTCTTGATACTAGCCAGTGATGGATTATGGATTATGGGATGAAAATTGTTCTGGTTCACATAATGTTGAAAATGACGAAAATATAAAGAGCAAACCAACCATTTCCTTCTATATTGTGAAGTGGCTCAAGTGTTGTCAGCACTCCTATCTGCTACATAATCCAGTGACAACCTCTAAGAGCCAATTTTTCAAACACCTTAAGTGCAATAGTTTTGAAAGCGGGATTCATACAATTGACAGCCCAATAACAGTCCCAAGTATAATAATATGTAACTAATATGTAGTTAATAGGGATTTAAAAGTAATAAGTAAAGAGTACGTTTTTCTGTCAAACCCAACAAAATTGTTACCTTTTGAAGGATTTGGAGTGAAAATTAGGGCAATCCGTGGTTTTGAGATTTGGGGCGAGTGAGCGAGCAGGGGTTGAGAAGCCAGTGAGCGCCTAAGATCGTGAGAAGCAAGGGAAAGAGAGATCAGGAGAGCGAGAGAGGAGAGAAGTGTCTGAGAAGCTGAAGTTCGTGTTATGTCTGAGGAGAGAGAAAAAATGACATTTTGTGAGACCCCAAATTTTATGAATAAAGATTTAATTTTCTAGAAATATTTTTTTTCAAAATTATGGTGTGGATTTGAGATAATGTTATAGTTGTGGGTAATATTTATAAATTTTGAAAAGTATGCAAGTTATTGTATAATATTCGATTGGTTTTAATATTCTTTTATCGGGAAATATCCTTACGACAGTACAATCATTAGTGGACCCTATAATGGAATTATTATCCGGATTGAGAAAAACGACAAAAAAAATTTATGAAAATAACGACGGAAGTTTTACTGAATTAAAACACCCAAAGGTGTTAAAAGTACGATGTCTGGCGTGGTTGCGTAGTCACTCAATTTTGTTTAATTATTGCTACAATAATTGGCATGTATAAGATCTCACGTTATTTGATTCAATTATTGTCGATATTTTATATATTATTAAATCAATAATTGAGATAACAAAGTTATTAATATTATTATTTGCAATATTAACGATGTCTAGAAGTTCTGCCAATGAGAGGTTTGGTCACCTAATTGCGTGCCAATAGGAAAAAATCCTTATTGGAAAGCTCCCTCTTTCCTGGGAACAACCAGTTTCTTCTAAGGTAAGGGATATTATTATTATAGAGAGAGAAAATATAGAGAGAAAGAAGAAAAGTATTCGGCTGCTTCACTACTCCTATATTCAGTATTTTCTAAGGTAAGGGATATTATTATTATAGTAAGGGATATTATTATTATAGTAAGGGGTATTATTCTTTCGTATTTATGAAGAGAGTTATTTTCTTTCAATACTCGTAAGGGTTGTTATTCCATTCTTTATTATTATGTTAGAATAACCTGTTTATGCGAAGTACTGCATACATGGTAAAATTCTTTTGTTCTTCCATTCTTTATTATTACATTGGAATAAACCGTGCGTATGGTCTATCGCATGCACGGTGAATTACATTATTATTTCATTCCTTATTATTCTCATTTGGAACATCGTATGCATGCGGATTACGTATTTGACACAGTTCCATTCTTTATTATTCGTCGAAATATCTTATCTATAATGCGTTCTGGCGATCCGGTTTCATTCTTTATTATTACGTGGAATATCCTATCGTGCGTTCGCATGACTGGTTCCATTCTTTATTATTACATTAGAATAACCTTTATGCATGCGATCTATTGCATGTATGGTGAATTAGTTGTTATTCCATTCTTTATTATTACATTGGGAATAACTTTGTTTGTCTTTGTCTATCGCATGCATGGTGAATTCTTCTATTATTCCATTCTTTATTATTCTGTTGGAATAACCTGTTTATGTGGATTACCGCATGCATGGTAAATGATTCTTCGTATTCATATGAATAGTATTTTCATTCAAAAATGGGTTTCTGCCAGGGGCAATTTCATAATTTTTCTGACCCACAAAAATTCTGGAAAAATTTGAAATGATAATTTGATGAGTTTTCTAGATTGTGTCCAAAAATGGCGATTTTTGGATGTATAGATTAGGAGTTATGAATTTTATAGAAAAATACTATTTTAAAAGTAAACCCTTATAACTCCTTGTGGTTAACTCCAAAATTGGTTAAATTTTTATTGGGAGTACGTGTATATAACAGAAGTATATCCTGTAAATTTCGGAATTTTTGGACAAAAGTATAATTTATGATAAATGTCTAAATATTCGGCAGTTTTAGCCATATGAAAAATAGTAAATGAATTTTAAAAATTCTGAGAAAAATATATGTTCAATATGGGACTATATCCTGCTAAATTCCAGAAAATAAATATTTTTGGGACTCATTTGGTATTTTTCATGAAAATAAATTAAATATGTTATGTGAAGTAATAAAATTGGAAAATAGGATTTTATGGCTTGGGAATCCTATATAGGGTATATGCAGATTTTTTATGAGGGATTTGATCATTGATGATAAAATCTTATGAGTATGGTATTTTTGAATGATTAAATGCATTATTTGATAAAGTGTAAACAATTGAAATAAATTGTTTATAAGTTTAAGAAATGACTAAAATATTGTTATAATATTAATGATATTAGATTATGAGATTATTAAGTGATTAATAACATTTGGTTATTATTGAACGCTGGATAAATTGTATTACAAATGTTTAATATTTATCATTTATCTTATTTGATTCATTCTTTACATCATTGTCATTATTCTCATGCTTATATTATGATGAAAGTCATCTGTGGCCTGTAGTGCATAGATGGACTTGGTATGATTATGACCAGGAATTATTCGATATAATTATGACCGTAATGTTACAAATGATGTGGTAAAGTCCTCATTGGCCCGTAGTGCATTGATGGACAATTTTTAGTATGATTATGGCTATGGATTCTCTTCGTCCAAGGGTGCAAAGATGAATTGTTTTATGGCATGATCAGGACCGTTGATGAAAACACGATTATCTTTGGCTCGTAGTGCATAGATAATTCGTGGTCGTGATATTAACGAATATCCTTGGCCTGTAGTGCAGGGATGATTCGATGATATGGATTAATTCTTGGAAATGAGTCTCAAAGAATGAAATATTAATTCATGGATGTGATATTAACGAATATCCTTGACCGTAGTGCAGGGCTGATTCGATGATGTGGATTATTTATTAAGCTGAGTCTCAGCGATAAAATATTGATAATAAACTTTTAATTCGTGAAAGATAGTAGATATCATGCTCTACTTGACTCTTTTAAAATACAGTTGTATGTATTTGGTCTGTAGTGCAAAGATGAATTGTTAATGAATATCTTTGGCCGTAGTGCAAAGATGAATTTATTAGTATGATTATGAGCAGAAATTGTGATTTGGTATTACCATGATTTTTGATGTTTTAGGTGAAGATAGGTGATGAAAATTATCTTCGTCCTGAGTGCGAAAAGGAATTTAGAATCACAATTATGATTATGAGTTATTCATATAATTGTGGACAGGAATTGTTGATTGATGTTATAGGATAAAACATTATTGGTGGACTTTTAACATAGAGAAGATAATAGATCTGATGGTCTATTTGACTCTTCTAATGGATTGCTCGTTCCGCTGCAACTATGGTTGAAAAGTTTTATCATCTACCATTATGTTCTAAATCTCTGATTTATTTCTGATGAAGGCTATTGATGATGTAAATTATCTTTAGTCATGATATTCTTTACTGGGCTAGTTATGCTCACCCATTTTGCTTCACAATTTCTTTCAAGTAATAAGAGAGTAGCTGGGTCGAGCGTAACAGGTGAATAGAACGGTGGTCTATAGTTGTTGAGGTTCTCCCTAAATAGTATGAAAATAAATTTATTAAGAACTTTAGATAAGTGTGTCGTATTGTATACGTCATTTGATATTTAATTTTGGTGAACCGAATAAGGTGAGGTGAACCCAACTTTGGAAGGGTGTTTTGTAAGACCCCAACTTATTATAAATAAAATTAAATTTTCTCTATTTATTATTTTGAAATAGTAAGGGTTGATTTGATTAATGTGGTTAGTTATGGATAAAATGCGCAAATATTTCAAATATGCAAGTGGTTATAAAATATTCATTTTTATCGGAGAATATTTGTTTGGTCGTAGAATATTCTTCTTTGTCGGGAATATTAAATGCAATGCCAAGCGACAATGTGGCCCTATAACTGAAAGATTGGATGAAGAAAAATGACAAATATAAGTTGTTTATAAATAACTGGGCGTAGTTATTCAAGATTAATCTTGTTGGAATACCCGTGGTTAAAACATAGTAAGCACCAGTATTGCACCAATTATTGATTCTTACGTGGGAAGGCATTACTCAATAATTGTTACGATGAGTTCTTGCTCAATATTTTATTTTATTGATTCAATAATTGCTACGTTGATATTTTATATTATTGTTGTTTCAATAATTATCACTACACAATATTTTCATTATCAGATCAATAATTCATATTATTTGAATAATATTATTAGATAACATTATTGACAATGTCTAGAAAGTTTTGTCTAAGGAGAGGTTTGGTCACCTAATTGCGCGCCAGTAAGGAGAAATCCTTATTGGAAAGCCCCCTCTTTCCTGGGAACGGCATGGTTGTCGATATTGTGATTCTATAATATTATTTGTGAATAATTAATTATTGATTTATATGATAAGGAAAATATTTATTTTATGTGGATATAGATGGAGAAAATTTTAAAGTGATAATTGTTGAAAATTGATATTTTATCTTTTCTGATAAAATAATTCATTTAAATATATTATTATATTTTAATAATATAATAATGGTGATATTTTTACAATGAATGTGGGATATATGAATAAATGAGGAGGAAGAGTATTTTTGTTACAATTAATGTTTAAAACATGTTAAACATGTCGGTGGACCCCATTTCTTGACTGAAATTGGTTTATAGCCCGTAAAATCGTCCGTTTGTGGATTTCGGTCAATTTCTGTTTGGAATTTAAAAAAACTTAAACTTACAAAGTTCTGGAGAATGGAATTTCCTATGGAAAGGACATGTGGTTTGAATTTTTCTGATAAAATGGCTATTTATTATGAATTATTGAAGTTCTGAAGTTCTAGAATAATTAATTTTTGAAGTTTAAAAATTTTTAATTAAGAAAAACATTTTTAACTTTTTGTCACATGGTGGATGATGTTTTGGGCCAAATAAGTGGGCATAGAAAATTTGAGAAAATTATATTATTAATTTATTAAATTTTCTGCTTTGGTGTTCTAAGCATTTTCCTATAAATAGGGTGCTTAGGTTAGAATTAAAAATCACACCAGAAACTGAAGTTTTCTCTCTCTTTCTCTCTCTATATTATCGAGCGTATTTAGTGAGTATTTTGATACTTTGAGTGTTGCTATATCTGATGCAAGTCCCTTCAAAGACTATATCCAATATTCCGCTTAAATCTGCCTTTCCAAGGTAAGGGATGTTCGATGTCTTGGGATGCCTGAGGAGAACGAAGGTTCCATTCGCTACCTTTATGTTCCAGATGATGCAAAGTGATTCTTGGTGGGAATCAGTGAAGCGTACCCATCCAAACCTTTCTCAAAGATGTCGTAGGAGACGTTTCAGAAACTGTTCAATGACAATTACTTTCCTGAAAGTATTCGTTATATGAAAGGAAGTAGAGTTTATTAGACTAGAACAAAACAACATGACGGTGTCCCAGTACGAGGCGAAGTTTACAGAGTTATCCAGGTTTGCACTTCATTTGGCGGAGAATGAGGAACGTGATGGCGGATGTTTACGAGAGGTTTGAAACCCCGTCGTCGATATCTCATTTCTCATAAATTTTCTCTCTATTCAGATATTGTCAACATGGCTCAATTATTAGAGCGAGATAACGAGTACGTTCAACCGAGGGACCACAACCAAGATCATACTGGTGACAGTAGTCATCAGAACAACGATAACCAGCGGAGAAAGAAAAATACGGACAAAAACGGCAACCACTCTGGTGGTAATCATGGCCATGAAAATAGAAGAAGCGAGTCGGGAGGAGATTTTAAAAAGAAGAGATTCTCAACAATGACCATGTGAAGACATCAGCTCCAGCAGCAACTGTTTCTAAGGGAGGAGAACGACCACCGTTCGTATGCTATAAATGTGGAAAAGAGAGACATATCAGCCCAAACTGCCCACAACAGTTTAAGGTATGTTATAATTGTGGAAAGGAAGGACATATCGCTCGAGATTGTTCGGTGGCGAAACCAAGTCCAATGAGGATGGTTACTCAAAAGGTCATCCCGAAAAAGTCAAAGTCAACGGTTTTACGGAAGGCGTTTGTCGAATCGCTTGGTCAAAATGTGAGGAACCCAAACGAGGTGATCACGGGTAAGCTAATCATAAATTCTTGCAAAGTTTATACCTTACTGAATCACCGGTGCTACCCATTCATTTATCTCTCTACTTGTGCTCAACGTTTAAACTTCACTCTGGAGAAATTAGCTTTTGATTTATCTGTGGAGACTCAGATTAGGAAAACATTCATCACATCCACTCGTTTATAAATCATGTTTTTGAACCAAGTTGGCACCATCACATTACCTGTTGATCTTATCTCTTTAAAGATACTTGCTTTTGATGTGATTTTAGGGATTGATTGGTTAACTACTCATCATGCCAAAATTGATTGTTTTCGTAAGGTTGTTAGTTTTCATATTCCTAACCAACCTGTTGTACAAATTCAAGCAACTAAACCACTAAAATCAATCACTGTCATATCAAGTCATAAAGCTATTCGTTTATTAAAAAACGGATGTTAAGCTTTCTTAGCCCATGTTATGGATTTGAATAAAGACACGTCAGATTTGAATAATATTCCTGTTGTTAGTAAATTTCCTGACGTATTTCCTGAAGAACTTCCCGGTCTACCCCCAGAACGTGAAGTTGAATTATTTATTGATCTTGAACGTGGTACAAAGCCCATTTCTAAAACCCGTGTCGAATGGCTCTATTGAACTTCAGAGTTAAAGGTCCAACTACAGGGAGTTGTTGGACATCGGTTTCATTAAATCTAGTACATCTCCTTGGGTGCTCCTATTTTATTTGTAAAGAAGAAAGACTAAGTATGCGACTTTGTATTGACTATCGGGAATTGAACCATGTCACCATCAAGAATAGGTATCTCTCTACCTCCTCGCATTGATGACTGTTTGACCAAATTCAAAGGAGCACAATTCTTTTCAAAGATCGATCTTAGATTACGGATATCATCAACAAGATTAGAACTGAGGATATTCCAAAGACTGCCTTCAGAACTCGATACGGGCATTATGAATTTTTAGTCATGTCTTTTGGATTGACTAATGCTCCTGCGGCTTTCATGGATATGATGAACCGAGTATTCAAGGACTATTTGGATCAGTTCGTTGTTGTCTTTCGTGAAGATCATGAGCACCATTTGAAGCTGGTACTCCAAAGGCTTCGTGAAAACAAGCTATATGCCAAGTTGAAGAAATGCAAATTACGGCGAGGAAGTAGAATTCCTTGGGCACGGGTGTCAAAACATGGAGTATCTGTTGACCCGGCGAAGATTGAGGCAATACTGAAGTTAGAAGCAACCAAGTCGATGAATCAAGTACGTAGCTTTTTGGGCTTAAATTTGGTTATTATCGGAGATTCGTGGAAGGATTTTCTCGAATCGCTACTCCGTTAACTCAGCTGATTTGGAAAGATACAAAATTTGTATGGAGCGAGGAATGCGAGAAGAGTTTCCAAGAGCTCAAGAGGAGACTCATTTCGACTTTTGTTACGACAATACCATCTGGTTCGGATGGATTTGTTATCTGAATGATGCTTGAGTGCAAAGGGTTGGATGTGTTCTCATGCAACGTGGAAAATTCATAGCCTATGCCTCGTTACAACTTAAAGAATATGAGAGGAATTATCCTACTCATGATCTAGAGTTGGCAACAGTCGTTTTCGCGCTAAAGATCTGGAGGCACTATCTATATGGAGAAAAAGTGGAGATATATTCAAACCATAAAAGCCTCAAATATTTCTTCACCCAAAAGGAACTCAACATGCGACAACGACGTTGGCTCGAGCTGTTAAAAGATTATGACCATACCATTCAATACCATCCTAGAAAAGCAAACGTGGTAGTTGACACGTTAAGTAGAAGATCATATGCAGGAACGAGTGCGATGATGTCAAGTATACGCATAGAACCAACTTTAATCGATGAAGTTAAAGTTGCTCAAGACACAGACCCGAAGCTGATGCGCATGAAGAAGAAAGTACAAGAGGGTGATATTCCAGAAGCAAGAATCGATGAAGAAGGAATACTTCGAGTCCACTCCAGACTTTGTGTTCCTAACGATTCTGATTTAAAGAACAAGATCATGATGGAGGCACACAATACACCATTTGTAATCCATCCTAGAAGTACCAAAATGTATCATGATCTTCGACATACATTTTGGTGGAATAATATGAAGAGAGAGATCGCGAAGTTTATCTCGAGGTGTTTAACTTGTCAACGTGTAAAGGTGGAAAATCAAGTGCCTAAGGGTCCATTGCAACCACTTGAGATTCCGAAATGGAAGTGGGAACACATTACCATGGATTTCGTTACGGGTCTTCCCACGGTTTCTCAAGGCATAAATGTTATTTGGGTTATTGTTGATAGATTAACCAAGTCTTCTCATTTCTTACCGATATGGGAGACTTATTCCCTTGAACGTCTTGCTCATATGTATGTAAATGAGATTTTGAGATTGCATGGCATGCCAGTATCCATAGTTTTGGATCGTGACCCAAGATTCACTTCACGATTTTGGGTTAGCTTACAAAAAGCTATGGGCACGGATTTACGATTCCGTTCGGCATACCATCCTCAAACGGACGAATAATCAGAGAGGACTATTCAAACTCTTGAAGATCTATTAAGACTCTGTGTCCTAGATTTCAAAGGGAGTTGGGAAAAGTATTTACCATTGGTGGAATTCTCCTACAACAACAGTTATCAGGCAAGTATAGGTGTGGCTCCATTCGAAGCATTGTATGGACGAAAGTGTCTCTCTCCAATATGTTGGGATGAGGTGGGTGAAACAACATTGTTGGGACCCGAGTTGGTACGTATGACTACGAAAAAGATCCAAATGATTCGACAACGTATACAAACAGCACAGGATCAACAAAAGAGTTATGCGGATCTTCATCGAAAGGATGTGGAATTTAGTATTGGGGATCATGTATTGTTGCGTGTTGCTCCATGGAAGGGAGTTACAAGATTCGGGAAGAGAGGAAAGCTCAATCCATGATTTATTGTTCCATTTTAGATTCTTGACCGAGTAGAAAATGTAGCCTATAGACTTGCGTTACCTCCAAGTATGTCTCGTGTTCATAATGTTTTTCATATATCTGTGCTTCGTAAATATGTGAAAGACCCGAACCACGTTATTGATTTAGAACCGGATGAGATAGCCGAAGACTTAACGTACGAGGAGGTACCTGTCAAGATCTTGGATAGAAAGGAGCATGTCTTACGTCTGAAAAGGTCATACCACAAGTTAAAGTTTTGTGGAGAAACATCGCTATTGAGGACATGACACGGGAGTTGGAAAGCGGAAATGAAAGCGAGGTATCCTCACCTTTTGAAACACCGAGTACGTCGTCGATTTCGAGGACAAAATTTCATAAGGAGGGAGGTTGTAAGACCCCAACTTATTATAAATAAAATTAAATTTCCTCTATTTATTATTTTGAAATAGTAAGGGTTGATTTGATTAATGTGGTTAGTTATGGGTAAAATGCAAAATATTTCAAATAAGCAAGTGGTTATAAAATATTCATTTTTATCGGAGAATATATGTTTGGTCGTGGAATTTTCTTCTTGTCGGGGAATATTAAATGCGACAAATAGCAGATTGTGTGGGGCCCCATGTGAAAGCGATTCGATGAAAAAATAACAAGTATAAGTTGTTTATAAATAACTGGCGTAGTTATTCACAGATTATCTTTGTTGGAATACCCGTTGGTTAAAACATAGTAGCACCTTTGGTATTGCACCAATTATTGATTCTTACGTAGTGAGGAAGGCATTACTCAATAATTGTTACGATGAATTCTTATTCAATATTTTATTTTATTTATTCAATAATTGTTACGTTGATATTTTATATTATTGTTGTTTCAATAATTATCACTACACAATATTTTCATTATCAGATCAATAATTTATATTATTTGAATAATATTATTAGATAACATTATTGGCAATGTCTAGAAAGTTTTGTCTAAGGAGAGGTTTGGTCACCTAATTGCGCGCCAGTAAGGAGAAATCCTTATTGGAAAGCCCCATCTTTCCTGAGAATGGCCTGGTTGTCGATATTGTGATTCTATAATATTATTTGTGAATAATTAATTATTGATTTATATGATAAGGAAAATATTTATTTTATATGGATATAGATGGAGAAAATTTTAAAGTGATAATTGTTAAAAATTGATATTTTTTCTTTTCTGATAAAATAATTCATTTAAATATATTATTATATTTTAATAATATAATAATGGTGATATTTTTACAATGAATGTGGGATATATGAATAAATGAGGAGGAAGAGTATTTTTGTTACAATTAATATTTAAAACATGTTAAACATGTCGGTGGATCCCATTTCTTGACTGAAATTGGTTTATAGCCCGTAAAATCGCTCGTTTATGGATTTCGGTCAATTTCTGTTTGGAATTTAGAAAAAGTTAAACTTACAAAGTTGTAGAGAATGGAATTTCCTATGGAAAGGACATGTGGTTCAAATTTTTCTGATAAAATGGCTATTTATTATGAATTATTGAAGTTCTGAAGTTCTAGAATAATTAATTTTTGAAGTTTAAAAATTTTTAATTAAGAAAAACGTTTTTAATGTTTTGTCACATGGTGGCTGATGTTTTGGGCCAAATAAGTGGGCGTAGAAAATTTGAGAAAATTATATTATTAATTTATTAAATTTTCTACTTTGGTGTTCTAAGCATTTTCCTATAAATAGAGTGCTTAGGTTAAAATTAAAAATCACACCAGAAACTGAAGTTTTCTCTCTCTTTCTCTCTCTATATTATCGAGCGTATTCTTGTGAGTATTTTGATACTTTGAGTGTTGCTATACGGTGCAAGTCCCCTTCAGCACTATATCCAGTATTCCAGTCAAAAGTATTGTCTTTCCAAGGTAAGGGATGTTATTTTTTTAAAAATGATATTATTTCTTCTAATATCATTATTCTGGATTATTGGTAAGATTTTTCTTATGAAATTCTTATCTTTTAGTGTCGGGGTTATTATTCACGTATACAGTACTATTCACGAATACGGCACTATTCACAGAAAAATTAAATTTTCATTTTTGTCCAAAATATCTATTGTGGATACTAGCTTTGATTGTATCCATGTTTTGATCATTCTTGAAATTTACTTCACTATGATTATTTATGAAGTATTTTTAAACTCGGATTGTTTAAAGTATGAGTCCATATTACTTGTTCTTTTGTTTCACTGGATTCGTTTTCTTTAAAATATTTTTCATCATCCTCAGTCCTAAATGATTGTATTACTGAATATATTTGGCCTGTAGTGCAAAGATGGTTGATTTTCTTATGAATATCTTTGGCCCGTAGTGCAAAGATGTACAGGTGTTGAGATGAACATGACCGACTGATGAATATCTTTGGCATGTAGTGCAAAGATGAAGATTTCATTCTCTACGTAAATCTTCTATGAATTATTATTTCTGCTGCGAATATTGATCTGAAACTTGTTGTCTATTTTATTTTATTAGATTTTTCCCTGTTGAAGACTAACGATAATTTGTTCTATATTATCTTAGTCATAATATTATTTACTGGGCTAGTTGAGCTCACCCTTTTCCTTTTTGTTCCATTTTTCTTCTCAGGAGGCGAGAATGTAGCGAGTTCTAGTCGGGGTGTGGAATGATGGTTCTAGAAAGTTATTTTAGTAGTCCTCACCATTATTATAAAATAATGTATCAATAATTGTAATGAGAACTTATTTGGGTGTGAATATTGTCTAGACGACAATATTTGTATTTTAAACTCACAGTTTTCATGTTTTATTAATAAAGTTGTAGTTGTTTCTGTACCATGTTATTGACGACTCAAAATGGGTGATGTGTACCTATTTTGGGGGCGTCACATGTTTTTCTACTATCATACAAGATTTCTAATGACATACAACCTCGTGTTATCAAAAGACAGGGTTGTACACATCCACTTGCTGAGTATATCTACGAGCACTACCTATATGATCTTGGAGTTTATTTGAAATATAATTTTCACTTGGAGACAGTGGAGATAGTTATATGTCAAGAGAAGATTCACCATTGGAAAGAAGATGATAGTAATCTTCTCATTTTTTCTTTGGGGTCTATTGGGTCAACCAAAGATAATTCTATGGACATATAATATCTATCATAACCTAGACGCATGGCCTCCCAGTATACGAAGGTTTCCTTGAGCACTTCCCAAATATTTTAATTTCTAAAATATTTTTTGACTATACTTTTATGTAAAGTATCATTGTAAGGTTGTGGTCAAGGCACCATGAGAGTTACATACATTTGTATTAAAACTCATGATTAATCGTGGTCGTATTCTATCTGACAGTTCAACAATTAGTATAAATAAAGTTTGTATTTGATTTTATAGTGTGATATCTGGCGACTCGTAATAGTAATGTATACCTATTTTTGGGCGTCCACAAATAATATCGAGCTTAGGGATATAATCATTTGGCGGAGATATGAGTCTAGAACTAGGAGGGAGAGCAGAGTAATATACTTCATTAGTGTGTGACTTACCTAAGCCAAAATTTTTACTTGATAAGTTGACAAATTGTGATATGTCAATTAACCTTTGTTTGGAAGGTATATTTTAGAATGATATCTAAAATACAGGAGATGAGCAATGGGAAAATTATGATACAGAGGAAATAACCGAGAAGGTACAATCCAAAAAGAAAGCAAGGTATTCTCATCTCTTCGAATATCAGGTACGTACGTAAATTTCGAGGGCGAAATTTCATAAGGAGGGGAGATTGTGAGACCCCAAATTTTATGAATAAAGATTTAATTTTCTCGAAATATTTTTTAAAAAATTATGGTGTGGATTTGAGATAATGTTATAGTTGTGGGTAATATTTATAAATTTTGAAAAGTATGCAAGTTATTATATAATATTCGATTGGTCGAGGAATATTCTTTTTGTTGGGGAATATCCTTACGACGGTACAATCATTGGTGGACCCCACAACGGAATTATTATCGGATTTAGAAAAAGATAAAAATATTTTTATGAAAATAACTGCGTAATTTTTACCATTAAAACTGATGAAACACTCGGTGTTAAAAGTACAGTAATACGCGTGGTTGCATAGTAGCACAGAGTATTGATTATTGATGCTTACTCTAGAAGTCACTCAGTTTTATTCAATTATTGCTATAGTAATTGCTACATAGTATCTCACGTTATTTGATTCAATTATTATCAATATTTTATATATTATTAAATCAATAATTGAGATAACAAAGTTATTAATATTATTATTTGCAATATTAACGATGTCTAGAAGTTCTACCAAAGAGAGGTTTGGTCACCTAATTGTGTGCCAATAGGGAAAAATCCTTATTGGAAAGCCCCATCTTTCCTGGGAACAACCTGGTCGATTAATATTGTGAATTATAATAAAGGTGATAAGTTTTGTTTTAATTATTATAAATGTAATAAAACAGAAAACTTTTTATATAAAACAGAATACTTTTATAAAGTTATTCATTTTATTAGACTATAAATAGAATATATAATATTCTATTATGCATAGTGTTTGCATAGTACCTGCGTAGTGTTTGCATAGTAAAATCTTTTTATATAAAACATAATACTTTTATAAAATTATTCGTTTTATTAGATTATAAATAAAATATATTTTATTTTATTTAAAAGATTTTATTTTATTAGAATATTTTATTAATACTGCATAGTAAATTAATATAGACCGTCCGTTTAAAAGTAAATCAATCTGGACCGTTCATGAATTAGTTACTTCCATTCTCCTGTAAATAGAAGCTCATTCCTTCATTATTTCTTACGAATTCAATGAAACTCTAGAGAGAGAAACTATAGAGAGAAAGAAGAAAAGTAATCGGCTGCTTCACTACTCCTATATCCAGTTTCTTCTAAGGTAAGGGATATTATTATTATAATAAGGGATATTATTATTATAGTAAGGGGTATTATTCTTTCGTATTTATGAAGAGAGTTATTTTCTTTGAATAATCGTACGGGTTGTTATTCTATTATTTATTATTATGTTAGAATAACCTGTCTATGCGATGTACCGCATACATGTGAAATTCTTCTATTATTCCATTCTTTATTATTCTGTTGGAATAACCTGTCTGTGCGGTCTATCGCATGCCTGGTGAATTCTGTTGTTATTTCATACCTTATTATTCTATTGGAACATTATATCTGTGCGGACTACGCATCATCTGGTTTCATTCTTTATTATTACATTGGAATATCCTCATGCATGCGATTACGCACGACTGGTTCCATTCTTTATTATTCATCGAGAATATCCATGCGTGCGTTCTTACGCATGAGTCGGTTCCATTCTTTATTATTATGTGAATATATCACGTGCATGCGCTTACGCACGACCGTTCCATTCTTTATTATTTTGTTGGAATAATGCATGCATGCGATTACGCGCGTACGTGGTGAATTCTTTTGTTATTTCATTCTTTATTATTACATTGGGAATAACTTTATCTGCTTGTGCCTATCGCATGCATGGTGAATTCTTTTATTATTCCATTCTTTATTATTCTGTTGGAATAACCTGTCTATGTGGATTACGGCATGCATGGTGAATGATTCTTCGTATTCATATGAATAATATTTTCATTCAAAAAGGGGTTTCTGCTAGGGACAATTTCGTAATTTTTCTGACCCTCAAAAATTCTGGAAAAATTTGAAATGATAATTTGATGAGTTTTCTAGATTGTGTTCGAAAATGGCGATTTTTGGATGTATAGATTAGGAGTTATGAATTTTATAGGAAAAGACTATTTTAAAAGTAAACCCTTATAACTCCTTATGGTTAACTCCAAAATTGGTGAAATTTTTATTGGGAGTACATGTATATAACAGGAGTATATCCTGTAAATTTTGGAATTTTTGGACAAAAGTATAATTTATGATAAATATATAAATATTCAGAAGTTTTAGCCATATGAAAAATAGTAAATGAATTTTAAAAATTCTGAGAAAAATATATGTTCAATATGAGACTATATTCTGCTAAATCCCAGAAAACAAATATTTTTGGGACTGATTTGGTATTTTTCATAAAAATGAACTAGATATTAGTAAATGAATTAAATTTGTTATGTGAAGTAATAAAATTGAAAAATAGAATTTTATGGCTTGGGAATCCTATATAGGGTATATGCAGATTTTTGATGAGGGATTTGATCATTAATGATGAAATCTTATGAGTATGGCTTTTTTGAATGATTAAATGCATTATTTGATAAAGTGTAAACAATTGAAATAAATTGTTTATAAGTTTAAGAAATGACTAAAATATTGTTATAATATTAATGATATTAGATTATGAGATTATTAAGTGATTAATAACATTTGGTTATTATTGAACGTCGGATAAATTAGATTATAAATGTTTAATATTTATCATTTATCTCATTTGATTGATTCTTTATATCATTGTCATTATTCTCATGCTTATATTATGATGAAAGTCATCTATGGCCTGTAGTGCATAGATGGACTTGGTATGATTATGACCAAGGATTATTCGGTATAATTATGACCGTAATGTTACAGTAATTACTCTTCAATATTTTATTTTATGGATTCAATAATTGCTACGTTAATATTTTATTGTTGTTTCAATAATTATCACTGCACAATATTTTTCTTTATCGAATCAATAATTCATATTATTTGAATAATATTATTAGATAGCATTATTGGCAATGTCTAGAAAGTTCTGTCTAAGGAGAGGTTTGGTCACCTAATCAATTACTTGTGCCAGATAGTAGAGAAATCCTTATTGAAAGCCCTTCTTTCTTAGGGAACCTGCACGGTTATCGATGATTGTGATTACGTAATATTATTTATGAATAATTAATTATTGATTTATATGATAAGAAAAATATTCATTTTATGTGGATATAGATGGAGAAAGTTTTTAATGTGACAATTGTTGAAAATTGATATTTTTTCTTTTCTGATAAAATAATTCATTTAAATATATTATTATATTTTAATAATATAATAATGGTGATATTTTTACAATGAATGTGTGATATATGAATAAATGAGGAGGAAGAGTATTTTTGTTACAATAAATATTTAAAACATGTTTTTCATGTTTGTGGACCCCATTTCTTGACTGAAATTTGATTATAGCCTGTAAAATCGCCCGTTTGTGGATTTCGGTCAATTTTTATTTGAAATATAGAAAAACTTTCTTATGCAAAGTTGTAGAAAATGAAATTTCTTATGGAAAGGACATGAGGTTCGAATTTTTCTGATAAAAGGGCTATTTATTGTGAATTATTGAAGTTCTAGAATATCGGGTTTGAATTAATTTTTGGGTTATAAAATATTTTTTTGATGAAAAATGTTTTTTTTTATTTTTGGCACATGTGTGGCTGGTGTTTTTGACCAAAAGGTGGGCTAAGGAAATTTATAATATATATATATATATATATTAAAATTTTATTAAATTTTCTGCTTTGGTGTTCTAAGCATTTTCCTATAAATAGGGTTGTTAGGTTAGAATTGAAAATCACACCGTAAACTGAAGTTTTCTCTCTATATTATCGAACGTATTCTTGTAAGTATTTTGATACTTTGAGTGTGTTTTATACTGGTCAAAGTTCCTTCAAAGACTATATCCAAAGAATCCAAATCCAAGTCTTGTCTTTTCCGAGTAAGAGATATTTTTTTTTTAAAATGATATTATTTCTTCTAATATCATTATCTTAATATTGGTAAGATTTTTCTTGTGAAATTCTTGTCTTTTAGTGTAATAAGGTTACTTATTCACGATACTGACTATTCACGAATCTGACTATTCACGTAAAAAATTAAATTTTTATTTTGTCCAAAATATCTATTATGGATACTAGCTTTGATTGTATCCATGTTTTGATCATTCTTGAATTTTACTTCACTATGATTATTTATGAAGTATTTTTAAACTCGGATTGTTTAAAGTACGAATCCTTAATAATTGTTCTTTTGTTTCAATTTGGATTCGCTTTCTTTAAAATATTTTTCATCATCCTCAAATCTAAATGATGGTATTCTTCGAATATCTTTGGCCCGTAGTACAAAGATGGTTGATTTTTTATGAATATCTTTGGCCGTAGTGCAAAGATGTACAGTGTTGAGATGAACATGGATGGATCGATGAATATCTTTGGCCTGTAGTGCAAAGATGAATATTTGATTCAAGATGAATATTGATTGATGTTACAGGGATAAAATAATGATGATGGACTTTTAAAATCATTAATTATAGTAGATTTCATTCTCTACGTAACTCTTCTATGAATTATTATTTCTGCTGCGAATATTGATCTGAAAGTTGTTGTCATTCATTATATTCTCACGATTTTTTTTCCTGTTGAAGACTAACGATAATTTGTTCTATATTATCTTAGTCATAATATTTTTTACTGGGCTAGTTGAGCTCACCCTTTCTCTTTTTGTTCCATTTTTCTTCTCAGGAGACGAGAATGTAGCGAGTACTAGTCGGGGGTATGGAATGAAGGTCTTGGAAAGTTGTTTTAGTAGTCCTCATCATTTTTATAAAATAATGTACCAATAATTGTAATGAAGATTTATTTGGGTGTGAATATTGTCTAGATGACAATATTTGTATTTAAACTCACAGTTTTTATGTTGTATTAATAAAGTTGTAGTTGTTTCTATACCATGTTATTGACGACTCAAAAATGGGTGATGTATACCTATTTTGGGGGCGTCACAGTAGTGCAAAGATGAATTTATTAGTATGATTATGTGCAGAAATTGTGATCTGGTATAACCACGATTTTTGATGTTTCAGGTGAAGATAGGTGATGAAAATTATCTCCGTCCTGGGTGCGAAGAGGAATTTAGAATCACAATTATGATTATGCGTTATTCATATGATTGTGGACAAGAATTTATTTTCTTATGAATATCTTTGGCCCGTAGTGCAAAGATGTACAGGTGTTGAGATGAACATGACCGACTGATGAATATCTTTGGCCTGTAGTGCAAAGATGAATATTTGATTCAAGATGAATATTGATTGATGTTACAGGGATAAAATAATGATGATGGACTTTTAAATTCATAGATTATAGTAGATTTCATTCTCTACGTAACTCTTCTATGAATTATTATTTCTGCTGCGAATATTGATCTGAAAGTTGTTGTCAATTATATTCTGTCAGATTTTTTCCTGTTGAAGACTAACGATAATTTGTTCTATATTATCTTAGTCATAATATTTTTTACTGGGCTAGTTGAGCTCTCCCTTTCCCTTTTTGTTCCATTTTTCTTCTCAGGAGGAGAGAATGTAGCGAGTACTAGTCGGGGGTATAGAATGAAGGTCTTGGGAAGTTGTTTTAGTAGTCCTCACCATTTTTGTAAAATAATGTACCAATAATTGTAATGAGGACTTATTTGGGTGTGAATATTGTCTAGATGACAATATTTGTATTTAAACTCACAGTTTTTATGTTGTATTAATAAAGTTGTAGTTGTTTCTGTACCATGTTATTGACGACTCAAAAATGGGTGATGTATACCTATTTTGGGGGCGTCACAGTAGTGCAAAGATGAATTTATTAGTATGATTATGTGCAGAAATTGTGATCTGGTATAACCACGATTTTTGATATTTCAGGTGAAGATAGGTGATGAAAATTATCTTCGTCCTGGGTGCGAAGAGAAATTTAGAATCACAATTATGATTATGCGTTATTCATATGATTGTGGACAGGAATTTTTGATTGATGTTACAGGGATAAAACATTATCGGTGGACTTTTAACATAGAGAAGATAATAGATCTGATGGTCTATTTGACTCTTCTAATGGATTGCTCGTTCCGCTGCAACTATGGTTAAAAAAGTTTTATCATCTACCATATGTTCTAAATCTCTTATTTATTTCTGATGAAGGATATTGATAATGTAAATTATCATTAGTCATGATATTCTTTATTGGGCTAGTTTTGCTCACCCTTTTTACTTCACAATTTCTTTCAGGTAATAAGAGTGTAGCTGGGTCGAGCGGGGATAATAGGGGAATAGAATCTCGGTGGCTATAGTTGCCGAGGTTCTCCCTAAATAGTATGAAAATAAATTTATTGAGAACTTTAGATAAGTGTGTCATATTGTATACGTCATTTGATATTTAATTTTGGTGAACCGAATAGGGTGAGGTGAACCCAACTTTGGAAGGGTGTTTTGCCACTATCATACAAAATGTCTAATGACATACAACCTCATGTTATCATAAAGATGTGGTCAGTGCACATCCACTTACTGAGTATATCTACGAGCACTACCTATATGATCTTGGAGTTTATTTGAAATATAATTTTCACTTGGAGACAGTGGAGATAGTTATATTGTGATGCCCCCAAAATAGGTATACATCACCTATTCTGAGTCGCCAAATACATGGTACAGAATACAAATAAAATCTTTAATATACAATAAGAAAGCTATGAGTTTTAATACAAATATTGTCTTCTAGACAATATCCACTCTCAGAATAAGTCCTTATTACATTTATTATCACACTATTTAACAGAATAGTGAGAACTACTAATACTATCATCCGGACCGTCACACTCCGCTCCCCTCGACTAGTCCCGCTACGCTCTCATTTCTGAAGAGAACAAAGAAAGAAAGGGTGAGCTAAACTAGCCCAAAGAAGAAATATTATGACTAAGATAATGCAGAATAAATTATCAATAGTCTTTAACAATGTTAAACTGATAAAATACAATAGACATCAAGTTTAACTGCAAGTGAACAAGCAATCCATTAAAAGAGTCAAGTAGAGAATATAATCTACTATCTTTTATGATTTAAAAGGTTTTTCATCACTTTTATCATTTGGGACTCGACAATAAATAATCCACATCATCCCCGCACTACTGACGAGGATATTCATTAGTATCACAACCACAAATTATCCATGCACTACGGGCCAAGGATATTCGTGTATTCATCAATGGTCATGATCATGCCAAGAACTCGTCCATCAATGCACTACGGACCAACGAGGACTTTTACCACATCATTTGTAACATTACGGTCATGATTATACCGAATAATCCTCAGTCATAATCATCATACCAAAGTCCATCTATGCACTACAGCCACGTATGATGACTTTCAATAAAATATAAACATGAGGATGATGACAATGATAAAAGAATTCAATAAAAATAAGTTCAAGAATTAATTTATCCAGGAACTAATAACGTCCAAATTGTCAACATGATACTTCTTTGTAGAAAAATTCAAGAATGCTCGGAAGAATATTTTCATGAAAAGATCTTGGATGAAGCGCAAATATCAAGGATATTCTACTAATTTCATGGAGTATAAAAGTCAAAACTTTAACCAAATTTAGTATAATAAAGAATGGAATAACAAAAGAAATCACCATGCATGCGGTGATTGCAGCATGTATTGGGTTATTCCAATGTAATAATAAATAATCGGAATCAGTCCCGTAAGAAACGCATGCATGTGATATTCCAAATGAATAATAAATAATGGAATCAGTCCGACGTAAAATGCATAGGCAGGATATTCCAATGAGAATAATAAAGAGGCGGAACCCAGTCCGCGTAAAACGCATGCATGGATGTTCCAAATGAAATAATAAAGAATGGAATAACAACAGGAATCACCAAGTATAGGGTAGACCGCGTATACGGGTTATTCCAACAGAATAATAAAGAATGGAATAACAGAAGTCCTCTTCATGAATATATATAAAAAAAATACCCCTTACCGTAAAAGAAGAGTATTCCGACTGGTAGGGCGAGGATATTCTTGAAGAAAACGTGCACTACGCTCAAAACTTCTTAAAACTCTAAAGAAATACGCTCAAAATTATATAAGAGAATTTCTCTGAATTTCTGGTGTGATTTCAATTCTAAGTAAGCATCCTATTTATAGGAGAATAGAAGGGGTACTGCTTAGAAAAATATCACGGACGCAACAGTTTTTTTTTCAGAAGAAATAATTTGCAGAGTCACAGCTTCACTGATCCAACGCATTAGTAATCTTTTTCAAAGAGTTGGCCAATGTAAAAAATGAACACATGCCACTTTAAAAGCCTTGACCAATTAAAATGCTCCATAATTTACAAGTTGCCAACCATGCTGCATGATTGAAAAAAAATTTGGCCAATAATATTCAAGCTTGACAAATCAATCCATAACCTGCCAAATTTTATCTACTAGGACTACCATTACCCACATGCTACATTATATATATATATATATATATATATACACACACACATATAACCACAAGTTGAAAAAAAATAAACCACCCGACAACAACATTTCCCCACCATTTCAATTCATGCCATATATATATATATATATTCCACCCACCACACACATTACAAACTTATATATATAAAATCCCTCAATATTTTTAACAACATTTATCATCAATATTATAATTCACAATATTAATCGACCAGGTCGTTCCCAGGAAAGAGGGGACTTTCCAATAAGGATTTCTCCCTATTGGCGCGCAATTAGGTGACCAAATCTCTCATTGACAGAACTTCTAGACATCGTTAATATTGCAAATAATAATATTAATAACTTCATCGTCTCAAATATTTATTTTATAATATATAAAATTATCGACAATAATTGAATCAGATAACGTGAGATACTATGCAACAATTACTGTGGTAATAATTAAACAAAACTGAGTGACTTCTTACGTAAGCATCAATAATCAATACCGTGTGCTACTATGCAACCACGCCAGACATCAGATTTTTTACTACCGAATAGTTCAACAAGATTAACGGTAAAAAACTTCCGCCGTTATTTTCATAAAATATTTTGTCGCTTTCGATCAATCCGACAATAATTCTATTAGGGTCCACCAATGATTCTTGCCATTGCATTTAATATTCCCCGCTAAAATGAATATTTTCCGACCAATCGAATATAATATAACAACTAGCATACATTGCAGAATTTATAAATACTACCCACAACTATAACATTATATCAAATTTATTCCATAATATTCAAAAATAATATTTATAGAAAATTCATTTTTATTCATAAAAGTTGGGGTCTTACATATATGTCAAGAGAAGACTCGCCATTGGAAAGAAGATGATAGTAATCTTCTCGTTTTTTCTTTGGGGTCTATTTGGTCAACCAAAGATAATTCCGTGGACATATGATATCTATCATAACCTAGACGCATGGCCTCCCATGTACGAAGGTTTCCTTGAGCACTTCTCAAAGATTTTAATTTCTAAAATAGTTTTTGACTATACTTTTATGTAAAGTATCATTGTAAGGTTGTGGTCGAGGCACCATGAGAGTTACATACATTTGTATTAAAACTCACAGTTAACTGTGGTCGTATCCTATACTGACGCTTCAACATTAATATAAATGAAGTTTGTATTTGATTTTTATAGTGTGATATCTGGCGACTCAGAATAGGTGATGTATACCTATTTTGGGGGCGTCACACATTTTATAGGTAAGCTGGGTGAACTTTTTGGGGTAAGCCTAAGATCCTTATTTATTATATATATATAGGGTAATGATCCATAGCATGTATTTGCTATGGATGAAAAATGGTCATCTTCACCATACATTACATAAATTAAGGGTCTGAGATTTAAAAGGTAATAACGCCATCCGCTAGTTGAACAAGCAGATGCAAAAAAAAAAAAAAAAATTCTTCCCAAATTACCCCCAATTCTCACAAACTGAAAACCTTTCATACAAACACTGCATGCAAACCTTTCGGAATTCAATCCACACCTAGATAAACAAATTTATTAATAATTAATCAAACAAAATCGTAACCCAACAATCAAAAACACCAGTATAAGATTATATGTCAATCAATTAACCAAATAATTAGATAAAATTGATCAAGCTTACATTAACGATGTTGGGGTAAAAAATGACTTCAGCTCGATTATTCAACCCGTCCACCGCCGCCTCTTTGATACTGGGAAGGCGTTTCACGGCCTTCTCGACGGATCTGGCGCATGCAGAGCAAGTCATTCCGATGACGGAGAATAGAGCTTTTGCCTTCGATCCTTGAATCAATTTCTCTTCTTCCGATGACATTGAAACCCCTTTTGGGTACTTGGGAATTGATGAGTAATGTGGAGTTGCCGATCTCCATTACTCTTCGGCCTTATACACGTTAATGACAAAAATCTCGTCGCCATTAAAACCCACCTTCCCTTTCTCTCTCTTCTCTGTAACTACAGAAAAAAATACTCCTTTGTGAATATATGTGGATATATATGTGTTGAGCTAGCAGATTGCCTAAGTGAAATTTTTAGTCTGAACTCTGAAGGCATTAATGGCTAATGGGGGCAAAATCATCATAGAATTGTTTTTAATCAATCTGCTAGTTTAACTAGCGTACAGCGAGTTTACCAATTAATTCCCAGCCCTTGATTATTGCAATGGAGGGTTATGATGCTATTTGTCCATTTTTTATCCATAGCAAATACATGCTATGGATCATTCCCCATATATATATATATATATATAGGCGGAACCAGGGGGCGAGGCATATACCCCCCTGTAGAATCGACTACCAGCGTAAATTAGGGGGGGGTGGGGTGGGCGGGGGGCGGGGGGGCCACCAACAGCCACACCACACAGAGGCCAGATCGAGCCACTGCTCGTCGCCGGTCGCCTCGTCTGCAGCCAAAGAGAGAGAGAGCTTCGCCTTTTAGATCCATATGCAAGGGGAAGCTGAGACTGACATAAGTCTGTTCGTCACCGATCGCCTTGTCTGCAGCCAAAGAGAGAGAGCTTCGCTCGTCGCCAATCGCCTTAGTGGATGTCCGAAGGAGTGAACGAGTGATATACTGATATGATGCTTTTGTTTTATATTATTAGCTAGGAAATATATATCTTATCCTAATTGTATTATGATACAGAAAGTAGCCTCACTAACCATTTTTACTTATATCACCTTATTCACCTTTGATATTTTTTAAAATATTTTATGAGAGAAATAACAAAAAAAAAGAGACAAAATGTATTATTTCTATTTTAAAATATAAGAATATTATATATTTTTTAAAGTCAACTTAAGACATTTTTAAATTTAAAATTGATATAATTTTTCTTTAACTTTAGTCAATTACTTATTGTAAGATTTATTATTGGAAATTATTATTTTCACAAATAAAATTAATATTTTCATAATGTCTCACATAAGTGTGAGATCATTTACTATTCATGTGAAAAGGATTTTATGTAATTATTATTTTTACTTATAAAAATATTAATTCTCTTACTATCTTGTGACTTAATAAATCTTCCTAATTTTAAATTTAACAATAAATTTAAATTAATTTTTTTTTTTTTTAAAATATGTGGTTTTGGTGAGTTTGAAATCGAGTGGCCCAAGTAGGCATCATAAATGTCAAAGATATATTAGTTGTGCAAAATTGTTCCTCCAACCCTTTTATCAACAAAAAACTAAATTTTTTTAAATTAAATTTGACAGAAAGTAATAACATATTATTCATGTATAAAGTAAGGTTATTATAGTTATTATAGTAGTTAGACCTATTTGAGATACATTTGAGAGCAACAAAATTCGTATTTACGATTGTGATATTTTCCATTTTTTTCAATCTGGGTCAAAATCAAGCCCAAGGACCTTAACTTCGCTCCCTCGCCGCTACAACCTACACGTCGCTGCTCCGGACCTCCGGTAACCACTCTCAAATTTTGACACCCCTGAAATTTTGTTCTGGTTTCGCCACTATATATATATATATATATATATATATATGCTATGGGATAAAAAGTGACATATAGGCTCTAAATCGTCCGTTTTATTGATGAATGGATGAGATTGAGAACTGGACATCGCCGTCTGCTAGTAATTCTAGCGGACGTAGTTAGTTAATTTTCTAGACACTTATGCCCCTCCAAATGGCCAAGACAGATACAACAACTTCACAATCCGCTAGTATGTCTAGCGGATGGTAGTTACCAAAACAAAAGATTTTCTTCCTGTACTGAAAATCCCTGTAACTATTTCACGGATATTACAACACTGCTAAACCCAATATACTTACAGATATTACAACACTTCACGACGCAATCAGTGGCTGTTTCCTTCCTGAACTGAAAAACCCAGTACATACCTACATCAATTAAAATACAACACTGTAATACTGATCTATATATATGTCTTCAATTACATTACTGCAATGGTTAAATATTCCATTCATTTTAAAATATTGAATTAATTTTGACATCTTAAAATAATTTTAGATATTTTCAAATTTAAAATAAATTAATTTGACAACTTAAAATAATTTAAGATATTTTCAAATTTAAAATTAAATTCAATTAATTTTAGACAAATAATTATAAAAGTTATAAACTAACTAAAAATTACTAAGAACTATATTATTTATTGTTATTAAAAGTTTAAACTTTGAATATATCTCGAATATATTAAAAAAAATCAAATATAAGATTATATTTAGAATGGATATAATAATATATTCATAAAGTTTGATAGAATTATAAGTAAAATTTAATAAAAATTTAAGGGTATAAGTAAAAATACTGAAAAATCGAACATGACCATGTACACCCTCGACCTTTGTGACGCTCCCAAATTCAAACACTCATATCTCAAATCCGGTTCATCACGTGTCACTACTACAAAACAGTAAATAGATAACACGGAAAAAACGTTGTGGTTTCAATAAGAAAAACGCCGTGCTTAAAGGTGTCATCTATTTGACACCCTTACACAACGTTTTTAAAACGTTGTAGTTAGACACATTATACAACGTTTTTTAAGAAAAAAACGTTGTAGATTTGTTTTTCATAAATTAGTAGATGCTTGAAAATGTTGTAGAAGGTATGATTCCACAACGTTTTCTGAATAAAAATGTTATAGTTTATACAAATATACAACATTTTTAAAATGTTGTAAATAAAAAAGAAAAAGAAAAAAAAAATTGTGATTCACCTATATTACCAATGCACCTGCAATATGTTAATTAATGCCATAACATATAGCTAAAATTACAAAGAATATTAATACCATACAATACATTTACATCCCAATAATTCTTTGTAATGCCAATTACAAAGAAGATTAATACCATACAATATGTTTACATCCCAATAATACCAAACTATCCATACATCTCAAATTCACTTTTCAATATAATTACTACTATATTGAATTGTGAATTTGACTACATCCACAAAATATACCAAACTATCCATAAAATTAAACTACTACCTAATTAAACTATCCATAAAATATAATACTTCTAATGTACAAAAAAACCCCAACCAAATTGCAAGGCAAAAGCTTAAATAGGCCTTCTTGCTCTCAGCCAGAAGTTCTTCTGCAGCAAGGAAGCAACACCATTGTTTCCAAGTGAAATTCCTGCACAAGGTCCAATTATTCTTTTTATGTTTTCCTAACTGTTGTATATTTTTCTCAATAGTATCTACCCAAACTAAAATTTACCTGAAATTCTGGAAGCTGTGGAGTACTTCTCGGCAATGTTGGTAACGTTAGAGCTTCTAGAATCTGCAACAATCAGAAAGGCCAATGACTTCAAATATACGAACTTGCATAACTCAAGAAAGAGATTCTAAATATGAATACCTTTTTATTGATTGGACGAGCCTTAAACTTGGGAATTTTCGCCATCATTTCTTTCTGAAGTTCTGCAGAACTCTTAATCTTAACTGAACGAACTCTCTGAGATGTTTCAAGTTCAGGTTCCTTCTCAACCAAACCCCTTGAAGTCATAGCCGGAGTACCTGTAAACAAAAATTCTATCACTCACGCATGATCAAGAGGAGGGTGGTTTACTAAAACCAAAACAATGATCTGGAACTACTTGTAATGAGGTTTATCTTCAGCAGTAGCAAATAGACGTATGGGGGTGAGAGACCACCGCCAAGAGGAAGACTTGGTCGACACTATCAGGCAAATTGAAGTACATTGTTTGTCACACAAAACAAAACAAGAAGAAGTGAAACAATAAAGTAGACTGGTAACCAGACTAAAAGTAAATTTTGTGCCTTACCTGAACAAAGTCCATATAATCCATCCGGTATAAGTGATCTCCAGATAAAATGAGTACATCTTCAATATTCTTACTTCTTGCATCCTACAAAGTGAAAAGTATATTATGGTCAAATATATACCTAGTGGTTCAGAGAACAAAGTTCTGTTGGTAGCAGATAAAATTTTGTGCACAAAAGGTGTGTTCCAATGAAATAATTTTTGTTGCAATTTACTGGTGTAATGTTGCCATCTTGGCATTATAGATATATTACTGTGTTGCTTTTACAGTATTAGACCATTAGAGATTTGGACAAATGAATCAAATTTGTTTGCTCTGTATCATAATTCTTGTGGTTAACCGGGAGATATCTGTTTTCTTAAAATAAGTTCAGCATTTTAACTGATATGCCTTCTGTGAAAACTTAAATTATTCGATTGTTGCAACTTGATAATATTTATGTAATTTCCTTAAGATAAAGTGTATATATACACACACACACATACAGTTGATTAGAAAAGTTAAAAGTTAGAAATGAATGTGTACTCGTATAAATGTGAACGTATCTAGAACTAACAATTAGTACCTCAAAAAGCCAATGAAATTGGCGTACGGCATCTGCAGTACCCTGGAACCACATTTTACCTGTCTCACCTGGAGTTTGAGTTGCTGCTAGAACCTAGAATAGGAGAAAAACAAATTTTAAGTGAGATTGATAAAGAAACTGAAAGAAATTCTAAGCTACCCTATGCCTTTCTGGAGATGTACGCATAAACATATGGCGCTTCAGAAGAATCAGAACAAAATGGAGGACTTGGAAAAAAATACTTGCCTCAACGTAGCCATCTCCAAAGGTTGTCCCACTGCCAAAGTTATACGCGCGAGCAATATGCCTGTTGAGTGATGCTGAGTTGAACTGAGTTAGAATGTAAACTTTGTTGATCCCACTGTTGATACAGTTGCTCATTCGTACATCAATTAGTCTATATGCTCCTCCAATAGGCACCTGTAACATTATTATCAAGTTGAAAAGACCATAACTAGAATCAAACCACTAGCAATGCAGTTTCTAGTATCGGTACAAAATGCACATCAATATTCTCAATTGTTGTTGCTGATGAAATTGGCAGTGAATATTTTAAAATTGTTGAGGGTCTGTAGAATACTCACAGCAGGTTTGGCACGATCACTAACTAACATATCTTTATAGCCTATTAATTCAAACCTATCTCTAGTCATGTACAATAAAGTTTAGCATTGTTGTAACGAAAAAATAAAAACAATTACGTTAAAAAGCTAAGTTGACAGAGAATTGCATCATTGTTAAAATCTAAAACATAGTAAGATGCAGTTGTTGAAGTGAACAAATAATGGCTTACTTGATGAGTTGAAAGAAAGAATACATATGGGTCATCATAAAAGGCATCATTGGTTCCATTCCCATGGTGAACATCAAAATCTATGATAAATACGCTCTTTAAACCGTGGACCTGTTGAGCATACCGAGCCGCAATAGCTATATTTCCAAAAACACAAAATCCCATGGGCCCTTTTGGAACAGCATGATGTCCTGGAGGTTGTATCAGAGCAAAACCAGTGGGAGGGTCCTGCCCAATTCTTGATGCCGCTACCTGTACAGACATTATTACAATTGACACCTCCAAGCATCAGCTGAATCAGATTTTGATTATAGAATTCAAGATCAGCATCATATTATGCAAGTCCGGTTGTAAATTGAAGCTCTAGACATGTCATCCTCAGAAACGTATAACCAAAAGAATATACAAGAACTGAAACTATTTCACCATCTTCTCAAGAGCACTCACAATTGAAGGTACTCTAAGATGGCATTCTGGATGTGACTCCTGTTAGCAAAGAAATCCAAAATGTAAAAAACTCTCGTACACAAAATTCACAACATCAGAAGAACCTTGAATGAAACCCCCAAGAAACTCAATGCAATAAATGTTCAAGCATCACTAACAAAATCCTTATCAATCTTGATTCATTTCAATATGAACCAAAATTTAAGTGATTCGCCTAATCACTATCTTGATCAACTGCTTGAAAGGAATGTGGATAGGAGAAATATATTAGTGCATTAACTTCAGTTTGACAATAATACAACTATATTTGAAAAGTTAAACAAGAAAATTTGAAACTTTCAGACTTACTTATAAAAATAGAAAAAGAGTATTAAACTTTGTGAACCACTCCACTTCCTTACTTTATTATTGCAATAAATATTTAGAGGGAGTTACACTGCATTCAATCTCTTCAAGTATATTTGTCTTTTCTTCCTTTGACGCTGCTCTCCGAACTTACTATGAAATTGTCATAGATTACAGGAATAACACTACAGCACCATAATTAAAATAGTTGTTCTAATTAATTGTATAGTAGAAATACATCATAATTTTTGTACCCATAATTGATGCATTCCAGAGTTCAACTCATTCTACTAACAAATAGCAGAAACATTCCAACCCAATTCAATTTTGCAGTTCGAAAAATGAAATTAATTTCAAGTCAAAATTTCAGCAATCCCTCCAGAAAATTCACCTTAGAACCAGATATCCAGTAATCCCACCACTTTCAGAAACTCAAGCATGTGATCAAAGGGTTCAATTATAAAATCTTTTCTTCATAAAAGAATTTGACTTTTGCAAGTCCTTTTAGAATTCAACCTTAAGAAACAGCCATCTATATGAAAATATAATAAAGAACAATAAATCAAAACACCCACATCTAAAATTCAAATCAAATTCACACACACACACACAAAAGAAGTAAAACACCATATAACTTACTAAATAGGCTTATTGAAGTGAAGTATCAGCCAACCCAGATAATGAATTTGATTATAAAAAATCTCCAGATAATGAATTTGATTATAAACAATTCTAAACAAGGACGAAGAAATTAAATCAAAATGAATTGGGGAAGGGATCGAGAAATAGGAGAAGAGGAAGATCGAGTGACTTACTTTGATAATTCTTCGAGGTAAATTGCTATTCGCCATTGAAGAAGCTTCGATTACAAAGTACGCTGACAAGGGTTTTCAGAGAGAGAGAGAAAGTGCGGTGCCTTCCTTTTGGGATGCGTGACGCGGTTCACCTCCTCGGCTCCAAACGCTTCCTTGCAGAATAGTACGGCGTCTCTTGCTTTCGGAGCCTCCACGAACAGCTGAGGCTTCAACGCCGAGAATGTCACCACCTTGGAGTTTCAGTTCTGCGACTGGCCGTTATTAACAACCTCCTGCACCATCGTCAACTGTTTGAAGAGAGAGAATAACCTTAGGAAAGAGAACGAACTGGTGAATGAGATGAGATGTGCTGCACCACTACGTCGCCACTATTTCTAGGTTTAGAGGGAGTCGAGAGGGAGGAGAATGAGATGTGCTGGTGAAATGAGAGAGACAGAGTTGGGCAGAGACGGGAAAGTACTGGAAGGAAAAGATAAAGTCCTTTTAATTTCAAATTTTAAGTTCCTTATTTTTTTTTTCTCCGTGCTTTTTACATATTATCTATTTAAAACAAAAAAAATTGCCTTTATAAATAGATCCACCACTTCATCAACACCTTTGATATGCAACACTGCTTGCATGTGTATATGAAATTACCATCATCATGGCATTTGTGTGACTCTGTCCGTACCCGTCTCTCGTTCATGTTTTGAAGAAAATAGGAGGCAGATATGAAATTTGATAGATAAATAATAGAAAGGTGACGTCCCATTTAGGAGCCCGTTCAGCAAAGACTTACTTTAAAATCAAGTTAAAATTTAAATTATTTTAAGTTGGTATCGATAAGTCAAAGTGTTGGAACCAAGTCCCTCTTAATTTAATTATAAAATAACTACTCGGTTTTGGGTGTAACAGGTCTTGGTCGTGCCAAAGGCAAGAATGTTAAAATACGACAAAACATAAATTGAGAGTTTTAATAAGCTGAGTCTCAGTTGGTTGCTGTGAATTACGTTGCTGTTGTTGCTCAAATTCCTGTTGTTGAAGTGCTACTGCCAATTGCAGATCAGAACTGTCACAACATATCCCACTCAGTAAGACCAAGAAAGGTAGAGTTTCCCCTAACAAATATATTCACCGCACTAAGACTACCAACTGATATCTACTATCTTCTATGATTTAAAATGTTTTCATCAATTTTTATCGCTGAGACTCAGCTTAATAAATAAACCACATCATCGAGTCATCCCTGCTTTACGGGCCAAGGATATTCATTAAATTATCAATGGTCATGGCTATACCGAATAATCCCTGGTCATAATCATATCAAAAACTGTCCGTCAATACACTACAGGCCACTGAGGACTTTTACCACATCATTTATAACATTACAGGTCATGATTATACCAAATAATTCCTGGTCATAATCATACCAAGTCTATCTATGCACGTAAGCCAAAGATGACTTTCATCACAATATAAGCATGAGAATGATGACAATGACATAATAATTCAATAAAATAAGTTCAAGAATAAATTTTACTGATTTATAAGTTAATTTATCCCGAACTCAATAATGTCCAAATTGTCAATACGACATCGCTTTGTGGAGTAAAATTCAAGAATGCTCGTAAGAATATTTCCATGAAAAGATATCTTTGGATGAAGCCTTGAAATATCGAGATATTCCACTAATTTCATGGAGTATAGAAGCCAAAATTTTAACTTAATGAGTATAATAGAATATATGAAACTACAAATGGATTTTTGCTCACCACGCGTAATCCACGATATCTGAGATCATTTCCACAATTTAATAAGGAATGAATACAAAGGATCATTCACCATGCATGTGGTAATCCACATGTATACGTTATTCCAAATGTAATAATAAAGAATGGAATAACGGAAGGATTCACCATGCGCGATAGATCCGCACGCATGTGTTATTCCCAAATGAATAATAAAGAATGGAACCAGTCACGCGTAAGCGCGCACGCATGTGATATTCCGGCGAATAATAAAGAATCGGAATCGTGTCGGCGAAATTAAGACCGATGTGATATATTCCAATAATAATAATAAAGAATGGAATAACAACAGAAATCACTATGCATGCGATAGACCGCACAGACATGTTATTCCAACAGCATAATAATTAATGGAACCAGGTCAAGCGTAATACGCACCGACAGGATATTCCAACAGGATGATAAAGAATGGAATAACAGAAGAATTTCACCATGTATGCGATACTTCGCATAGACAGGTTATTCCAACATAATAATTAAGAATGAAATAACAGAAGAATTTCACCATATATGCGGTACTTCGCATATACAGGTTATTCCAACAGAATAATAAGGAATGGAATAACAGAAGTTTTCTTCATGTATACGAAAGAAATAATACCCCTTACCTTATAAAGAAGAGTACTCCGACGGGTAGGGCGGGGATATACTTGAAGAAAAATTGCACTATGCTCAAAGCTTTCTTAAACTCTAAAGAAATACGCTCAAGATTATAGAAAAAGAATTCTCTGAACTTCAGGTGTGTTTTCAATTCTAACTAAGCATCCTATTTATAGGAAAATAGAAATGATACTATGCAATAAAATATAATATATATATATATATATATATTGTAAGACCCCAACTTTTTTTTTAATAAAGATGATTTTTCTATGAATATCATTTTTAAATATTATAGAATAAATTTGATATAATATTATAGTTGTGGTAAATTTATAAATTTTGCAAAAGTACGCAAGTTGTTATATAATATTCGATTAGTCGGGGAATATTCGTTTTAACAGGGAATATTCGTACGACGACACAATCATTGGTGGATCCCACAACGAAATTATTGTTTGGATTGAGAAAATGACAAAATATTTTATAAAAATAACTATGAAGTTTTACTGTTAATCGTTGAAACACACGGTGTTAAAAGAAATGCGAGAATCTGCGCGTGGTTACATAAAGAAACATTACCTGGTATTGATTATTGATGCTTACGTGAGAAGTCACTCAGTTTTGTTCAATTATTGCTTCAGTAATTGTTGCATAGTATCTCACGTTATTTGATTCAATTATTGTCGATATTTTATATATTATTAAATCAATAATTGAGATGACAAAGTTATTAATATTATTATTTGCAATATTAACGATGTCTAGAAGTTTTGTCAAGTAGAGGTTTGGTCACCTAATTGCGCGCCAATATGAAAAAATCCTTATTGAAAAGCCCCCTCTTTCTTGGGAACGACCTGGTCGATTAATATTGTGAATTATAATAATGATGATAAATATTGTTAAAATATTGAGGGGATTTTTTTTGATGTAGTTGTTGTAAATTTTAGTTTATTTTATGGACCTCCATTTACCCGTTTTTCAAAATAATCGGTAGGAAGTTATATATATATATATATAATATTAGGTGGGGCCCACTGTGGGGCCCGCGTTTGAAATTGAAGGAGGAAAATGGTTGATATGTTGTCACGGGTGGGTTTTTGGTGGGAGTAAAAAAAGGGTCAGGAGGGAGTTATCATTATTATATATATATATATATATATATATATACATACATACATAACCTTGTTGACAAATTGGGGCAGGAAGGAAAATTTGATCACGGGAGTGTATCTCGTGTAAATTTTGGCACATGCTATATAATATATATATATATATATATATAATATTTTATTTAATTTTTTTTGTTTTAGTAGAATATTTTATTAATACTGCATAGTAAATCAATCTGGACCGTTCATGAATTAGTTACTATTAAGTCCATTATCCTATAAATAGAAGCTAATTCCTTCATTATTTCTTACGAATTCACTGAAACTCTAGAGAGAGAAACTATAGAGAAAGAAAAAAAGTATTCTGCTACTTCACTACTCCTATATCCAGTTTGTTCAAAGGTAAGGGGTATTATTTCTTTCGTATTCATGAAGAGAACTTCATTATTCCATTCTTTATTATTCTGCTTGGAATAACTCAGTATACGCTCTGTGATTCACCCTATACTTGGTGAAATTCTTATGTTATTCCATTCTTTATCATTATGTTGGAATAACCTGTCTATGCGAAGTACCGCATACATGATGAAATTCTTCTTTTATTCCATTCTTTATTATTCTCATTTGGAATCCTCGTCTGCATAAGCTTTTACGCATGACCGTTCCGTTCCGTTATTTATTATTGTAAGACCCCATCTTATTATGAATAAAAAATTAAATTTTTTCTATTTATTATCTTGAAATAATAAGGAGTTAATTTGATATTATACTTTAGTTATGGGTGAAATGTGCAAATTTTACAAAATAAGCAAGTGGTTATAAAATATTCATTTTTTGTTGGGGAATATTCATTTGGTCGTGGAATATTCTTGTTGTCGGGGAATATTCGTACGACGGCGCAGCCATTCGTGAGACTCATTACAGAATAACTGTCGGATGAAGAAAATGACAAGTTTGAGTTTTTATAAATAACGGCGTAGTTGTTATTGTTAGCACTGTTGGAATACCCGGCGGTTAAAATATAGTAATACGTGTGGTTGCACAGTAGCACACGGTATTGCACAGTATTTTTGAATTATTGATTCTTACGTAAGAAGAAACTACTCAATAATTTTTACAGTAATTACTTTTTAATATTTTATTTTATTGATTCAATAATTGCTGCGTTGATATTTTATATTATTGTTGTTTCAATAATTGTCATCGCACAAGATATTTCCCATTATCGCATCAATAATTCATATTATTTGAATAATATTATTAGATAACATTATTGGCAATGTCTAGAAAGTTACATCTAAGGAGAGGTTTGGTCACCTAATTGCGGCGCCATTAAGGAGAAATCCTTATTGAAAGCCCCTCTTTCACAGGAGCGGCTACCGTTGTCATAATTGTGATTCTCGTAATATTATTTGTGAATAATTAATTATTGATTTATATGATAAGGAAATATTTATTCGATGTGGATATAAATGATGGATTTATTTATTTTATGTGGTTATAATTGAAGGATTTAATGTTGAAGTGTTTTATCAGTATTTTTGTCAGAATGGAGGTATTAAAAATCAAATCAGTATTTTTACGATATATTGCGTGAGTTATACTTTTTAATCCGACCGTTGGATCGTTGTAATTTTTAGATATGTTATATATATATAAGTTGAGTATATGTCCACAAATTTTGAACCGTTAAAAATGAACATATGATTTGTTATGAATTTTAAGAGGTGACTGATTCGGAAATTAGGTTTATAAATGATTTTGGTGGAAAATTCTAGAATTGAGTGGGCCCCACTTGTGGTTGTTGAAGAAATGTGCTAAATTTTATTTCAAATGTGGTGGGTGACAATAGTAGCGAGTAAAGCCATCGTGTAGTGTCAGTCAAGTCTTGCGGTGCTAATATTTTCCTATAAATAGAGGCTAAGTTAGAATTGAAAATCACATCGAAACATAAGCTTTCTCTCTATATTTATCGGCGTATTTTGTGAGTATTTAGATACTTTGAGAGTTACTTTGCTCAAGATAAGTTTCATTCAAAGATCACTTCCGACCTTTCATTCCGGCATCTTGCTTTTCTTTGAGGTAAGGGATGTTATTTTCTTCTTAAATGATATTATTTTCTTCAATATCATTACTTTAGAATATTGGTTTGAAATTTTTAATCAAATTTAGAACTTTTTGTGTGAGAGTTACTATTCACGTATACTGCACTATTCACGTATCTCTGATCTTTATTCACGAATACGACTATTCAATCGAAAAATAAATTTTTTCCTTTTTGTCCAAGATGTCTATTATGGTTACTATCTTTGATTGTATCCATGTTTTGATCTTTATTTTTGAATTCTACTTCACAATTGGTTATTATGGAGTATTATTGCACTTGGATAAACTGTTATACGAATCCCTAATATTTGTCCTTCTGTCTCATTGGATTCGTTTTCTTTAAGATATTTTTCATCATCCTCAATCCTTAATGATGATATTATTGAATATCTTTGGCCTGTAGTGCAAAGATGAATGATTAACTGATGAATATCTTTGGCCCGTAGTGCAAAGATGAACAGTGTTGAGATGAACATGTCCAACCTGGTGATACTGAAATGAATATCTTTGGCTGTGAAGCAAAGATGAATATTTGATTAAAGATGTATATTGATTGTTATTCTGAGGATAAAATATTGATGATGGACTTTTAAATCTTAGAAGATAGTAGAATTCATTCTCTACGTGACTTTTCTAATGGATTGTTGTTTCTGCTGCATTTGTTGATCTAAAACTTGTAGTCTATTATATTCTATCAGATTTTTCCCTGTTGAAGACTAATGATAATATTATCTTAGTCATAACATTCTTTACTGGGCTAGTTGAGCTCACCCTTTTCCTTTTTGTTTCATTTTTCTTCTCAAGAGGTGAGAACATAGCAGGATCGAGTCGGGGTATGGAGTGATGGTTCTAGAAAGATTTTTTAGCAGTCCTCACTATTTTTTGTAAAATAGTGTATGAATAATTGTAATGAGGACTTATTTGAGTGTGAATATTGTATAGAAGACAATATTTGTATTTAAGCTCACAGTATGTGTTGTCGTATTTTGCACGACAATTGTATTATTGAAGTTGTAGTTAGCTTTCTGTACCATGTATTTGGTTACGCAGAATGAGTGTTGTATACCTATTTTGGGGGCGTCTCAATTATTCTCATTGAACATCCTCGCTTGGTCATGAATTTCTTTGACTTTGATTCGTCATATTTATTTATTATTCTGGAATATCATGTCTCTGCGTTCTACGCACGACCGGTTCTCATTATTTATTATTCATTGGAATAACTCCGTCTGCATGCGGTCTATCACATGCCTGCTGATTTCTTTTGTTATTCCATTCTTTATTATACTCAGTTGGTTAAAGTTTTGACTTCTATACTCCATGAAATTAGTGGAATATCCTTGATATTTGCGCTTCATCTAGTATCTTTTCATGGAAATATTCTTTTGAGCATTCTTGAATTTTACTCTACAAAGAAGTATCATGTTGACAATTTGGACGTTATTAGTTCCTTGATTAATTAATTCTTGAACTTGTTTGATTGAATTCTTATATCATTGTCATCATCCTCATGTTTATATTATGTTGAAAGTCATCTATGGCCTGTAGTGCATAGATGGACTTGGTATGATTATGACGAGGATTAATCAAAGATAATCGCTGGCCCGTAATGTTACAAATAATGTGGTAAAAGTCCTCATTGGCCCGGTGCATTGATGGATAGTTGTTGGCATGATCATGACCATTGATGAATACACAAATATCCTCGCCCGTAGTCGTGGATAATTTGTGGTTGTGATACTAATGAATATCCTCGGCCGTAATACATGGATGATGTGGATTATTTATTAATCGAGTCCCAATGAATAAAAGTGATGAAAAACCTTTAAATCATAAAAGATAGTAGATTTTATTCTCTACTTGACTCTTTTAATGGATTGCTTGTTCATTGCAGCTTAAACTTGATGTTTGTTATATTGTATCGCTTTTAACACTATCAAGGCTAACGATAATTTATTCTCAGATTATCTTAGTCATAATATTTCTTCTTGGGCTAGTTGAGCTCACCCTTTTACTTTCATTGTTCTCTTCAGGAAATGAGAACGTAGCAAGGACTAGTCGGAGAACGGAGTGACGGTCCAGATAATAGCATTAGTAGTCCTCACTATTCTGTTAAATAGTGTGATAATAAATATAATGATGACTCAATTGAGTGTGGATATTGTCTAGATGACAATATTTATATTAAAACTCACAGCATATGTTTTGTCGTATTTTACACGACTGTTGTATAATTTAGTTGTATTTGAAATTTATACTATGTATTTGGCGACTCAAGATGGGTGATGTATACCTATTTTGGAGGATACACAGTTGGTATCAAAGCTTAGTGATATGATCCCTGGCTGAGATGTGAGATAAGAACTAGGAGGCGAGAGACGGGGAATTCTTTCGCTAGTATGACCTACGTAAGTTTATTTGGTATTTAATTGGTCGGTCAGAGTATAGGGATAATATGTGATATGTTAATTAACCCTTGTTTTGTGGCAGTATTTGAAAATGGCATCCGAGAATGTTTAGATTAGCAATGGAGCACAGGAGACCGTTGAGTCTCCACAGATCAATAATCAAGATAATGTGCATCAGGAAGGCGACAATCCTCAGGCAAACAACAACACTGACCAGATGATGAACGATGGAATGTTCAGAGGCTTTATGCAATTCATGCAACATCGAAAAGAGCGGCTCCCCTGACAAAATGCGGTGGAAACACTAGCAACTCTCGGGGACGGTCACCGCTAAGCAGTTCAAGGAACTGGGACCACCGGAGTTTTTTGGAAAGCCAAAACCACTTAAGGCGGAGACGTGGATAAAGCAGATCTGCAAGATATTTGATGTCTTAGGGTGCTCCGAGGAGCAAAGGTTCCTTGCCACTTTCATGTTGCGTGGCGCAGGCAGACATCATCGGGAATCAGTAAACGACTCAACCTCCGCCGCCTCAAGATGACTTGGGAGAAGTTCCAAGAATTGTTCAACGACAAGTACTTTCCCGAAAGTATTCGTCACATGAAAGAGGTAGAGTTCATCAAGCTAGAGCAAAAACAACACGACCAGTGTCACGAAAGACGAAGCCAAGTTTGCTGAGTTGTCTGGTTTGCGTCCCATTTGGTTGATAATGAGGAGAGATCGACGCGAATGTTTCGGAGGTTTGAAACCCGAGATACGTTAATATCTTATCTCTCATAAACTGTGTTTGTATTCAGATGTTGTTAATATGGCTTAGTTATTGGAGCGCGATAATGAGTCAACCCAACCAAAAGAAAGCGGTGGCAAAATGATAATACTAGTGATAGCGATCCATCAAGTGTGGATGATAACCATGGAGGAATCAACATGCTAAAATGGTAACCACTTGGTGGTAATCATGGCCAAAATAATAAGAATGAACATTTCAAGAAGAGGAGATTCAACAATGATGGAAAGACATCAAGACCAAAGACCACAGTTGTTAAGGAAGGAGAACGACCACCTATCATATGCTTCAAATACGGAGGGGAGGGACACATCAGTCCAAACTGCGCGATGCCGTCCAAAGCATGTTATAATTGTGGAAGAGAAGGTCACCTAGCCCGATTTTGTCGCTCAATCAAAGACAATTTTAGCTAGGATGGAGGCAATCAAGGACGTTCCAAAAAAAGTCAAAGCCAGATGGTCTGAGGATAGCGTTTATCGTGACCTCCCAGAAAGCAAGGAACCCGAACGAGGTCATCACGGGTAAACTTATCATAAACTCTAGAGAAGTTTATACCTTATTTGATACCGATTCTACCCATTCTTTTATTTCTACTATTTGTGTAAGACCCCAGCTTTTATAAATAAAGATGAATTTTTCTATAAATATTATTTTTAAATATTATGGAATAAATTTGATATAATGTTATAGTTGTGGGTAATATTTATAAATTTTACAGCGAGTATGCAAGTTGTTATAAAATATTCGTTTTGTCGTGGAATATTCTTTTTGTTAGGGAATATTAAATACAATGGCTCAATCATTGGTGGACCCCATTAATGTAATTATTGTCGGATTGAGAAAAACGACAAAAATATTTTATAAAAATAACTATGAGGAGGTGTTACCGTTAAAATCATTGAACTACCGGTGGTAAAGTAAATGCGATGTCTGGCGTGGTCGCGTAGTAGCACTCAGATTGATTATTGATGCTTAAGTGAGAAGTCACCACGGCTTTATGCTTTCAATTATTACTTTCTGATAATTACGTATCATATCTCTTATATTATTAATTCAATTATTGTCACAATATCATCCGTATAATATGTTATAGTATTAAATCAATAATTGAGACGACAAGTTATAAATGATTAATAATTGTTGAAAGATTAAATATGTGTTGATAAAAAAAATGATTTGTGGTAAGTTTGATTATTTTATGGGGGCTCATATGTCATTATCTAAGAGTCTCTTCATCGATAGTATTTACCTTCAATCGATAGTAATTACCTTCACGATAGTAATTACCCTTGTGAATAGTATTTACCTTCGTCAATAAGTAATTACCTTCGTCATAGTAATTACCCTTGTGAATAGTATTTACCTTAAATCAATAGTATTTACCTTCGTTAATAGTAATTACCTTTACCGGACGTCCGAACCACTTGTCGTTTCACATTACAAAGGCGTCGAACCGATTAAGTCAAGCCACTTGCCTTTTCACACTAAGAAAAGTGCTAAGCTAAAATCTTCTATAAATAGAGGCTCAGGGCTTCATTATTTTTCACGAATTCATTCAAGCTATAGAGAGAAAAGTATAGAGAGAATAAGAGAGAAGAAGAAGAGTATTTTGTTACTACACTGCTTTGCCGATATTCAATCTCCTACCAAATGTAAGGGGTGTTATTCTTTCTTATTCATGAAGAGAACTGTTGTTATTCCATTGCTTATTATTCTGTTGGAATAACTCAGTATCTGCTGGTTTACCCTATACTTGGTGACATTCTTCTATTATTCTCATTGGAACATCCTATCATGTGTTTTTACACCCACAGTTCCGCCTTTTATTATTATTCATTGGAACATCCTGCATGTGTTTTACACCGACCGGTTCCGCTCTTTATTATTATTCTGGCTGAACATCCATGCGTGTGTTTTACACCGGGACTGGTTCCGCTTTTTTATTATTATTCGCTGGAACATCCTCATGCGTGTGTTTTACATCGGACTGGTTCCGCCTTTATCATTCTGTTGAATATCCTATCGTGTGTGTTTTACACCTTTGATCCGGTTCCATCTTTATTATTCTCATTGGAACATCCCATTGGTGTGAATTTCACGACACCGTTCCGTTATTATTATTACCGCTTGGAATAACACATCCTATCATGCTAATCTGCATGCATGGTGATTTCTTTTGTTATTCCATTCTTTATTATACCCAGTTAAGTTAAAACTTTGACTTCTATACTCCATGAAATTAGTAGAATATCCTTGATATTTGCGTTTCATCCAATATCTTTTATGGAAATATTCTTCTCGATCATTCTTGAATTTTACTAATTTGGACGTTAATAATTCCCGGATAAAATAATTCTTGAACTTGTTTTATTGAATTCTTATATCATTGTCATCATCCTCATGTTTATATTATGTTGAAAGTCATCTCGTGGCACAAGGTGCATAGATGGACTTGGTATGATTATGACTGAGAGACTATTCTTGTAATCATGGTAGTAATGTTACAAATGATGTGATAAAAATCCTCGATGGCCAGTAGTGCATTGGTGGACAAATTGTTGGCATGATCATGACCATTAATGAATACACAAAATATTCTTGTACGTAGTGCATGAATAATTGTGGTCGTGATACTTAAAGAATATCCTCGGCCAGTATGCGGGGGGTGATTCGATGATGTGGAATATTTATTAAAGTCGAGTCTCATTATAACGTTGATGAAAAACCTTTTAAAACCAAAAGATAGTAGACTTTATTTTCTACTTGACTCTTTTAATGGATTGCGATATTCACTATGAGATTAAACCGGGTTTGTCATTGTATTTTATCGCTTTAACATTATTGAAGACTATTGATAATTTATTACGCATTATCTTAGTCATAATATTTCTTCTTGGGCTAGTTGAGCTCACCCTTTCTTTCACTTTGTTCTCTTCGAAATGATAATATAGCCGAGACGAGTCGGGAAACGAGTGATGGTCCCGAAGATAGCATTAGTAGTCCTCACTATTTTGTAAAATAGTGTGATAATAATCAGTAATGAGGACTTTTGTTTTGAGTTTGTATAATATCTAGTAGATTTATATTTGTATTTAAACTCACGCTTATGTCGTATTGTATACCATGCTTATGTTAATAAGTTGTATTTAAATTACATACCATATAAGTGGCGACCCAAGATGGGTGATGTATACCTAATTTTGGGGCGTCACGGTTAATATCGAGCTTAGGATATGATCCTCGCTAAGATGTGAGAATAGTACTAGGAGGGAGAGACGGGGAATACCTTCGCTAGTATGACCTACCTAAGTTTATGTGATATTTTATTGGTTGGTCAAGATAGGGATAATTTGTTACACGTCAATTAACCTTTTGTTTTGTGGCGATGATCTCGAAAATGACATCCGAGAATGTTGAGAATAAGAATGGAGCGCAGCGACGATCGTTGATTCACCACATATCAATAATCGTGGATAATGTGCATCGAGGAAGGCGGCAATCCTCATGCAAACAACAACACCGACCAAATGATGAATGATCAAATGTTCGGAGGCTTTATGCAATTTATCTGCAATGAAAGCGAGAGCGACTCTGCCCAAAACGTAGGTGGAAACACGGAAAACCCTCGGTGCCACCGCTAAACAATTTAAGGAGCCGGGACCACCGGAGTTTAAGGGAGAGCAAAACCACTTCAAGCTAAGCATGGATAAAGCAGATTACCAAGATATTTGATGTCTTGGGATGCTCCGAGAGCAAAAGGTTCCCTTTCATAGCCTTTATGTTGCTATGGAGAGGCGGATTCTTGGTGGGAATCGGTAAAACGTACTCAACCAAATGTCTTCAAGATATCTTGGGAGAAGTTCCAGAGTCGTTCAAACGACAAATACTTTCCCGAAAGTATTCGCCATACGGCGAAGGAGGTGGAGTTTATCAAGTTGGAACAAAACAATATGACCGTGTCGCAATACGAGGCAAAATTTGCGGAGTTATCACGGTTTTCGTCCCCACTTGGTGGATAATGAAGAGAGAATGGCGCGAATGTTTTTAAGAGGTTTGAAGTCGGAGATACGCCAACATCTTATTTCTCATAAACCGTGTTTGTATTCGATGTTGTAAATAGGGCTCGATTAGTGGAAGCGCGATAATGAGTCAACGAACTAAAAGAGAAGCGGTAACAAAAATTATAATACCAAATGAGAATAGTCATCGGCGGTGACAACAAGCGTGGAGGAATCAACGGGCGAGATATGGTAACCACTTCCTATGTGGTAATCGGGGCCAAAACAATAAGAATGGACATTTCAAGAAAGGAGATTCAACAATGATGGAAAGACGTCGAAGACCAAAGACCCATTGTTAAGGAAGGAGAAAGACCACCTATCATATGCTTCAAATGCGGAGGAGAGGGACACATCACCAAATCTGCGTCATGCCATTCAAAGCATGTTATAATTGTGGAAGAGAAGGTCACTTAGCTCGATTTTTGTCGTTTCATCAAGACAAATTCAATTTAGGATGGAGGCACCAAAGGCCATCCTGTAAAAATTCAAACCCGTTAGTCTGAGGGAGAGCATTTGTTGTGACCTCCCAAAGAGCAAGGAATCCGAATGAGGTCATCACGGGTAAGCTTATCATAAACTCTAATGAAGTCTATACTTTATTTGATACCGGTTCTACCCATTCTTTATTTCTCCTACTTGCGCTCATCGATTAAATTTGACTCGGAGAAATTAGACTTTGACTTATCTGTGGAAACTCCGTTGGGAGAAACCTTCATTACATCCACTTTGTTTATAAGTCTTGTTTGGTTCAAATCGGTACCCTCACATTACACGTCGATCTTATTTCATTAAAAATACTTGCATTTGACATGATTCTAGGGATTGATTGGTTAACTACTTATCATGCAAAAATTGATTGTTTTCGTAAGGTTGTTAGCTTTCATATTCCTAATCAACCTATTATCGAATTCAAACGACCAAACCATTAAAATCAATCACGGTCATCTCAAGCCATAAAGCTATTCGTTTATTGAAAAGCGGATGTCGAGCTTTCTTAGCTCATGTCACGATTTAAATAAAAATACGCCGCTTTTAAACGATATTCCTATTGTTAATAAATTTCCGACGTATTCCCCAAGAACTTCCTGCCTACCCCCAGGCGTGAAATTGAATTTTGTATCGACCTTGAACCCAGATAAAAACCTATTTCCAAAGCCCCATATCGAATGGCTCTATTGAACTTCGTGAGTTAAAGACCCAACTGCAGAATTGTTAGACATTGGCTTTATTCGTCCCTAGTACTTCTCCTTGGGTGCTCTGCTCTATTCGTGAAGAAGAAAGATGGGAGTATGCGACTTTGTATTGATTATCGGGAGTTGAATCATGTCACCATCAAAAAATAGGTATCCATTGCCACGTATTGATGACCTGTTTGACCACCAGCAAGGAGCCAAATTCTTTTCAAAGATTGATCTTCGTTCCGGATATCACCAATTGAAGATTAGAACCGTGACATTCCAAAGACGCTTTTTTTAACTCTGATGACGGGCATTATGAATTCCTAGTCATGTCCTTTGGATTGACTAATGCTCTCTTGCCTTCATGGATATGATGAACCGAGTATTCAAGGAATATTTAGATCACTTTGTGGTCGCTCTTTATTGATGACATCCTTATTTATTCCAAAAGCCGTGAAGATCATGAGCAACACTTGAGGTGACACTCCAAAAGCTTCAGAATATAAGCTTTATGCCAAGTTGAAGAAATGCGAGTTACGGCTTGAAGAAGTAGCATTCCTTGGGCACGTGGTATTAAGTCATGGAATATCATTGACCCCCAAAGAAAGATTGAAGCTATTCAAAGTGGGAACAACCTAAATCAATGATCGAAGTCGTAGCTTTCTCGCTTAAATGGTTATTATCGGAGATTCGTGGAAGGATTTTCTCGAATCATTATTCCATCGACTCAAATTGACTTTGAAAGATACAAAGTTCGGTTGGAGCGAAGAATGTGAGAAGAGTTTTCAAGAACTCAAGAGGAGACTTATTTCAAAGACTGCTACGACAATACCATCTCTGCTCGGAGGATTTGTCATCTACAAAGATGCTTCGAGCAAAGGGTTGGGATGTGTTCTTATGTAACATGGAAAAGTTATAGCCTATGCCTCGCGACAACTCAAAGAATATGAGAGGAATTATCCTACTCATGATCTAGAGTTAGTAGTCATTGTCTTCACTTAAAATTTGGAGGCATTACTTGTATGGGGAGAAAGTGGAGATCTTTACGGATCATAAAAGCCTCAAATATTTCTTCACTCAAAAGGAACTCAACATGCGACAACGACGTTGGCTTGAATCTGTTGAAAGATTATGATCATACCATCCAATACCATCCTCGAAAAGCGAACGTGGTAGGTGACGCATTGAGTAGAAAATCATATGCAAGTACGAAAAGCGATATTGTCAACGCAAAGAGCCCATTTGTGTGACTTGCAAAGGATGGAGATAGAATTAAAGACTCGAGGACGCGCGTGTGATGATAGCGATATCTGAGTAGAACCGACTTTAATTGATAAAGTTAAAGTTTGCTTTCAAGCTGACGCACACGGAGGTGATGCGTATGAGGAAGAAAGTGCAAGAAGGTGCTATCTTAGGAAGCAAGAATCGATGAAGAAGGAATACTTGAGTCAACTCTGCACTTTGTGTTCCTAACGACCTCGATTTAAAGTATAATATTATGATGGAGCGCATAACACACCATTTGCAATCCATCAGGGAGTACCAAAATGTATCATGATATTCGCCTATACATTTTGGTGGAGCAATATGAAGAGAGAGATAGCACTGCTTTATCTCAAGGTGTCTAACTTGTCAACGAGTTAAAGCGGAGCATCAAGTACCAAAAGGTCCATTGCAACCACTTGAAATTCCGGAATGGAAGTGGGAGCACATTACCATGGATTTCAATTTCTGGCCTTCCTAAGGTCTCTCAAGGCATTGATGCGATTTGGGTCATTGTTGATAGTCGACCAAGTCTCGCTCATTTCTTACCGATCGAGAAACTTATACACTTGAACGTCTTGCTCAGATGTACATAAACGAGATTGTAAGACTACATGGTATGCTGCAAGATCCATAGTTTCGATCGAGACCCAAGATTCACTTCAAGATTTTGGGTTAGTTTGCAAAAAGCTATGGGCACAGACTTACGATTTAGCTTCGGCATATCATCCTCGTATCGGACGGACAATGGAGAGGACTATTCAAACTCTCAAGATCTATTAAGACTCGTGTCCTTGATTTCAAGGGAGTTGGGACAAGTTCTTACCATTGGTGGAGTTTTCCTACAACAACAGCTTATCAAGCAAGTATTGGCATGGCTCCATTCGAGCGTTGTATGGAAGAAAGTGTCGTTCTCCAAGATGTCTTTGGGATGAGGTGGGTGAAGCAACGTTGTTGGGACCAGAGTTGAGTGGTACGTATGACTACTTTAAAAGATTCAAATGATCCGACAACGTATCAAAACCTCACAAAATCGACAAAAAGTTTATCTTGATCTTCATCGAAAGGACGTGGAATTCGATATAGAGATCATGTGTTGTTAAGAGTTGCTCCATGGAAAGGAGTTACAAGATTTGGAAAGAGGGAAAACTTAACCCTCGATTCATCGGTCCATTTTAATCCTCGATCGAGTAGGAATCGTGGCCTATAGACTCGCTTTTACTGCCAAATATGTCTCGTGTTCATAATGTTTTTCACATATCTATGTTACGTAAATATGTGAAAGACCCGAACCATATTATTGAGTTAGAACCGGACGAAATAAGCGGAAGATTTGACGTATGAAGAGGTTCCCGCTCAAATTTTGATAAGAAGGAACATATTCTACGCTCCAAGGTTATACCTCAAGTCAAAGTTTTGTGGAGGAACCACGATGTTGAGGAAATGACTTGGGAGTTAGAATCAAATGAAATCAAGGTATCCTTACCTCTTCGACATACTGTGTATCGCACCCTAATTTCGAGGGCTAAATTTCATAAGAAGGGAGGTTGTAAGACCCGGCTTTTATAAATAAAGATGAATTTTTCTATAAATATTATTTTTAAATATTATGGAATAAATTTGATATAATGTTATAGTTGTGGGTAATATTTATAAATTTTGCGAGTATGCAAGTTGTTATAAAATATTCGTTTGGTCGTGGAATATTCTTTTTGTTAGGGAATATTCGTATAATGGCTCAATCATTGGTGGACCCCACAATGTAATTATTGTCGGATTGAGAAAACGACAAAAATATATTTTATAAAAATAACTACGGAGGTGTTACCGTTAAAAGCTGTTGAACTACCTATTGGTAAAGTACATGAATATGTCTGGCATTAGTTGCGTAGTAGCCACGGTATTGATTATTGATGCTTACGTGAGAAGTCACTTCGGTTATGCTTTCAATTATTGCTACGATAATTCTTTGCATCATATCTCTTATATTATTGATTCAATTATTGTCACACAAGATCATCCGTATAATATGTTATAGTATTAAATCAATAATTGAGACGACAAGTTATAAATGATTAATAATTGTTGAAAGATTAAATATGTGTTGATAAAAAAAAATGATTTGTGGTAAGTTTGATTATTTTATGGGGGCTCATATGTCATCATCTAAGAGTCTCTTCGTCAATAGTATTTACCTTCGTCAATAGTAATTACCTTCACAATAGTAATTACCTCTTGTGAATAGTATTTACCTTCGTCGATAGTAATTACCTTCGTCGATAGTAATTACCCTTGTGAATAGTATTTACCTTCGTCAATAGTATTTACCTTCGTTAATAGTAATTACCTTTACCGTGACGTCGAACCACTTGTCGCTTCACATTACAAAGCGTCGAAACCCGACCAAATCGAAGCCACTTGCCTTTTCACACGGCGGTGCTAAGCTAGAAATCTTCTATAAATAGAGGCCTGGGGCTTCATTATTTTTCACTTAATTCATTCAAGCTATAGAGAGAAAGTATAGAGAGAATAAGAGAGAAGAAGAAGAGTATTTTGTTACTACTGCGCCTGCAAAGATTCAATCTCCTACCAAATGTAAGGGGTGTTATTCTTTCTTATTCATGAAGAGAATCATTGTTATTCCATTGCTTATTATTACATTGGAATAACTCAGTATACGCTGGTTTACCCTATACTTGGTGACATTCTTCTATTATTCATTGGAACATCCTGTCATGTGTTTTACACCCACGGTTCCGCTCTTTATTATTATTCATTTGAACATCCTCGTGCATGTGTTTTACACCGGACTTGGTTCCGCCTTTTATTATTATTCTCGCTGAACATCCTGCATGTGTTTTACACCTGACTGGTTCCGCCTTTTATTATTATTCTCATTGGAACATCCTGTGCGTGTGTTTTACACCGGACCGGTTCCGCCTTTATCATTCTCGCTTGAATATCCTATCTGTGTGTTTTTGCACCGGATGCGGTTCCATCTTTATTATTCTCGCTGGAACATCCTCATCCGGTGTGAATTTTACGACTGACCGTTCCGTTATTATTATTACGTTGGAATAACTTTCTATCTGCCAAGCATCGTATGCACGGTGATTTCTTTTGTTATTCCATTCTTTATTATACCCAAATGGTTAAAACTTTGACTTCTATACTCTATGAAATTAGTAGAATATCCTTGATATTTGCGTTTCATCCAAAGATCTTTTATGGAAATATTCTTCCGATCATTCTTGAATTTTACTAATTTGGGCGTTAATAATTCTGGATAAAATAATTCTTGAACTTGTTTTATTGAATTCTTATATCATTGTCATCATCCTCATGTTTATATTATGTTGAAAGTCATCTCGTGGCTCAGTAGTGCATAGATGGACTTGGTATGATTATGACCGAGACTATTCGGTGTAATCATGACCGTAATGTTACAAATGATGTGATAAAAATCCTCGATGGTAGAAGTGCATTGGTGGACAGATTGTTGGCATGATCATGACCATTAATGAATACACAAATATTCTTGCACGTAGTGCATGAATAATTAATGGTCGCGATACTAAAGAATATCCTCGGCCGTAGCGTGTGGGTGTGATTCGATGATGTGGAATATTTATTAAAAGCGAGTCTCAAATTATAATAGTGATGAAAACCTTTTAAAACCAAAAAGATAGTAGACTTTATTTTCTACTGACTCTTTTAATGGATTGCGATATTCATTGCAGCTTAAACTGGTTGTCTATTGTATTTTATCAGTTTAACATTATTGAAGACTATTGATAATTTATTCTGCATTATCTTAGTCATAATATTTCTTACTGGGCTAGTTGAGCTCACCCTTTCTTTCACTGTTCTCTTTAGGAAATGATAATATAGCTGGGACGAGTCGGGGAAACGAGTGATGGTCCTGAAGATAGCATTAGTAGTCCTCACTATTCTGTAAAATAGTGTGATAATAACTGTAATGAGGACTTTTTGTTTGAGTTTGTATAATATCTAGTAGACGATATTTGTATTTAAACTCACGCTTTATGTCGTATTATACCTACGCTTATGTTAATAAGTTGTATTTAAATTCTGTACCATATAAGTGGCGACCCAAGATGGGTGATGTATACCTAATTTTGGGGGCGTCACAATTTGCGCTCAACGTTTAAATTTGACTCCAGAGAAATTAGACTTTGACTTATCTGTTGAAACTCCATTGTTTATAAGTCTTGTTTGGTTCAAATCGGTACCCTCACAATACCTGTCAATCTTATTTCATTGAAAATACTTGCATTTGATGTGAGTATAGGGATTGATTGGTTAACTACTCATCATGCAAAAATTGATTGTTTTCGTAAGGTTGTTAGCTTTCATATTCCTAACCAACCTATTATGAGAATTCAAGCAACCAAACCATTAAAATCAATCACTGTCATCTCAAGCCATGAAGCTATTTGTTTATTGAAAAATAGATGTCAAGCTTTCTTAGCTCATGTCACGGATCTAAACAAAAATACGTTAGTTTTGAATGATATTTCTATTGTTAATAAATTTCCTGACGTATTCCCTGAAGAACTTCTTGGCCTACCCCCAGAGCGTAAAATTGAATTTTGTATCGACCTTGAACCCTGTACAAAACATTAGAAATTTGTGAAGAAGAAAGATGGGAGTATGTGACTTTGTATTGATTATCGGGAGTTGAATCATGTCACAATAAAAAATAGGTACCCATTGCCACGTATTGATGACCTGTTTGACCAGTTGCAAGGCACCAAATTCTTTTCAAAGATTGATCTTTGTTCTGGATATCACCAATTGAAGATTAGAACCGATGACATTCTAAAGACGGCTTTCAGAACTCGGTACGGACATTATGAATTCCTAGTCATGTCTTTTGGATTGACTAATGCTCCTGTTGCCTTCATGGATATGATGAACCGAGTATTCAAGGAATATTTGGATCACTTTGTGGTCGTCTTTATTGATGACATCCTCATATATTCCAAAACCCGTGAAGATCATGAGCAACACTTGAGGCTGATACTCCAAAAGCTTCGTGAATATAAGCTTTATGCCAAGTTAAAGAAATACGAGTTCTGGCTTGAGGAAGTAACATTTCTTGGGCACGTGGTATCAAGTCATGAAATATCTGTTGACCCAACAAAGATTGAAGCTATTCAAAGTCGAGCAACTTAAATCGATGGATCAAGAAATCGTAGCTTTCTCGGTTTAAATTTGGTTATTATCGGAGATTCGTGGAAGGATTTTCTCGAATCGCTACTCCACTAACTCAGCTGACTCGGAAAGATACAAAGATCGGTTGGAGAGAGGAATGTGAGAAGAGTTTTCAAGAACTCAAGAGGAGACTCATTTCAGCACCTGTTCTGACAATACCATCTGGCTCGGAGGGATTTGTCATCTACAGTGATGCTTCGGGCAAAGGGTTAGGATGTGTTCTCATGCAACATGGGAAAGTCATAGCATATGCCTCTCGACAACTCAAAGAATATGAGAGGAATTATCCTACTCATGATCTAGAGTTGAAGCGATCGTTTTACACTAAAGATTTGGAGGCATTACTTGTATGGGAGAAAGTGGAGATCTTTACGGATCATAAAAGCCTCAAATATTTCTTCACTCAAAAGGAGCTCAACATGCGCAATGACGTTGGCTTTGAATCTGCTGAAAGATTATGATCATACCATCCAATACCATCCCGGAAAAGCGAACGTGGTAGTATGCGCATTGAGTAGAAGATCATATGCGAATGCAAGTGCGATATTAACGCATGAGCCCATTTTGAATGACTTGGAAAGGATAGAGATAGAGATAAAGACTCCGAGACCCACGTGATGATGGCGAATATACGAGTAGAACCGACTTTAATCGATAAAGTTAAAGGCTTGCTCAAGCTACTGGACACGGAGCCGATGCGTATGAGGAAGAAAGTACAAGAATGTGCTATCTTAAGCAAGAATCGATGAAGAAGGAATACTTGAATCAACTCGGACTTTGTGTTCCTAACGACCACGATTTAAAGTATAAAATCATGATGGAGACGCACAACACAATCGCTTTGCAATCCATCTTGGGAGTACCAAAATGTATCATGATCTTGACATACATTTTGGTGGGGCAATATGAAGAGGAGATAACGTTGTTTATCTCAAGGTGTTTAACTTGTCAACGAGTCAAGTGAGCATCAAGTACCAAAAGGTCCATCATAAAACACTTGAAATTCCAGAATGGAAGTGGGAACACATTACCATGGATTTCATTCTTGGTCTTCCCAAGGTTTCTCAAGGCATGAGCCTTGAATCTGGGTCATTGTTGATTGATTGACCAAGTCTCGCTCATTTCTTACCTATACGAGAAACTTATACACTTAAACGTCTTGCTCGTATGTACATAAACGAGGTTGTAAGATTGCATGGTATGCCAGTATCCATAGTTTCTGATCGAGACCCAAGATTCAATTCACGATTTTGGGTTAGTTTGCAAAAAGCTATGGGCACGGATTTACGATTTAGTTCGGTGTTGGTCGATTTCGCAATCAATGAATACGTGCAAGTATACACGGTCAACAAGTAATAAAGTGATAAGATAGAGTGTCGATCCCACAGAGAATTCTAATCAATAAATTCCAACTACTAGCACTAAACCAATCCAATTTTATTTAAACAACCATAAACTGTGATTTCTCGAAATATGGAAACTAAATTAAACAATTAAAAAGAGATTGTTCTAAAATAAAGCAAATAAATAAAACTAAGATTTTAATGAATGAATTCAGATAAATAAAGTTTAAGACTTCAATATCCCCAATTATGAACTATAAATCAATCATTCAATTATCCCAATTATTATGCCTACTAATTTGTTAACAGGAATTCTCAAATGCCAAAAGTCCTTTTCCAAGAGATCAATCGACTTCTATTTAATCTAGATTAATCTTGCTATATTCCTATGCAAAACAATTGAATTAAACTCCTTCAATTCCAATTCCTTATATGTTACATGCGGTGAACAGATATTTTCATTCAATTCACAAACCTAATCATTCGCTATGAAAATAACTAAGTCACATGTTATCATGCCCTTCTAACCCTATATTTTCTCTTTCAATTCCTTCTAGAGTAACAAGGTAATTATTGGCCAAATAATTAATCAATAAATACAAGGCAAAATAAACAATTTACTTCGACACAAATAATTGGAATAAATTGAATAACTAATTTATAGTCATAAAAGTTTCAATTGAAATCTTAACGAAAGAAATTAGTTCATAACAGAAATTAAAACAACAATCTTTGAAAAATCATCCTTAAAGAATTACACAAATTGAAATAATGGAGAAGAAGAAACTCTAAGTAAATTCTTCAATCTGTTCTTGATTCCTTACTTAGCCTTCAATTGTGTAGTAGTCCCTTTTAATTCAGCACAATTAGATTTATATACTCTTTACATTGCACCACATTCCTTTTCCAAAACAACCTCTCAACTAGCCTCCATTTAGCAAGTCAAATGAATGGTCAACACGCTACTTTAGTCAATCGAATTTCGACCCAGTAGCCATTGCTACCGGATTAGTACTAAATGTAATCGCCTGCTTACCGTGAAAGCCAAAAATTACCAAAATGCCCTTTAACAGCTTGAAACTCCCAGAATTGCCCCTACAACTCCCAAATCTGCAAAATACAACTAAACGTAGTAAAAATGCTTCTAAAAGACCCGAGAATACATAAATTTAAGCCCAAGTATAACCGATTCATGGGTATATTATCCAATCATCAAATACCCCCAAACTTAAATCGTTGCGTGTCCTCAAGCAACAAAACACAAAACAACACAAAAACTAACAACCACGCAAATGTAAACTATCCATATGTTCTTAATGCCAGCAATCAAATAGCACACCGTATGTCCATTAGGCTTCAGAAAAATCACACAATCATGCTAATACCAAATATTAAGGTAGATCAATAATATCCCAACAATCAATAAATCTAAATCTGTTATAACTGATATCGTGAGTGTGTGTTCAACAACCATGCTGACCATTGAAAAGCAAAATAATGAAAGATAATAAATTTCTTAGCAGGCATCATACAGTGTAAACTCAAGAACTCATCAAATAAACTTGATTCGATTGAAATCAAAAAATTACCAAAGCCCAAGGGTCAAAATGGAATACTTATGCCTTTTTTTTCCTAATGACTATGCACTGTCTTATTCCCTTAGGCTTTCTAGTGTTACCTTAACGAACTTTCGACCAATGACTCCCAAGCCATTAAGACCTTAGGGCGCTAGGTATATAGACAATCCCCTCGGGCTTACTTACTCAAGTAACAAAGGCCACAAAACTAGACAAGCATGCCACTGTTTTTTTTTTGTGAAAGCTTATATACTCCAAATATTTTCCCCCAAACTTGAGTTTATGTCTAAATTCAGTCTTCCCTAGCTATTCAAATTGCTCCTTTATTTCACTAGCATTCATCCTTTAGAAGTCTATTATCTATCCATTTAAACTATCATAGCCAACATGGTCATTTTTCAAAACGTGCTATCCTGATAACATCAGTGTCAAATAGATAAAGAAGTAATTAATGTCAAGAAAATCACCTTACTATCTTAACATTCCACATCAGACTTGTTCATGTAATTTTAATTTCATCATTGGCCCCAAACATACGTAACTAACGAACAGTTGGAATTAACATTCAATCCTAAATGCAACACTTAACCAACAATAAAAACACAAATTAACCACAAACTATTAACAATCTACAACTACAAATAAAAATTAACTACCCCCAACTTATCTAGAGCAATGTCCTCATGCGAAAAATAAAACAAAATAAAATAGAGGACTTCCCTGACGAGCTTGTGCCTCGGGTGGAGCATCATCATCCTCGCTCATCTTTAGATCGGAAGGGGGAAACACAGGCAGAATAGGAGTAGTAGGGAACTGGCTGAGATTAACGCCCGGGAACAGTTGGGCGTTCATGGCATTCTGGGCTGCAAATTGATCAACCAAGTACTTATAGATGACATCCTGACGTTCTGAAAGGCGGACATTCTGAGCTTCGAGATTGTAAAACCATCTGTCAATTTCACGCTGGACCGCTTCAGGAACCACACCACGGTGAGCTGCGGAGGAAGGACCATAAGTAGGTGGAGCTTGAGGTGGTGGAGCTTGTGGAGATTCAACTTGGGGAATTAAAAAACCTAATCCCCTAGGGTGGTTCTCCCCACCAGTCTATACTCTATACCTACTGATCAGTTTGTGATCCAACACCGGCATTGGGGTTTGAATCATCTCATCCGACTTCCATTTGACCCCAAATTTTGCACACAAGACGCAAATAAGAGATGGATGGGGTAAACCTCCTAAGGTTCCTCCTCGTGCAGCACGCAGAATTGATTGCTGAATGACATGACCGACATCTATCTTTAATCCTTGAATTATAGAATACAGCAGGACGACACTCTCCTTGGTAACATGGTTCACATGGGTGCATGGCATAAGTTTGGCGCAGATGAAGGCACACCACGCCTTCCCATATAAACTTAGGTGAGAAAGAGGGAAGGTCATGCTGCCACGTTCATGTAAAGTCCACGTGGTACCCGGTTGACAGAGTTCACGAATTATTTTTTTATAATCGGGCCCTTGACTCACTAGACTGACATGCTCATCATTGTGTCCCTCTAACGGTAGTTGATAGCAGCCGTTGATATCTTCTTCGCCAAACTCCATAGTCTTGCCTCTCACATACACCCCATAGTGGGAGTGTTCGGACACATTGGCGTAAAATTCTTTTCTACTGCAATGACTGCGGGGCCTGGTTGTTCGGTGAGAGTGAACCAATTTCTTTCAATAATCATGACTGCCATGTCCCTATCCTTTGATTGATCGGGTCTCAAACCGCGTTCGGGGACAAGAGAGCGGGTAGCTATGCGGTTATAGCGTTCTTGAGCTGCATCACTGACAAAACTTCGGCTATCAAATTTTGGAGGTGGAGTCGAAGCGGTCCCTAAACCTTCGCCGCGGTAACGCTTTGATGCCATTGAGAAATTTTTGCAAGAATTCGCATTCACATGAATTAGCATTGGACGCAAATGTAGTTTGAATAAATGTACCCATGCCACTACCCCCAAATTTTAAAATATATGTGTATGTTGAGTCCATGGTTGGGTGCGGGGCATGCCACAAAATAGCATGAAATGCATAATTGTACTGATTAGACGCATGTATTATTCAAATTCTACAATTGGCAAAAGAAACACAATATATGCCCAAAAGATGTGTCATATAAAGTATATGATCCCATGTATGCATCAATATAATTTAGCCCCCCCCCCCCCACAATAATGATATAAATGTTTGACAATAGCTTTAGGATACTGGGGTGGCAAGATGACAAGTGAATTCAATGTGTGGCTATGGTGATATGTGCGGCTCTAACCAAGAACACTGAGTCAGGCAAATTATCGAACACCTTATGGGCATCTGAAAAATTGCTTTGAATCACCACCAATTTCCTATCAATTAAAAACCCATATCATGCGCTTACCACATAGGCATGATTTCTCAATCAAAAGTGGACACCATTGCACATGATTCACATGCATGTCATACACGATATTCAAAATCATAAGAATGAAAATTTGCACTATAGATGAAGGAGAATGTGAAGCAAGATGAAAATTAATTTACCATTCTCGCAGGTAAGAAGATGTGGATCCACACAAATTTGAATGCAATGTGATACATACCTTTGATCCAGAGACAGTGAATGAAAAATTCTTTTTAAACTGAAGATCCAATTGGAGATGTGGGATAGCATTAGATAATAAAGAGTTATATAGAAAACAAACTCAACGATCAGTTATCATCTGAAAGTGGGGTATGTGAAGAGGTGAAGACATGTGAAGAAGTTGAACGTAATGGAGTTGAACCGAGCAATTGTTGAAACAAGTAGGATTCTGATTCTCGCTTCAGCGCCGGGGCGCTGCGAATTGGCTGGTGAGGAGCGCCGGGGCGCTATAGTGCATGATCTATTTTTAAGCCCGCCAGTATTTACCGGATAAGAGTGAAATCAATGGCCGGTATTTGCGTGTGTCGATGAGTCGTGACAACCTCTAGTGCCGGGGCGCTGCATGTCCATAGCTTCAAGAACCTCAACCGCCAGGGCGCTGGAAACACGTACAAGTAGAGCGCCGAGACGCTATAGTGCTACTTTGAGCTTGCCCTGCACTAAAATGTGATGCAGAAAATTATTCTACCGTATTCTCTTATGAAATATAAGTAATTCAAATGCTGAAAGTACTAATTAACTGAAACATAATGAAATGAATAAAACAAACTCTTGGGTTGCCTCCCTGTAGCGCTTGGTTTATAGTCGTCAGACGGACTTTACAGTGTTGTTCAATTGTCCAGCGGTTCGGAGAGGTACATGACCGTGGATTGACGTTCGATGGGTCCACTCCAGTAATGTTTAAGTCGTTGACCATTCACTTTAAATTTGCGTTTTGAATTCGGTTCCTCGACTTCGATGTTTCCGTATGGAGCGATAGATATAATCGTGAAAGGTCCCGACCAACGAGATTTCAGTTTCCCAGGAAATAAATGCTATCGTGAGTTGAAAAGAAATACTTGTTGGCCCAGTTCAAATGTCCGATCAAGAATTTTCTTATCATGTCAGGCTTTGACTTTCTCCTTGTAAAGTTTTGCGTTCTCATAAGAATTGAACCGGAATTCGTCCATCTCATTTAATTGCAGTAACCTTTTATCACCCGCTGCTTGTAGATCGAAATTAAGTTTCCGGATGGCCCAGTGTGCACTGTGTTCTAGTTCGACCGGGAGATGACATGCTTTTTTGTACACCATCCTGTAGGGTGACATGCCTATAGGATTCTTATACGCTGTTCGATATGCCCACGGGGAATCATCTCGACGCAAGGACCAATCTTTTCTTAACGGATTTACCACCTTTTCCAGAATTCGCTTGACCTCTCTATTGGAGACTTCTGCTTGACCATTCATTTGGGGATGATACGCGGTAACAATTTTATGACGAACCCCATACTTTATAAGCAATTTAGTGAACTGCTTATTACAGAAATGAGTTCCCTCATCAATTATTATTGCCCTTGGCGTCCCAAATCGTGTGAAGATGTTTTTCTTTAAGAATCGAAGGACAACGTTGGCATCATTCATGGGTAAAGCTGCGGCTTCTACCCATTTGGAAGCATAATCGATCGCCAATAGAATGTATTGATTATTAAAGGAAGATGGGAAAGGTCCCATAAAGTCGATTCCCCATACGTCGAACAGTTCAATCTCTAAAATTGTGTTGAGTGGCATTTCATTACGCTTGGAGATGTTACCTACGCGTTGGCACCGATCACACTTCAGCACATAGAGGTAAGCATCCTTGAATAGAGAAGGCCAGAAAAATCCTGATTGTAACACTTTGGCTGCTGTTCGATCACCGGAATAATGACCTCCGTAATCTGATGAGTGGCAATGTCCTAATATGATGTCCATTTCTTCATGTGGCACACAACGTCTAATTATTTGATCCGCACAAGCCTTAAACAGAAATGGTTCATCCCAATAGTATTTCTTAACATCGTGGAGGAACTTCTTACGTTGCTGTGAGGTCAAATCCGGTGGTAACACCTTAGCAACCACGTAATTCATGAAATCTGCATACCAAGGCAATATTGTTCTTACTTGGAGGAGATGTTCATCCGAAAATTTCTCATTGATCATGACGTTGTCTTTTTGCTGGACGTCTGCATTTTCTAGCCGGGAAAGATGATCCAGCACCTGATTCTTTGTACCTTTTCTATCTCGGATCTCCAAATCAAATTCTTGCAGCAACAATACCCACTGTATTAACCGCGATTTGGCATGCTTCATCTCTATCAAATACTTAATGGCAGAATGATCAGTATAAATGATTACCTTGGTCCCAATGAGATATGCTTTGAATTTGTCGAAGGTAAACACAACTGCAAGTAATTCTTTTTCGGTGGTTGTGTAGTTCAACTGGGCATCCGTCAACGTCTTGTTGGAGTAGTAGATAGTGTGAAAAATCTTGTCGTGACGTTGTCCCAACACTGCTCCAACTGCGTAGTCACTGGCGTCGCATATCAATTCGAACGGTAAAGACCAATCGGGTGCCACTATAATTGGCGCTGAGACCAATTTCTTTTTTAATACTTCAAATGCCTCGATACATGACTGATCCATCTTGAAAGGCACATCTTTCTCCAATAGGGAACATAAGGGTTTCAAAATTTTTGAAAAGTCTTTAATGAAGCGTCTGTAGAAACCCGCATGTCCTAAGAAGCTCCGTATTCCTTTCACCGATGATGGAGGAGGTAGTTTCTTAATCGTCTAAATCTTCTCTTTGTCCAACTCTAACCCTGCTGCAGAAACCTTATGCCCCAAAATAATCTCTTCTTTCACCATAAAGTGACATTTTTCCCAGTTAAGGACCAGGTTAGTCTCCACGCATCGATTCAACACCAGAATTAGATTTTTCAAACATAAGTCAAAACTATCACCGAACACGAAAAAATCATCCATAAATACCTCCAAATTATGTTCAACCATATCTGAGAAGATCGCCATCATGCACCGTTGAAAGGTTGTCGGCGCATTACATAAACCAAAGGACATATGACGGAATACAAACGTACCATATGGACATGTGAATGTGGTTTTCTCTTGATCCTCCGGAGCTTTGACAATTTGATTGTATCCGAAATATCCATCCAAGAGACAATAAAACTGATGTCCCGCTAACCTATCCAACATCTGATCAATGAACGGCAAGGGGAAATGATCCTTACGTGTAGCTTTATTCAGCTTGCGGTAGTCCATACATACTCTCCATCCTGTAACGGTTCTAGTAGGGATGAGCTCATTAGCTTCATTCTTCACCACTGTCATACCCCTTTCTTTGGTACGCGACCGTATGTGACTCACCCACGACCGCCTAAGATTGGGTAAATAATGCCGGCATCTAACTATTTTATGATCTATTTTTTCACCACATCCTTCATAATAGGGTTTAGCCTTCTTTGCAGTTCAATGGTTGGTTTTGCACCTTCTTCCATTAAAATCTTATGCATACAGAATGATGGACTAATTCTTCGAATATCCGCTATAGTCCACCCAATTGCTGTTTTGAACTCTCGCAAGACCCGTAGCAGTTTCTCCTTTTGCGTGTCAGTTAACTCAGTCGAAACAATAACTGGTAGGGTGGCATCTTTTCCCAAGTAGGCATACTGCAGATGGGGTGGTAGTGGTTTTAGTTCCAACACCAGTGGCTCTTCTATCGAGGGTTTACACTTTTTACCTTCCGTTTCGAGCCTATCAAGGGTGTCGAATGGTTGATTACTTTTTCGAAAGAAAGATGATGTATCAAGCCATTTGACATATTCAACGTCATCTTCGATACCATCTTCGTCCACCCCGAGCAAAATGGATTCTAGCGAGTCCTCTGAATAATTTCCATGGATCTTGTGATTAACCAATTCATCCATGATGTCCACCCGCAAACATTCACCTTTTTCTTTCAGATAAGACATTGACTTAAAAACATTAGAGGTGACCTGTTGATCTTCAACTTGCATTGTCAATTCCCCTTTTTGCACATCAATCAAAGTTCTACCTGTTGCCAAGAATGGTCGCCCAAGAATAATTGGGATTTCGCTATCCACTTCACAATCCAAGATGAAGAAATTCGCGGGGAAGATGAATTTATCCACTTTAACTAACACGTCTTCAACTATACCTCGTGGATATGTAACAGACCGATCCGCCAACTGCAAACTAACATTTTTTTTATCTTGGTGCTTGGAGTCCAAACTGACTGTAGACAGATAGTGGCATCAAATTTATACTAGCCCCCAAATCACATAGTGCTCGTCCCGAAAACTGGTTTCCAATTTTATATGGAATAGTAAAGCTACCTGGATCCTTGAGCTTTGGGGGTAACTTATTCAGAATGATCGCGCTGCACTCTTTGGTCAACGCCACTATCTCAAACTCGCCCAATTTTCTCTTTCTCGACAAAACCTCCTTCATAAACTTAGCGTAACTCGGCATTTGTTCCAAGGCTTCGGCAAAGGGAATGTTGATGTGCAGTTTTTTGAAAATATCCAAGAATCTTGAAAACTTCTTATCTAGCTTGGATTTCTAAAATCTCTGTGGATACGGTATGGGAGGCATTGCTATAGGTGGTTCCGGCGCTTTTTGCTCTATAGTTTCATCTTGACATTTTACGGGTTCCACCACTCCTTCTATTTCATCAGTTGTGTTGTCCCTCTTTTCCTTATCCTTAACTGTCTCTTGCAAATCCCTTCCACTGCATAAAGTCACGGCCTTGCAATCCTCATCTCTACCCGGATTTATATCTGTATCACTAGGGAGTGTTCCATGTGGATGGTTGTTCAATGCATGTGCTATCTGCCCCAATTGATTTTCCAGATTCTTTATCGACGCACCTTGGGTTTTCACATTCATATCTACCTGATTCAATAGCTTGTCTTATTCCTCGTTCTTTTTGTCAGTAGCCCTAATGAATTTTTCCAAGGCTTCCTCCCAACCCGATTTCTTCTCTGGTTGTTGTTGAGTCTGATTTTGAAATCTGGATGTGTTTTGTTGTCTAGGTGCTTGAGCTTGAGCTTGATTGTTACTCTATGAAAATCCCGGATGATTTCTCCAACCCGGATTATATGTGTTTTGGTTCGGATACGGTTGGGTAGATCGACTATAGCTCCCTACGAACTGAGCTAATTCAGAATTTATGGCACACTGATCTGTAGCATGACCCCCAACACATAATTCACAAACCATTGCTACCTGCTGTGTGGATGGTGGACTCCATGTTTCCATTTTCTTAGCTATTGCGGCCACTTGTGCTGCTAATGCTGTCATAGGATCCACTTCAAACTTTCCCGGTGTTTTAGGAGGGTTAGACCTAGTCATGGGCCACTGATAGTTGTTATTGGCCATTGTCTCTAACAACTGATATGTCTCATCAAAATTCTTAGACATGATCGCTCCCCCTGCTGCCGCATCAATACTGGCCCTAGTGGTTGCGTGCAACCCATCACAAAATATCCCAACCTGCATCCACTGCAGAATTTTGTGATGTGGGCATTTCCGAAGCATGTCTTTGAATCTTTCCCACGCCTCATATAGCGATTCTGAGTCGAACTGTGCAAAGGTGTGAATATCGTTCCGTAGTTTTGCCGACTTCACTGGTGGGAAAAACTTCGCTAGAAATTTTTGGGCTAAGTCGTCCCAAGCTGTGATTGAACCAGGAGGCAAAGAATGTAACCAACTTCGCGCTTTATCTTTTAAGGTAAACGGGAACATCCTCAACCCTACAATATCTTCCGACACATTGTTAAATTTGAAGGTGTCACAAACTTCAAACAAACTCAAGATATTCTCATTAGGATCATCTATCGAACTACCCCCAAATTGGCATGTATTCTGTAACATCTGAATTGTTCCCGGTTTGATCTCGAAGCTATTTGCATTGATTGCCAGTCTCCTAATACTTGACTGTATATCCGTGACATTTGGCATGGCATAATCCCTAAGCGATTTCTGTTCGTCCCCTGCCATGTTCACTGGAATTTCTTATTCCGCCAGATTTTCTTCCACAGGTGACACTACACTAGTCAACTGTAATTTCCAGAACTTCCTTTCAATATCGTCTATATAAGGAAAAAGTTCCTTTTCAGCCCTTGATCTAGTGTGCATACACTCGCAAAGAATTCCTGCAAATACAAGAAGAAAAATAAATAACGTTTAAATTAAGACCGAATTGATTATAACTAATATGGAACTAATATTAATAAAGAATTCCCCAGCAACGACGCCAAAAACTTGTTGGTCGATTTTGCAATCAATGAATACGTTCAAGTATACACGGTTAACAAGTAATAAAGTGATAAGATAGAGTGTCGATCCCACAGAGAATTCTAATCAATAAATTCCAACTACTAGCACTAAACCAATCCAATTTTATTTAAACAACCATAAACTGTGATTTCTCGAAATATGGAAACTAAATTAAACAATTAAAAAGAGATTGTTCTAAAATAAAGCAAATAAATAAAACTAAGATTTTAATGAATGAATTCAGATAAATAAAGATTATGACTTCAATATCCCCAATTATGAACTATAAATCAATCATTCAATTATCCCAATTATTATGTCTACTGATTTGTTAACAGGAATTCTCAAATGGAAAAAGTCCTTTTCCAAGAGATCAATCGACTTCTGCTTAATCCAGATTAATCTTGTTATATTCCTATGCAAAACAATTGAATTAAACTCCTTCAATTCCAATTCCTTATGTGTTACATGCGGTGAACAGATATTTCCATTCAATTCACAAACCTAATCATTCGCTATGCAAATAACTAAGTCACATGTTATCATGCCCAGTTCTAACCCGAGATTTTCTCTTTCAATTCCTTCTAGAGTAACAAGGCAATTATTGGCCAAATAATTAATCAATAAATGCAAGGCAAAATAAATAATTCACTTCGACATAAATAATTGGAATAAATTGAATAACTAATTTATAGCCATAAAAGGTTCAATTGATATCTTAACGAAAGAAATTAGTTCATAGCAGAAATTAAAACCAACAATCTTTGAAAAATCATTCTTAAAGAATTACACAAATTGAAAGAATGGAGAAGAAGAAACTCTAAGTAAAATCTTCAATCTGTTCTTGATTCCTTGCTTAGCCTTCAATTGTGTAGTAGTCCCTTTTAATTCAGCACAATTAGATTTATATACTCTTTACATTGCACCACATTCCTTTTCCAAAACAACCTCTCAACTAGCCTCCACTTAGCAAGTCAAACGAATAGTAAACACGCGCTCTGGTCAACTAAAACCCCGACCCAGCGCTCCGGCGTTGTAAATTCGAAAATTACCAAAATGCCTTTTTACAGCTTGAAACTCCCAGAATTGCCCCTACAGCTCCCAAATCTGCAAAATACAACTAAACACAGTAAAAATGCTTCTAAAAGACCTGAGAATACACAAATTTAAGCCCAAGTATAACCAATTCATGGTTATATTACCCAATCATCATTCGACATATCATCCTCAGACGGACGGACAATTAGATAGGACTATTCAAACTCTTGTAGATTTATTAAGACTCTGTGTCCTTGACTTCAAGGGAAGTTGGAACAAGTTCTTACCATTGGTGGAGTTTTCCTACAACAATAGTTATCAAGCAAGTATTGACATGGCTCCATTCGAAGCGTTGTATGGAAGAAAGTGTCGCTCTCGATTATCTTTGGGATTAGGTGGGTGAAGCAACGTTGTTGGGACCGGGAGTTAAATACGTATGACTACGGAAAAGATTAAAACGATCCCAAGAACGTATAAAAACCTCACAAGATCGACAAAAGAGTTATCTTGATCTTCATCGAAAGGACGAGAATTGATATCGAGATCATGTGTTGTTACGTGTTGCTCCATGGAAAGGAGTTACGAGATTTGGAAAGAGAGAAAAGCTCAATCCTCGATTCATTGGCCCATTTTTAATCCTTGATCGAGTAGGAACGGTGGCGTATAGACTCGCTTTACCGCCAAGTATGTCTCGTGTTCATAACGTTTTTCATATATCCACGCTACGTAAATATGTGGAAGACCCGAACCACATTATTGAGTTAGAACCGGACGAAATAGCGAAAGATTTGACGTATGAAGAGGTCCCTGTTCAAATCTTGGATAAGAAAGAACATATTCTACGCTCCAAGGTTATACCTCAAGTCAAAGGTTTGTGGAGAAACCACGATGTTGAGAAAATGACCTGGAGGTTAGAATCTGAAATGAAATCAATATATCCTTACCTCTTCGACATACCAGGTATATAACCTAATTTCGAGGGCGAAATTTCATAAGAAAGGGAGGTTGTAAGACCCCAACTTTTTTTTAATAAAGATGATTTTTCTATGAATATCATTTTTAAATATTATGGAATGAATTTGATATAATGTTATAGTTGTGGGTAAATTTATAAATTTTTCAAAGTACGCAAGTTGTTATATAATATTCGATTAGTCGGGGAATATTCGTTTTAACAGGGAATATTCGTACGACGGCATAATCATTGGTGGACCCCACAATGAAATTATTGTCGGATTGAGAAAATGACAAAAATATTTTATGAAAATAACGGCGGAAGTTTTACCGTTAACTGTTGAAACACCCGATGTTAAAAGTACAGCCCGTTCAGCAAAGACGTACTTTAAAATCAAGTTAAAATATAAATTATTTTAAGTTAGTATCGATAAGTGAAAGTGTTGGAACCAAGTCCCTCTTAATTTAATGATAAAATAACTACTCGGTTTTGGGTGTAACAGGTCTTGGTCGTGCCAAAGGCAAGAATGTTAAGATTTCAGCTAAAAACTAGCACACAAAAAAAAGAAAAATTGTTCGTCGAAAATTAAGTTAACAAGTTACGAAGATGTTAACCGATAAAATCAAATATAAAGATTATTAAAAACAATATTAATAAAAAATACATTGTGACGCCCCCAAAATTAGGTATACGTCACCCATCTTGGTCGCCACTTATACATGGTACATAAATTCAAATACAAACTTAATTATACATCCGTCAGCAGAATAACATCGACAATACATAAACTAAGAGTTCTAATAGGAATATTGTCATTTAGACAATATCCATACTCAAGAGTCCTCATTACATTTATTGTCACACTATTTAATGTAATAGTGAGGACTACTAATGCTATCTTCGGGACCATCACTCTTTTCCCCGACTCGTCGTCCAAATTTATATTCTCATTTCTCAAGAGAACAATGAAAGAAAGGGTGAGCTCAACTAGCCCAAAGAAGAAATATTATGACTAAGATAATGCGTAATAAATTATCATTAGCCTTCAACAATGTTAAACCGATAAAATACAATAGACAACCGCTTTTAAGCTGCGTGAATGTGCAATCCATTAAAAGAGTCAAGTAGAAAATAATGTCTACTATCTTTTAGGTTTTTATCAATTTTTATCACTAAGACTCAGTTTAATGAATAAACCACAATATCTAATCATCCCTGTATCACGGTCAAGGATTTTCATCAAATTATCAATGGTCATGACTATACCGAATCACCCCTGGTCATAATCATACCAAAAACTATCCATCACTACATTACAGGCCACTAAGGACTTTTGTCACATCATTTATATCAAGTCATGATTATACCGAATGAACCCTGGTCATAATCATACTAAGTTCATCTATGCACGTAAGCCAAAGATAACTTTCAACATAATATAAACATGAGGATGATGACAATGATATAAGAATTCAATAAAACAAGTTCAAGAATTAATTTCTCTAGGATTTATTAACGTCCAAATTGTCAACAAGATATCTTTGTTTTGTAGAGTAAAATTCAAGAATGATCGGAAGAATATTTCCATGAAAAGATCTTGGATGAAACGCAAATATCAAGGATATTCTACTAATTTCATGGAGTATAAAATCAAAGTTTTAACCAACCGGGTATAATAAAGAATGGAATAACAAAAGAAATCACCACGCACGCGGTACTTAGCATGATGCGAGTTATTCCAACGAGAATAAGAATAACGGAACCAGTCGTGAAATTCACAAGCGGGATGATCCAACGTAATAATAAATGCTTTGAATAATAATAAACAATGGAACCAGTCCTGTAAAACACACGCACGAGGATATTCCAAATGAATAATAAATGCGAAATAATAAACAATGGAACCGAATCCGGTCCTGTAAAAAACACAGATAGGATATTCCAAATGAATAATAAAAAGAATGGAATAACGTAAGAAGATCACCAAGTATAGGGGATTCAGCAGTATATAAAGTTATTCCAATGCCAGAATAAATAAGAATGGAATAATATAAGGATTTCACCAAGTATAGGTACGCCATGTATCTGAGGTTATGTATAGGGTATGCTACTTTTACAAAGTTATTCCAACGAAATAATAATGAATGGAATAACGTGTTCTCTTCATGAATAAGAAAAAGAATTACACCCCTTACTTGCACAACAAATAATATCCCTTCTTGTAAAAGACCTTTGGATATCAAAGTAGTGAAGTACCAAAATACTCTTCTTCTTTCTCTATATAGATTTTCTCTCTAAGCTTCTTTCTATAATTTCTCTCTCAGAGTTTGATGAATTAAGTAAGAAAATAATGAAGGAATGAGCTTCATTTATAGGAAAATAGAATGCATAGTAATTAATCCATGAATCTGTCCAGATTGATTTACTTTAATCGACGGTCCATATTTAAAGCAAAATCTTTTAAATAAAATATCATATATTCTATTTATATAAAAACATTTTACTATGCAAACACTATACAACACTATGCAAAACACTATACAACACTACGCATAATAAAATATAATATATTCTATTTATAAAATAACTTTAATAAAGTATTTTGTTTTATATAAAAGATGTTTACTTTTTATTACGTTAATAATACGAATAAAACAAAACGTCATTATCGCTATAATAATTCATATTATTAATCGACAATAATGGAATCAAACCGAGTGACTTCTCACATAAGCATCGATAATCAATACCGGTAATATTTCTTTATGCAAACACACGCGTATTCTTTGTACTTTACTACTGAAAGTAGTTCAACAAGATCAATAACGGTAAAACTTCCGCCGTTATTTCAATAAAATATTTTTTCGTTTTCTCAATCCAACAATAATTACATTGTGGGGTCCACCAATGATTGAGCCTTTTATGCGAATATTCCCTCGCTAAACCGAATATTCCCCGACCAATCGAATTTAATATAACCACTGCATACTTTGCAAAATTTATAAATACTACCCACAACTATAATATTATCTCAAATTCACACCATAATATTAAAAATTATTTCGACAAAATTTAAATCTTTATTGATAAAATCTGGGGTCTCACATACATTGATTCAATATTACATCGTAACAATCATCCACATTTCGATTTATCATATATGATTTGACTGAGCGCATTTGATTTGCACTTTTGAAATGGTATAGAGGGATCATGTTAGCATGAAGTTATTTTTTTGAAGTTGGTCATTGACCCGATAGAATCTTGACACACATTAAACCTCGTCTGCGCATGTCGATTCTATCATTCAATCAATTAACTTACCTTAAAAATAAACTTCATACAAATTATTTCGTATAGAGCTAGTTTGTACCCCAAATACGTAAATCTTAGTCTTGATAGCTCAGAGACACCTCACTAAGACCCAAAGGAGCACCTTCCATAAACTGGGATTGAGAAACTTACTGCATGACGGTATTTGAAGCTTAGGACGGTTCGTATATTAGAATGTGAATATCGTGATACGTATATCCAAAATTTTTTTAAATAAAAGGAATTTCCTTTATTTATTATTTTGAAATAGTAAGGGTTGATTTGATTAATGTGGATAGTTAAGGGTTAAATACGCAAAATATTTCAAAATAAGCAAGTGGTTATAAAATATTCATTTTGTCGGGGAATATTCGTTTGGTGGTGGAATATTAAATCTTTGTCGGGGAATATTAAATGCGACAGTACGCAACCATGTGTAGGGCCCCATAACTTGAGCGATTGGATGAGGAAAAGCGACAAATATAAGTTGTTTAAAAATAACAGGCGTAATTATTCTGAATTATCTTGTTGGAATACACGGTGGTTAAAACACACTAATCTGCGTTGTTGAGCAATAGCACCGCGGTATTGCATCAATTATTGATTCTTACGTGAAGAAGGCACTTTTCGATAATTGTTCTGATAATTCTTTATTCAATATTTTATTTTATTGATTCAATAATTCTTTGCGTTGGTATTTTATATTATTCTTTGTTTCAATAATTATCAACTTTATCATGATATTTCCGTTATCGGATCAATAATTCATATTATTTGAATAATATTATTAGATAACATTATTGGCAATGTCTAGAAAGTTACATCAAGGAGAGGTTTGGTCACCTAATTGCGGCCGATGAGAGGAGAAATCCTTATCGGAAAGCCCCTCTTTCACAGGAACGACTGGTTTGTCATAAATGTGATTACGTAATATTATTTGTGAATAATTAATTATTGATTCATATGATAAGAAATATTTATTTTATATGAATATAAATGATGGATTTATTTATGTGGTTATTAATGAAGGAATTAATCTTTGAGATGTTTTATTTGCATTTTGTCCGGATTGGAGGTATTAAAAAATCAAATCGGTGTTATTACTGACTTTATTGTGTGATTTATAATATTTAATCCGACCGTTGGATCGTTGTAATTTTTGGATATGTTATACATATATAAGTTGAGTATATGTCCACAAATTTTGAGCGAATTAAAGATGAGCGATAATTTATTATGAATTTTAAGAGGTGGTGATTCGGAGAAATTAGGTTATAAATGATTTTGGTGGAAAATTCTAGAATTGGTGGGCCCCACTTTTGGTTGGTGAGAAATGTGCTCAATTGAATTTTCAAATGTGGTGGGTGGGAATAGTAGCGAGTAAAGCCATCGAGTTGCGAGTTAAATCCGCTTGACGTCTTAACATTTTCCTATAAATAGAGGGCTAAGTTAGAATTGAAAATCACACCGAAACAAAGTTTTCTCTCTTTCTCTCTATATTATTGAGTATTTTGTGAGTATTTAGATACTTTGAGAGTTCTTTATTGAGAACAAGTTTCATTCAACATCACTTGAGCCTTTCCTTAGAAATCTTGATTCTTTGAGGTAAGGGATATTATTTTTTTCTCAGAATGATATTATTTCTTGATATCATTATCTTTGAAATATTGGTTGGAACTTTTTATCAAATTTGGAACTTTTTCATGTCGGGTTACTATTCATGATTTACTTATTCACGAGTTCTATTCATGAGTTCTTATTCACGAGTTCTTATTCATGAGTACTATTCATGTAAGCGTGAAGATGTTTTTGTGGAATTTCTATCTTTTGGTGTGTGAGATTCTTATTCACGTGTCTGCACTATTCACTATTCATTCATAAAAAATAAAATTTCTTCTTTTAAGTCCAAAATATCTATTACGGATACTAGCTTTGATTGTATCCATGTTTTGATCATTCTTGAATTTTACACCACTATGATTATTTTTTTGAGGTATTGTTGGACATGGATAAAACAAAGTCTGAATCCTTAATCCTTAATCCTTGTCATTTTGTTTCCTTTGGATTCGTTCTTTAAAAATATTTTCATCATCCTCGGTCTTAAATGATGATATTATTGAATATCTTTGGCTGTAGTGCAAAGATGAATGATTTCTGAAGAATATCTTTGGCACCAGTGCAAAGATGAGCAGATGAATATCTTTGGCCTGTTGATGATGAACATGGCCAGATTGATGAATATCTTTGGCTTTTAGTGCAAAGATGAATATTTGATTTGAGATGAATATTGATTGATGTTACGAGGATAAAATATTGATGATGGACATTAAATTCAAAGATTATAGTAGATTTCATTCTCTACGTAACTCTTACATGAATTATTATTTCATTTGCGAATATTGATCTGAAACTTGTTGTACATTGTATTCTATCGATTTTTCCTGTTGGAGACTAACGATAATTTGTTGTATATTATCTTAGTCATAGTATTCTTCTTGGGCTAGTTGAGCTCACCCTTTTCCTTGTTGTTCCATTTTTCTTCTCGGGAGGCGAGAATGTAAGCGAGTCTTAGTCGGGTATGGAATGAAGGTTTTAGAAAGGATTGTTTAGTAGTCCTCACCATTTTTGTAAAATAATGTATCAATAAATGTGATGAGGATTTATTTGAGTATAGATGTATAGAAGATAATATTTGTATTTAAACTCACAGTTTTTGTTGTAATAATAAAGTTGTAGTTTGTTTTTTGTACCATGTATTTGGCGACTTTCGGAATGGGTGTGGTGTATACCTATTTTGGGGCGTCACGGTTGTTATCGAGCTTAGGGATATGATCTCTGGCGGAGATCGGGGAATAGAACTAGGAGGGAGAGCGAGTAAATCCTTGTTGAGTGTGTCCTACCTAAGCTTATTTGTTAGTTAGTCGATATATAGGGATATTATGTGATATATTGATTTCCTTAATTAACCCTTATTTTATGACGATGTTTGAGAATGTCGATGAGAATATTAATAGTGGAGTAAATGAGACCGTGGAGATGCCTGTCTTCACCAACGAGGAGAGCGTGCAACAAGTGGCAATGTTCCTCTGTGAAACAACACCACCGAGCAAATGAGGAGCGAGGGATGTTTAGAAGTTTTTTGCGATTCATGCAAAATCGAGACGAGGAGACTTCGTGTTCAAAATACTGAGGAGAAATGATAGCAATTCACGGGTTGTCACAAATGCAAGCGTTTCAAAGTTGGGACCACGAAATTTAAGGGGAAAGCGAGATCCGATCATGCGGCGAAACATGGGTCAAGCAAATTACCAAGATATTCGATGTCTTGGGATGCACGAGAAACGAAGGTTCCATTCGCTACTTTCATGTTCCGTGGCGAAAGGACTCTTTGGTGGGAGTCTCGTGAAGCGTACCCATCCAGTACAAGACTTCGGCGTGTCATGGGAGACATTTCAGAAGCAGTTCAATGACAAAGTACTTCCCAAAAGTATTCGTCGTATGAAGGAAGTGGAGTTTATTAGACTAGAGCGAAATAACATGATGGTGTCCCAAAGACGAGGCGAAGTTCGGCGGAGTTATCCGAGTTCGCACCTCATTTGGTGGAGAATGAGGAACGTATGATGCGGATGTTTCTTAGAGGTTTGAAACCCGCGTACGTCGATATCTCATTTCTCATAAATTTTCTCTCTATTCGGATGTTGTCAGCGAGGCTCGATTGTTAGGCGAGAGATAACGAAATACGTTCAACCGAGGGACCATAACGAGGATCATCTAGAAGATAAAGAGCGATTATCGAATAACGATAACCGGCGGAGAAAGAAGAATACTGACAAAAGCGGTTACCACTGGTGGTAATCGTGGCCATGAAAAATAGAAGAAAGCGAGTCGGAGGAGATTTTAAAAGAGAGATTCAACAACGACCATGTGAAGGCGTCGGCCAAGAAGGCTGGTTCCAGGAGGAGAAAGACCATCGGTCGTATGTTACAAATCTGGGAAGAGGGACATATCATTGGCGCCCCCACAAGTTTAGGTATGCTATAATTATGGAAAAGAAGGACATATCGCTCGAGATTATGCGATATGCGAAACCTAGTTCAATGAGGAATGGTGACTCAAAAGATGTCGAAAAAAGTCAAAGTCAACGATTCTTGGAAGAGCGTTTATCGTGGCCAAATCAAAATCGAGGAACGAGCGAAGTTAGCTTAGGTTAGTTAATTATAAATTCTTGCGAAGTATATACCTTACTAGATATCGGTTCTACCCATTCTTTTATCTCTCTTTACTTTGCGCTCAACGTTTGAACTTGACTACGGAGAAATTAGACTTTGACCTATTTATGGAGACTCAGTTAGGAGAAACTTTCATTACATCCGTTGTTTAGAAATCTTGCTTGATTCGAGTTGGCACTATCACATTACACATTAACCTTATTTTTATAGAGATATTTGCTTTTGATGTGATTTTAAGGTTAACTACTCATCATGCCGAAATTGATTACTTTTCGTAAGGTTGTTAGTTTTCATATTCTAACTAACTTTTGTTATTCAATTCAAGCAACCAAACCATTGAAGTCAAACTCTTTCATATTAAGCCATAAAGCCATTCGTTTATTGAAAAGCGGATGTCAAGCTTTTCTTAGCCATGTCATGGACTTGAACAAAAATAAGTCGATTTGAATGATATTTACATTGTTAGTAAATTTCTGGCGTGTTTCTAAAGAATTTCTTGGCTTACTCCCAAAACGATATTAAATTTTGTATCGACTTTGAACCCGGTACAAAACTCATTTCTAAAATCTCATATCGAATGGCTCTATTGAACTTGAGGAGTTAAAAATTCAACTATAAATTTGGTATCTGAGCCTTTATCTTGTGACTTCCTTTGTGGAATTCACTAAGCGAGACTCTCTGTAGGGGCGTCGTATTAGATGCGATAGTAAAGCGATAGGTGTCATTGTGACGTCTTATCCAAGATTGGGATATAGTCACGGTTGAGAAACAACCTAAGTCGATGTCGAAATACGTAGCTTTCTAAGCTTAGTTGGTTATTATCGGAGATTCGTTGAAGGATATTCTCGAATCGCTATTCCATTATCGCAATGGTGACTCGTAGAGATACAAAATTCGAATGGAGCGAGGAATGTGGGAAGAGCTTGAAGAACTTCGAGAGAGACTCATTTCAAAGACATGTTACGACCATGCCATCTGGAAAAGCGAGCGTGGTAGGTGGCGTGTTGAGTAGAAGATCGTATCTGAAATCTGAGTACGATATTATCAAAGACTCATTTCGTATAATTTACAAATAATAGAGATGGAGATGAAAACTCTAGGTACCCACGTGATGATATCTGAGTATAATCGACTTTAATCGATAAAGTTAAAATTTGCTCGAGCCCTTGAGGCGGAGTGATGCGTATGAAGAAGAAAGTACAAGAAGGAGCTATTTTGGGCGAGAATTGATGAAGAAGGAATACTTGAGTCCACTCTAGACTTTGTGTTCTAACGACTCGATTTGAAGAACAAGATTATGATGGAGCACACAATACACCATTTGCAATCCATCCTGGAAGTACTAAAATGTATCGTGATCTTGACATACATTTTGGTGGAACAATATGAAGAGAGAGATTGCAAAGTTTATCTCAATGTGTTTAACTTGTCAGCGTGTAAAGGCGGAGCATCTAGTACCTAAGGGTCCTTTGCAACCACTTGAGATTCCGGAATGGAAGTGGGAACACATTACCATGGATTTAAGTTCTGGGTCTTCCTCTACGGTTTCTCAAGGCATCAATCTTATTTGGGTTATTGTTGATAGATTAACCAAATCTGCTCATTTCTTGCCGTCTGGAGACTTATTCCTTGAGCGTCTTGCTAGTATGTACGTAAATGAGATTGTGAGGTTGCATGGCATGCTGTATCCATAGTTTTGGATCGTGACCCAAGATTCACTTCAAGATTTTGGGTTAGCTTGCAAAAAGCTATGGGCGCAGTTTTTGATTTAGTTGACATACCATCCCCAAAGCGGACGGACAATCGAGAGAGGACTATTCAAACTCTTGAAGATATATTAAGACTACGTGTCCTAGACTTCAAGGGTAGTTGGGATAAGTATTTACCATTGGTGGAATTCTCCTACAACAACAGTTATCGAGCAAGTATAGGTGTAGCTCCATTTGAAGCATTATATGGACGAAAATGTCGTTCTCCGATATGTTGGGATGAGGTGGGTGAAGCAACATTGTTGGGACCCGAGAGTTAAAATACGATATGACTCTCAAAAAGATCCAAATGATTCGACAACATATACAAAGCGGCACAAGATCGACAAAAGAGTTATGCGGATCTTCATCGAAAGGGCGTGGAATTTAGTGTAAGGGATCATGTATTATTGCGAGTTGCTCCATGGAAGGGAGTTACAAGATTTGGGAAGAGAGGAAAGCTCGATCCACGATTTATTGGTCCATTTCAAATTCTTGGCCGAGTAGGAAATGTAACCTATAAACTTGCGTTACCTCAAAGTATGTCTCGTGTTCATAATGTGTTTCACATATCGTGCTTCGTAAATATGTGAAAGAACCGAATCACGTTATAGAATTAGAACCGGACGAGATAGCGAGAAGACTTAACGTATGAGGAGGTACTGTCGAAGATTTTGGATAGGAAGGAGCATGTCCTACAGCCTTGAAAGGTCATACCACAAGTTAAAGTTTTGTGGAGGAATCATGCTATAGAGGAAATGACACAGGGAATTGGAAAGCGGAAATGAAAGCGAGGTATCCTCACCTTTTGAAACACACAGTGCGTCGTCGTCGATTTAGAGGATGAAATTTCATAAGGAGGGAGGTTGTAAGACCCAGAATTTTTTTTAAATAAAAGGAATTTCCTTTATTTATTATTTTGAAATAGTAAGGGTTGATTTGATTAATGTGGATAGTTAAGGGTTAAATCATAAATATTTCAAAATAAGCAAGTGGTTATAAAATATTCATTTTTGTCGGGGAATATTAGTTTGGTCGTGGAATATTAAATGCTTGTCGGGAATATTTAAATGCTGACCAGTAGCGACCATGTGTGAGCCCATGTGAGCGATTGGATGAGGAAAACGACAAATATAAGTTGTTTAAAAATAACGGCGTAATTATTACTGATTAATCTTTGTTGGAATACCCGGTGGTTAAAACACACTAATACTGCGTTGTTGAGCGATAGCACGCAGTATTGCATCAATTATTGATTCTTACGTGAAGAAGCCTTTACTCGATAATTATTCTGATAATTCTTGTTCGATATTTTATTTTATTGATTCAATAATTCTTTGCGTTGGTATTTTATATTATTCTTTGTTTCATAATTATCAACTTTAAGTATTTCCCATTATCGGATCAATAATTCATATTATTTGAATAATATTATTAGATAACATTATTGGCAATGTCTAGAAAGTTACATCTAAGGAGAGGTTTGGTCACCTAATTGCGCTTGATGAGGAGAAATCCTTATCGAAAAGCCCCTCTTTCACGGGAACAACTGGTTGTCATAAATGTGATTACGTAATATTATTTGTGAATAATTAATTATTGATTCATATGATAAAAGAAATATTTATTTTATATGAATATAAATGATGGATTTATTTATGTGGTTATTAATAAAGGAATTAATCTTTGAGATGTTTTATTTGTATTTTTAGCCGGATTGGAGGTATTAAAAAATCAAATCGGTATTATTACGACTTTATTGTGTGAGTTATAATATTTAATCCGATAGTTGGATCGTTGTAATTTTGGATATATTATACATATATAAGTTGAGTATATGTCCACAAATTTTGAACCGAATTAAAGATGAGCGTATAATTTATTATGAATTTTAAGAGGTGGTGATTCGAAATTAGGTTATAAATAATTTTGGTGGAAAATTCTAGAATTGAGTGGGCCCCACTTTTGGTTGGTGAAAAATGTGCTCAATTGAATTTTCAAATGTGGTGGGTGGGAATAGTAGCGAGTAAAAGCCATCGAGTTCTTGAGTTAAAATGCCTTGGGTGTTTAACATTTTCTATAAATAGAGGCTAAGTTAGAATTGAAAATCACACGAAACAAAGTTTTCTCTCTTTCTCTCTATATTATTGGCGTATTTTGTGAGTATTTAGATACTTTGAGAGTTCTTTGTTGAACAAGTTTCATTCACATCACTTGAGCCTTTCCTTAAAATCTTGATTCTTTGAGGTTAGGGATATTATTTTTTTCTAAGTAATGATATTATTTCTTGATATCATTATCTTTGAAATGTAAGACCAAATTTTTTAAATAAAAGGAATTTCCTTTATTTATTATTTTGAAATAGTAAGGGTTGATTTGATTAATGTGGATAGTTAAGGGTTAAATCATGAAATTTCAAAATAAGCAGTGGTTATAAAATATTCATTGTTGTCGGGGAATATTAGTTTGGTGGTGGAATATTAAATCTTTGTCGGAATATTAATATTAAATGCAATGACCAGCGACCATGTGTGGGCCCCATAGCGGAAGCGATTGGATGAGGAAAGCGACAAATATAAGTTGGTTAAAAATAGCGGGCGTAGTTATTCTGAATTAAGGCATTGGAATACCGGTGGTTAAAATCTGATGTCTGGCGTGGTTGCCTGCGATGGCACGCACGGTATTACGCATGTTGTTGAATTATTGATCCTTACGTGAAAGGCCTTACTCAATAATTTTCACGATGAATTCTTGTTCGATATTTTATTTTATTGATTCGATAATTCTTTGCGTTGATATTTTATATTATTGTTGTTCGATAATTGTCAACACTTTGCATTATCTCCCATTATCGGATCAATAATTCATATTATTTGAATAATATTATTAGATAACATTATTGGCAATGTCTAGAAAGTTACATCGAGGAGAGGTTTGGTCACTAATTGCGCGATGAGGAGAAATCCTTATTGGAAGCCCCCTCTTTCACAGGAGCGGCTTTGGTTGTCATAATTGTGATTACGTAATATTATTTGTGAATAATTAATTATTGATTCATATGATAAAAAATAATATTTATTTTATGTGGATATAAATGATGGATTTATTTATGTGGTTATAAATGAAGAAATTATTGTTGAGGTGTTTTATCGATATTTTATCGGATTGGAGGTATTAAAAATTAAATCGGGGTTTTGAGATATATTTGCGGGGTTATAATTTTTAATCAAATAGTTGGATTGTAGTAATTTTTGGGTATGTTATACATACATAAGTTGAGTATATGTCCACAAATTTTGAGCAGATTAAAAATGCACGAATGATTTGTTATGAATTTTAAGAGGTGTATGATTAGGAAATTAGGGTTATAATTGATTTTGGTGGAAAATTCTAGAATTGAGTGGGCCCCACTTGTGGTTGGTGAAAAATGTGCTGAATTTTATTTCAAATGTGGTGGGTGGCAATAGTAGCGAGTAAAAGCCATCGGTGGCGAGTCAAAATCTGCCTTGGTAGGCTAACATTTTCTATAAATAGAGGCTAAGTTAGAATTGAAAATCACACGAAACAAAGTTTTCTCTCTTTCTCTCTCTATATTATTGGCGTATTTTGTGAGTATTTAGATACTTTGAGAGTTCTTTGTTAGATCTGAAGTTTCATTCGACATCACTTGAGCCTTTCCTTAGAAATCTTGATTCTTTGAGGTAAGGGATATTATTTTTTTTTAATAATGATATTATTTCTTGATATCATTATCTTTGAAATATTGATCTGAAGTTTTATCAAATTTGGAACTTTTTCATGTCGGGGTTACTATTCATGAGTTCTTATTCATGAGTTCTTATTCATGAGTTCTTATTCACGAGTTTCTTATTCATGAGTTCTTATTCAGTTCTTATTCACGAGTCTTATTAATGAAAATGAAAATGTTTTTTTGTGGAATTTCTATCTTTTGGTGTCGGATTCTTATTCACGTATCGGCCTTTATTCACGTATCTGACACTATTCACGTATCTGGCACTATTCATAGAAAAATAAAATTTCTTCTTTTAAGTCCAAAATATCTATTACGGATACTAGCTTTGATTGTATCCGTGTTTTGATCATTCTTGAATTTTACACCACTATGATTATTTTTGAGGTATTTTTGGACGTGGATAAAACAAAATATGAATCCTTAATCCTTAATCCTTGTCATTTTGTTTCCTTTGGATTAGTTCTTTAAAAATATTTTCATCATCCTCGGTCTTAAATGATGATATTATTGAATATCTTTGGCACATAGTGCAAGATGAATGATTTCTGAAGAATATCTTTGGCTTTGTAGTGCAAAGATGAGCGGTGTTTAAATGAACATGGCCATGATGAATATCTTTGGCCTTATCTTTGGCCTTTAGTGCAAAGATGATCAGTGTTGAGATGAACATGGCCGTTGATGAATATCTTTGGCCTTTAGTGCAAAGATGAGCAGTGTTGAGATGAACATGTGGATTGATGAATATCTTTGGCACATAGTGCAAAGATGAATATTTGATTTGAGATGAATATTGATTGATGTTCTGAGGATAAAATATTGATGATGGTATTAAATTCATAGATTATAGTAGATTTCATTCTCTACGTAACTCTTACATGAATTATTATTTCATTGCGAATATTGATCTGAAACTTGTTGTCTATTGTATTACTATCAGTTTTTCCTGTTGAAGACTAACGATAATTTGTTGTATATTATCTTAGTTATAATATTCTTCTTGGGCTAGTTGAGCTCACCCTTTTCCTTGTTGTTCCATTTTTCTTCTCGGGGAGGCGAGAATGTAGCGAGTCTTAGTCGGGGTATGGAATGAAGGTTACAGAGAGAGTTGTTTAGTAGTCCTCACCATTTTTGTAAAATAATGTATCGATAATTATGATGGGGATTTATTTGCGTGTGGATATTGTCTAGAAGATAATATTTAAACTCAACTATTTAAACTCACGATATATATTGTAGTTTATTTCACACGACATTTGTATTATTGAAGTTGTAGTTTGCTTCTTGTACCATGTATTTATAAGCGTATTTGGCGACTTCGAGAATGGGTGTTGTGTATACTATTTTTGGGGGCGTCACGAGTTAATATCGAGCTTAGGGATGATCTCTGGCGGAGATCGGAATAAAACTAGGAGGGAGGAGTAAATCCTTATTTAGTAGTGTGTCTACTAGCTTATTTGTTGGTTGGTCGTATTATAGGGGTATTATGTGATTTGTTAATTTATTTAATTAACCCTTGTTTTATGATAGTTTTTTAGAATGGGCTGCTTTGAGAAGCGTTAACAATGGAGTGAATGAGATCGTGGAACACCTCTAATCATGACCGGGGATAATGTGATGTCGGTGAAGAAGGAATTAGAGATATCCATGTGGTGAGTGAAGAATTGATAGTTGCACGAGATAATCGCGAGAGTAACAATTTGAGAGTGAGGAAGAAGAGGAAGAAGAGGTACACGAGAGAGAGTTTATTAGAGGTATTTTATGATCGAAATATAGAATTGCAAAATCGTATTCATGAGTTAGAAGAAGCGAAATTAAAAAATTGCGAGCGAGCGATCGTGGAGCAAAAGGATCTGACGATTCAAGCTTGTGTTACCCGTCGTGATGCTTGAGCGAAGCACTCTTTGGCGAGTATAAGATGATAAAATTTGGAATCTGGTGAAAGAAGAAATAAGCGAGCAGTGAGAATGGTGATGCGTGGGTAAAAATTTGCACGACGCAGCGTTGATATTATGGAAAGAGATGTCGATCTAAAGAGAAGATTTAACGATGGCGGGAAGGCGTCGGCGACAACATCGGCACCATCAACAAATTCTAGGGAAGAAACGATCGCCCGGTTAGATCTTCTGAGATGTGGAGAGGAGGGACATATAAGGTCAAAGTTGAAAGCCTTCCAAGGTATGCTATAATTGTGGAAAAGAAGGACATATAAACTCGAGTTATGCGATATCGAAACCAGATCCGGCGTGAATGGTGACTCGAAAAGATGTCGAAGAAAAGTCAAAGTCAGCGGTTCTTGGAAGGCGTTTGTCGTGGCCGGTCAAAATCTGAGGAACGAGCGAAGTTAGCAGGTTAGTTAATTATAAATTCTTGCGAAGTTTATACCTTACTTGAATCTGGGTTCTACCCATTCTTTTATCTCTCTTTGCTTGCGCTCAGCGTTTGAACTTGACTACGGAGAAATTAGACTTTGACTGTTTATGGAGAATCCGTTAGGAGAAACTTTCATTACATCATTGTTTAGAAATCTTGTTTGATTCGGGTTGGCACTATCACATTACACATTAACCTTATTTACATAGAGATATTTGCTTTTGATGTGATTTTAAGGTTAACTACTCATCATACCAAATTGATTGCTTTTGTAAGGTTGTTAGTTTTCATATTCTAAGCAACTTTGTTATTGAATTCAAGCAATCAAACCATTGTAATCAAACATTTTCATATCAAGCCATGAAGTCATTCGTTTATTACGGATGTCGAGTTTTCTTAGTCCGTGTTATGGATTTGAATAAAGACACGTCGATTTGAATAATATTCTGTTGTTATTGATTTTTCTGATGTATTTCTGAAGAATTTCTTGGCTTACTCCCAAAGCGATATTAAATTTTGTATCGACTTTGAACCGGTACAAAACTCATTTCTAAAATCTCATATCGAATGGCTCTATTGAACTTGAGGTTAAAAATTCAACTATAAATTTGGTACTGAGCCTTTATCTTGTGACTTCCTTTGTGGAATTCACTAAGCGACTCTCTGTAGGGGGCGTCGTATTAGATGCGATAGTAAAGCGATAGGTGTCATTGTGACGTCTTTATCCAAGATTGGGATATGAGTCGCGATTTGAGAACAACCTAAATCGATGTCGAAATCGTAGCTTTACAGAAGCTTAGTTGGTTATTATCGGAGATTAGATTTGAAGGATATTCTCGAATCGCTATTCCATTATCGCGGTGACTCGTAGAGATACAAAATTCGAATGGAAGCGAGGAATGTGGGAAGAGCTTGAAGAACTTCGAGAGGAGACTCATTTAACACGTATTACGACCGTACCATCTGGAAAAGCGAGCGTGGTAGTGGCGTGTTGAGTAGAAGATCGTATCTGAAATCTGAGTATGATATTGTCAAAGACTAATTTATTATAATTTACAAATAATAGAGATGGAGATGAAAACTCTAGGTACCCGCGTGATGATATCTGAGTATAATCGACTTTAATCGATAAAGTTAAAATTTTCGAGCCCCGGCAGGGTGATGCGTATGAAGAAGAAATCTGACAAGAAGGGCTATTAGGGCGAGAATTGATGAAGAAGGAATACTTGAGTCCACTCTGAACTTTGTGTTCTAACGACTACGATTTGAAGTCTGAGATTATGATGGAGGCACCACGATACACCATTTGCAATCCATCACGGAAGTACTAAAATGTATCGTGATCTTGACATACATTTTGGTGGAACAATATGAAGAGAGAGATTGCAAAGTTTATCTCGATGTGTTTAACTTGCCAGCGTGTAAAGGCGAAGCATCTAGTACCTAAGGGTCCGTTGCAACCACTTGAGATTCCGGAATGGAAGTGGAACACATTACCATGGATTTAGTTCTGGGTCTTCCTCGGTTTCTCAAGGCATCAATCTTATTTGGGTTATTGTTGATAGATTAACCAAATCTGCTCATTTCTTGCTTGATCTGGGAGACTTATTCCCTTGAGCGTCTTGCTAGTATATGCGTGAATGAGATTGTGAGGTTGCATGGCATGCACTGTATCCATAGTTTTAGGATAGTGACCCAAGATTCACTTCATGATTTTGGGTTAGAAAAAAAGCTATGAGCGCAATTTTACGATTGATTTGGCATACCATCCTCAAGCGGATGGGCAATCGAAGAGAGGACTACTCGAACTCTTGAAGATATATTAAAACTACGTGTCCTAGATTTCAAAGGAAGTTGGGATAAGTACTTGCCATTGGTGGAATTCTCATACAACAATAGTTATTAAACAAATATAGGCATGGTTCCATTTGAAGCATTATATGGACCGAAAATGTGGTTCTCGATATGTTGGGATGAGGTGGGTGAAGCAACATTGTTGGGACTAGGTTAGTTAATGCGTATGACTCTGAAAAGATCCAATTGATTAAACAAGCGTATACAAAAGCGGCACAAGATCGACAAAAGAGTTATCTGGATCTTCATCGAAAGGGCGTGGAATTTAGTGTAGGGGATCATGTATTGTTGCGAGTTGCTCCATGGAAGGGAGTTACAAGATTTGGGAAGAGAGAAAAGCTCGATCCACGATTTATTGGTCCATTTCAAATTCTTGGCCAGAGTAGGAAATGTAGCCTATAGACTTGCGTTACCTCAAGTATGTCTCGTGTTCATAATGTGTTTCACATATCGTACTTAAATAAATATGTGAAAGACCGAACCACGTTATTGAGTTAGAACCGGGACGAGATAGGCCAGAAGACTTAGCGTATGAGGAGGTACTGTCGAGATCTTGGATAGGAAGGAGCATGTCCTACTGTATGAAAGGTCATACCACAAGTTAAAGTTTTGTGGAGGAATCATCTTATAGAAAATGACACAGGAATTGGAAGCGGAAATGAAAGCGAGGTATCCTCACCTTTTGAAACACACAGTCGTCGTCGATTTAGAGGCGAAATTTCATAAGGAGGGAGGTTGTAAGACCGAAAATTTTTTAAATAAAAGGAATTTCCTTTATTTATTATTTTGAAATAGTAAGGGTTGATTTGATTAATGTGGATAGTTAAGGGTTAAATCATAAAATATTTCAAAATAAGCAGTGGTTATAAAATATTCATTTTGTCGGGGAATATTAGTTTGGTGGAATTGGAATATTAAATCTTTGTCGGGGAATATTAAATGCGACGGTAGCGACCATGTGTGGGCCCATGTGAGCGATTGGATGAGGAAAGCGACAAATATAAGTTGGTTAAAAATAACGGCGTAGTTATTCTGAGATTAAGGCTGTTGGAATACCGGTGGTTAAAATCTGATGTCTGGCGTGGTTGCGATGATACTGCGGTATTACAGATATTGTTGAATTATTGATCCTTACGTGAAGGCCTTTACTCGATAATTTTCCACGATGATTCTTGTTCGATATTTTATTTTATTGATTCGATAATTCTTTGCGTTGATATTTTATATTATTGTTGTTCGATAATTGTCAACTGCACGATTATCTCCATTATCGGATCGATAATTCATATTATTTGAATAATATTATTAGATAACATTATTGGCAATGTCTAGAAAGTTACATCTAGGAGAGGTTTGGTCACTAATTGCGGCGCCCGATGAGGAGAAATCCTTATTGGAAGCCCCCTCTTTCTGAGGAGCGGCTGGTTGTCATAATTGTGATTACGTAATATTATTTGTGAATAATTAATTATTGATTCATATGATAAAGAAATATTTATTTTATGTGAATATAAATGATGGATTTATTTATGTGGTTATAAATGAAGAAATTATTGTTGAGGTGTTTTATCGATATTTTTCGGATTGGAGGTATTAAAAATTAAATCGGGGTTTTGAGATATATTGCGGGGTTATAATTTTTAATCAAATAGTTGGATTGTAGTAATTTTTGGGTATGTTATACATACATAAGTTGAGTATATGTCCACAAATTTTGAGCGATTAAAAATGCACGAATGATTTGTTATGAATTTTAAGAGGTGTACGATTAGGAAATTAGGGTTATAATTGATTTTGGTGGAAAATTCTAGAATTGAGTGGGCCCCACTTGTGGTTGGTGAAGAAATGTGCTGAATTTTATTTCAAATGTGGTGGGTGGCAATAGTAGCGAGTAAAAGCCATCGGTGGCGAGTCAAATGCCTTGGTTGATGGGCTAACATTTTCTATAAATAGAATTTAAGTTAGAATTGAAAATCACACGAAACAAAGTTTTCTCTCTTTCTCTCTCTATATTATTGGCGTATTTTGTGAGTATTTAGATACTTTGAGAGTTCTTTATTAGATTACAAGTTTCATTCGACATCACTTGAGCCTTTCCTTAGAAGTCTTGATTCTTTGAGGTAAGGGATATTATTTTTTTTAATAATGATATTATTTCTTGATATCATTATCTTTGAAATATTGATCTGAAGTTTTATCAAATTTGGAACTTTTTCATGTCGGGTTACTATTCATGAGTTCTTATTCATGAGTTACTATTCATGAGTTCTTATTCACGAGTTCTTATTCACGAGTTTATTATTCACGATTCTTATTCACGAGTCTTATTCATGAAGCGTGAAAATGTTTTTTGTGGAATTTCTATCTTTTGGTGTAGATTCTTATTCACGTATCTGCCTTTATTCACGTATCTGACACTATTCACGTATCTGGCACTATTCATAGAAAAATAAAATTTCTTCTTTTAAATCCAAAATATCTATTACGGATACTAGCTTTGATTGTATCCATGTTTTGATCATTCTTGAATTTTACACCACTATGATTATTTTTGAGGTATTTTGGACGTGGATAAAACAAGTATGAATCCTTAATCCTTAATCCTTGTCATTTTGTTTCCTTTGGATTAGTTCTTTAAAAATATTTTCATCATCCTCGGTCTTAAATGATGATATTATTGAATATCTTTGGCACATAGTGCAAAGATGAATGATTTCTGAAGAATATCTTTGGCTTTGTAGTGCAAAGATGAGCGGTGTTTAAATGAACATGGTGATGATGAATATCTTTGGCCTTTAGTGCAAAGATGAGCAGTGTTGAGATGAACATGGGATTGATGAATATCTTTGGCCTTTAGTGCAAAGATGAGCAGTGTTGAGATGAACATGGCCAGATTGATGAATATCTTTGGCACATGGTGCAAAGATGAATATTTGATTTGAGATGAATATTGATTGATGTTCTGAGGGATAAAATATTGATGATGGGTTTTTAAATTCATAGATTATAGTAGATTTCATTCTCTACGTAACTCTTACATGAATTATTATTTCCATTGCGAATATTGATGCGAAACTTGTTGTCTATTGTATTCTATCAGATTTTTCCTGTTGAAGACTAACGATAATTTGTTGTATATTATCTTAGTCGTATAATATTCTTCTTGGGCTAGTTGAGCTCACCCTTTTCCTTGTTGTTCCATTTTTCTTCTCGGGAGGCGAGAATGTAGCGAGTCTTAGTCGGGGTATGGAATGAAGGTTCTAGAGAGAGTTGTTTAGTAGTCCTCACCCATTTTGTAAAATAATGTATCAATAATTATGATGAGGATTTATTTGCGTGTGGATATTGTCTAGAAGACAATATTATATTTAAACTCACGATATATATTGTAGTATTTCACACGACATTTGTATTATTGAAGTTGTAGTTTGCTTCTTGTACCATGTATTTGGCGACTCGAAATGGGTGTTGTGTATATACTATTTTTTTGATCACCACTTCATCAACACCTTTGATGTGCAACATTAATTGCTTGCTCGTATATGGAATTTACCATAAGCGACGGAACCAAAACATTTTTAGAGGGGAGTCAAAATATACATGGAGTACTTCTTTTAAATTTATTTGACCTAATTATAGTATTTCACAACATCTTATTCCAACTATTGTCAACTAAATATATATATATATATATATATATATATATATATATACTTTAGCTCTCTCAATGACTGGAGAAATGAAACGAAGCTATAGCGATGATTTTTTAATCATTTATAGCATAAAAATGACTTTTCTATGTTATATGGCGGAAAAAACCGTCATTATAATTTGGTTCGATTCTTAGTTAAACTCCTTCCGATTCGTTGGAGAAGCGGTGTGACGCCCCAAAATAGGTATACATCACCCATCTTGGGTCTCCAGATACAACGTACTGAATACAAATACAAACTAATTATACAATAGTCGTGTAATATACGACAAAACATAAATTGAGAGTTTTAATAAGAATAGTGTCATCTAGACAATATCCACACTCAAAGGAGTTCTCAATACATTTATTGTCACACTATTTAACAGAATAGTGAGGACTACTAATACTATCATGTGGACCATCACTCCGTTTTTCCGAGCTAGTCATTTACGTTCTCATTTCCTCTGAAGAAACGATGAAAGAAAGGGGTGAGCTCAACTAGCCCAGTAAGAAATATTATGACTAAGATAATGTAGAATAAATTATCATTAGTCTTCAACAATGTTAGACTGATAAAATATAATAGACATTAAGTTTAACTACAGCGAAATAAGCAATCCATTAGAAGAGTCGAGTAGAGCGTGATATCTACTATCTTACATGATTTAAAATATTTTCATCAATTTTTATTCTTTGAGACTAAAACAATAAATAAACCACATCATCGAGTCATCCACGCTTTACAGACGAGGATATTCATTAAATTATCAATGGTTAAACTGACTATCTTAGAATGTTTAAATATCAAATATTATCTTATAGAAGCAAAATTTTAATATCTATATGAAGCTAAATAAATCCTCATCACATTTTATTGATACATTATTTTACAAAATTCACCGTGGTGAGGACTACTAAAGGTATACATCACCCATTTCTAAAACCTTCATTCCATATCCAGGCTAAAACTATGAGTTTAAATACAAATATTATCTTTATATATCTCAAATAAATCCTCACGAGATTGAGAAAAAAAATGGAACAAAAAGGAAAAGGTGAGCTCAACTAGCCTCGATAAAAAAGAATATTATGACTAAGATAATATCTGACAAATTATCGTTAGTCTCCAACGAGGAAAAATCGATAGAATCTGATAGCAAACAAGTTTGGATCAATATTAGCGAAAAAATAATAATTCATAGAAGAGTTACGTAGAGAATGAAATCTACTATAATCTATGAATTTAACGATCCATCATCGATATTTTATCACTGTAACATCAATCGATATTCATCTCTTAATCAAATATTCATCTTTGCACTACGGGCGAAAGATATTCATCAATCGGTCGTATTCATCTCAACACATTCATCTTTGCACTAAAGGCCGAAGATATTCATCGATCGATCGTATTCATTTAAACACACATTCATCTTTTACTCTCTGGCCAAAAGATATTCTTGAAATCATTCATCTTTGCTTTGCTACTGGGCCAAAGATATTCAATAATATCATCATTTAAGGCGAGGATGATGAAAAATATTTTTAAAGAAACGAATCGGTGAAACAAAATGACAAGGATTAAGGATTAAGGATTAGTACTTTGTTTTATCCATATCAAAAATACCTAAAAATAATCATAGTGGTGTAAAATTCAAGAATGATCAAAACATGGATCTGATCAAAGCTAGTATCGAATAGATATTTTGAACGAAAAGAAGAAATTTTATTTTTTAGATGAATAGTCATGATATCGTGAATAGTCTTGTATCGTGAATAGTCTTAGTATCGTGAATAGTAACTCAAACACCAAAAGATAGAAATTCCACAAAAAAATCATTTTCACGCTTACATGAATAGTACTCGTGAATAGTAACTTCGTGAATAGTAACTTCGTGAATAGTAACTTCGTGAATAGTAACTCATGAATAGTAACTCATGAATAAGTAAACCCGAGCATGAAAAAGTTCCAAATTTGATAAAAAGTTCGAACGATATTTGACATAATGATATTGAAGAAATAATATCATTCTGAAAAAAATAATATCCTTACCTCGAAAGAATCGATTACTTGGAAGGAAAGGTCGGAAGTGATCTTTGAATGAAACTTATCTTGAGCAATGACTCAAAGTATCTAAATACTCACAAAATCGCTCGATAATATAGAGAGAAAGAAAAACTTTGTTTACGGTGTGATTTTCAATTCTAACTTAGCCCTCTTTATTTATAGGAAAATGTTAGCCGTAAAGCGGAGACTTGACACTGCTTTGATGGCTTTACACCTTCTATTGCCACCCACCACATTTGAAATAAAATTCAGCACATTTTTCACCAACCACAAGTGGGGCCCACCAATTCTAAATTTTCCACAAAATCATTTATAACCTAATTTACGAATCGATCACCTCTTAAAATTCATAATAAATTATTACGCTCATTTTTAACGGTTCAAAATTTGTGGACATATACTCAACTTATATATGTATAACATATCCAAAAAATTACAACGATCCAGCGGTCGGATTAAAAATTATAACTCACATGATATATCGTAAAAATCTTGATTTGATTTTTAATACCTCCGTCAGATAAAAATACAAATAAAACACCTCGACATTAATTCATTTATTATAACCACATAAAATAAATAAATCCATCATTTATATTCATATAAATAAATATTTCTTATCATATAAATCAATAATTAATTATTCACAAATAATATTACGAGAATCACAATTATAATGACGGTAGTTTCCCGGAAGAGGGGGCTTTCGATAAGGATCTCTCACTTCTTGGCGCGCATTAGGTGACCAAACCTCTCCTTGAGCGAACTTTCTAGACATTGCCAATAATGTTATCTAATAATATTATTCAAATAATATGAATTATTGATCGATAATGGAAATAATGTGCGGTGACAATTATTGAAGCAACAATAATATAAAATATCAATATGACAATTATTGAATCGATAAAATAAAATATTGAGCGATAACTTCTTTGTGAAAATTATTGAGTAGTGCCTTCTTACGTAAGGATCGATAATTGATCTTGCAATCTGGTATCTTCTTTGTTCGACGATAACGCGTATTCTGTGTTTTTAACCATAGGTATTCCAACGATCTTAGCGGTAACAATTCTGTAGTTATTTTTAACAACTTATATTTGTCGTTTTCTCATCCATCGCTTTTAGTTATGGGGCCCACACATGGGCATTTTGCTTGTAAATCGTCTGAATATTCCCGACGATCTGAATATTCCACGACCAAAGCGAATATTCCCAAACAACAATGAATATTTTATAACCACTTGCTTATTTTGAAATATTTGCGTATTTAACCTTAACTATCCATTAATCAAATCAACCCTTACTATTTCAAAATAATAAATAAAGGAAATTCCTTTTATTTAAAAAAATTTGAGGTCTTCTGACCTCCCTCCTTATGAAATTTAGTCCTCGAAATTGGCGTGCGTACTGGTGTTTGAAAAGGTGAGGATACCTCGCTTTCATTTCGTTTCCAATTCCCGGTCATTTCCTCTATAGCATGATTCCTCCATGAAAACTTTAACTTGTGGTATGACCTTTCTTGGCGTGGGACATGCTCCTTCTATCCAAAATCTTGGCGGTACCTCCTCATACGTTAAGTCTTGGCTATCTCGTCCGGGTTCTAACTTCGATATAACGTGGTTGGGTCTTTCACATATTCTGAAATCTGATATGTGAAACACATTATGAACCACGAGACATACTTGGAAGTAACTTGCAGTCTATAGGCTACATTTCCTACTCGGTCGAAATTTGAAATGGACCATAAATCGTGGATTGAGCTTTCCTCTCTTCCCAAATCTTGTAACTCCCTTCCATGGAAGCAACTTCGTAATAATCATGATCCCCTACACTAAATTCCACGTCCTTTCGATGAAGATCCGCATAACTCTTTTATCGATCTTGTCTTGGTTTGTATCGTTGTCGAATCATTTGGATCTTTTCGGTGATCATACGTACTAACTTCGGGTCCCAACAATGTTGCTTCACCCACCTCATCCCAACGTATTGGAGAAACGACATTTTAAATCCATATAATGCTTGAATGGAGCCACACCTATACTTGCACGATAAGCTTTGTTGTTGTAGGAGAATTCCACTGATGGTAAATACTTATCCCTTCCTTTGAAATCTAGGACCACGAGTCTTAATATATCTTGAGAGTTTGAATAGTCCTCTCTGATTGTCCATCCGTTTGGGGATGGTATCTTAGAACTAAATCGCAAATCCGTGCCCGTAGCTTTTTGCAAACTAACCCAAAATCTTGAAGTGAATCTTGGGTCACGATCAAAACTATGGATCTGAGGCATGCCATACTGACCTCACAATCTCATTCACGTCATACTGTGCAAGGCGTTCGAGGAATAAGTCTCCGTGTCGGCGAAAAATGAAGCGAACTTGGTTAATCTATCAACAATAACCCAAATAGCATTGATGCCTTGAAAGCCGTAGGAAGACCCGTAACGAAATCCATGGTAATGTGTTCCCTTCCATTTGGAATCTCAAGTGGTTCTAGCGGACCCTTAGGTACTAGATGCTCGCCTTTACGTTGACAAGTTAAACACATTGAGATAAACTTTGCAATCTCTCTCTTCGTATTGTTCCACCAAAATGTATGTGAAGATCACGATACATTTAGTACTTCGAGGATGGATTGCAAATGGTGTATTGTGTGCCTCCATCGTAATCTTGTTCTTCAAATCAGTCGTTAGGAACCTGAAAGTCTAGAGTGGACTCAAGTATTCCTTCTTCATCAATTCTAAACTTAGGAATAGCTCCTTCTTGTACTTTCTTCTTCTTACATACGCATCATCGGCTCAAGATTCGGTGGCTTGGCGACTTTAACTTTATCGATTAAAATCGATTATACTAAATATATCATCACGTGGGTACCTAGAGTTTTCATCTCCATCTCTATTATTTGTAAATTATCTGAAATTAGTCTTTGTGATATATCGTACTTTCGTACTTATATCGATCTTCTACTCAACCGTCGTCGGCTACCACGTTAAGCTTTTCGAGGATGGCATGGTCGAACATGTCTTTGAAATGAGTCTCTCTTCTTGAGTTCTTGAAGCTCTTCCCACATTCCTTGCTCCATTCGAATTTTGTATCTCTACGAGTTAGCTACGTTAATGGAATAGCGATTGAGAATATCCTTGACGAATCTCCAGATAATAACCAACTAAGCCTGAAAACTACGCATTTTTAGATTCTTGACTTAGGTTGCTCTCAAGCGTGACTCATATCCCACCTTGGATAGCACGTCACAATGACACTATCGATTTACTATCGCATGCGAATATGGCGTCCCTACGAGAGAGTGCGGCTTAGGTGAATTCCTGAAAAGTCACAAGATAAAGGCTCGGTGCCAAATTCTATAGTTGAATTTTTAACTCACGAAGTTCAATAGGAGCCATTCGATATGAGATTTTAGAAATGAGTTTTGTCTGGGGTTCAAATTCGATACAAAATTTAATATCGAACTTTGGGAAGTAAGCGAAATTCTTGAAAAAATACGTCGGGAAAAATCAATAACAACAGAATATTATTCAAATCGGCGTGTCTTTATTCAAATCCATAACATGGACTAAGAAAACTTGACATCAAGTAATAAGCGAATGACTTCATGGCTTGATATGAAAATGTTTGATTACAATGGTTTGATTGCTTGAATTGAATAACGAGTTTGCTTAGGAATATGAAAACTATGACCTTACAAAAGCAATCAATTTGGCGTGATGAGTAGTTAACCTTAAAATCACATCAAAACATCAAAAGCAAATATCTCTATAGAAATAAGGTTAACGGTAATGTGATAGTGCCGACTTTGAATCAAGCAAGATTTTTAAACAACGGATGTAATGAAAGTTTCTCTAACGGAGTCTCCATAAATAAATCAAAGTTTAATTTCTCGTAGTCGAGTTCAAGCGTTGGCCTGACGAGAGAGATAAAGAATGGGTAGAACAGGTATCTAGTAAAATATAAACTTAGCAAATTTATAATTAACTAACCGTCTTGCTAACCGTTCGGGTTCCTCGCATTTTAATGAAGTCACGACAAAGCGCTCTTCGAGGAATCGTTGACTTTGACTTTTACAGGGACATCTTTTTGAGTCACCATTCCCATTGAACTAGGTTTCGATGTCGTCTGATCTCGGCGATATGTCCTTCTTTTCCACAATTATAGCATACCTTAAGCTGCTGTTGTGGGCGGTTTGAGTGATATGTCCCTCTTTCCGCATTTATAACATCTGACCGGTGGTGATTTCTCCCCTTAAAACTAGTTATTCTTGTGGCGGCGTCTTCAATGGTGGTTGTTGAATCTCCTCTTTTAAAATCTCCTCCTCGGGCTTCGCTTCTTATTTTTCATGGCCACGATTACCACGGAGTGGTTCTAGCCTTTGTCCCGTATTCTTCTTTCTCCATTTGGTTATCGTTATTACGATGGTACTATCTCTTGATATGATCTGGTTATGGTCCCTCGGTTGAGCGTTACTTTCGTTATCTCGCTCTAACAATTGAGCCACATTGACAACTTGTCTGAATAGAGAAAATTTATGAGAAATGAGATCTTGGCGTATCTGGGTTTCAAACCTCTAAAAACATCCGCGTCATCGTTCCTCATTCTCCACCAAATGAGGTCTGAACACGGATAACTCATGAACTTACGCCTCGTCTTTGGGACAAATCATTGTTATTACTGCTCTAGTCTAATAAACTCCACTTCCTTCATATAGCCCGAATACTTTCGAGGAAAGTACTTGTCATTGAGCTATTTCTGAAATGTCTCCCATGACATCTTTGAGTGCGGTTGGATGGAGTGCGCTCAGAGACTCCCACCGATGATCTGCTTTCCATACGGAACATAAAAGTGGCGAATGGAACCTTACATTCTCCGTGCATCCCAGACACATGAATATCTTGGTAATTTGCTTGACCCGTGTTTCATGCCGTGATCGGATCTGGCTTTCCCTTAAATTCTGGGTCCCAACTCTTTGAGCGCTTGCATTTGTGACAACTTGGTGAATTCTTATCATTTCCTCTGTATTTTGAACACGAGTCTCCTAAATGCGATTTTGCGTGAGCTGCAAAAAACTTCTAAACATCCCTCGTTCATCATCGCTTTCGGTGGTGTTGTTCACGGGAGGAACATTGCCCGACTGTTACGTTCTCCTCGTTGGTGAGTCTGAGGCATCTCCACGGTCTCATTTACTCCACTTATTAATATTCTCGATCGACATTCTCAAATCTTGTCATAAAATAAAGGGTTAATTAAGGAAATCGATATATCACATAATATCCATATCTTGACCACTAACAAATAAGCTTAGGTAGGACACACTTTGAAGGATTTACTCGTCTCTCCCCTCTGGTTACATTCCGATCTCATGGGAGATCGTATCCTAAACTACGATACCAAGCTGTGGCGCCCCAAAATAGGTATACATCACCCCATTACGAGTTGCCAAATACATGATGCGAAAGCAACTACAACTTTATTATTACAATGTATGTAAGCGTGAGTTTTAAATACAAATATTATCTTCTTACAGACAATATCTATACTCAAATAAATCCTCATCACATTTATTGATACATTATTTTACAAAATGGTGAGGGACTACTAAACAATCCTTCTAAAACCTTCATTCCATTTTACAGGCTAGTACTTACATTATATTCTAGCCTCTCACGAGAAGAAAATGGAACAAAAAGGAAAAGGGTGAGCTCAACTAGCCCGATAAAGAATACTATGACTAAGATAATATCTGACAAATTATCGTTAGTCTCCAACGAGGAAAAATCGATAGAATCTGATAGGCAACAAGTTTGGATCAATATTAGCGGTGGAAATAATAATTCATAGAAGAGTTACGTGAGAATGAAATCTCTATAATCTATGAATTTAACGAGTCCATCATCAATATTTTATCCTGTAACATCAATCGATATTCATCTCAAATCAAATATTCATCTTTTGCTTCTGAGGCCGAAGATATTCATCAATCGGTCGTATTCATCTCAACACATGTTCATCTTTGCACTAAAGGCCAAAGATATTCATCGATCGGTCGTATTCATTTAAACACATTCATCTTTTACTCTGAGGAAGATATTCTTGAAAAAATCATTCATCTTTGCACTACGGGCGAAGATATTCAATAATATCATCATTTAAGGCGAGGATGATGAAAATATTTTTAAAAAGCGAATCGATTGAAACAAAATGACGAGGATTAAGGATTAAGGATTAGTACTTTGTTTTATCCATGTCAATGAATACCTCAAAAATAATCGTAGTGGTGTAAAATTCGAGAATGATCAAAACATGGATCTGATCAAAGCTAGTATCGAAATAGATATTTTGAATGAAAAGAAGAAATTTTATTTTTTGATGAATAGTCTTGCAGTATCGTGTGAATAGTCTTGTATCGTGAATAGTCTTAGTATCGTGAATAGTAACTCAGACACGAAAGATAGAAATTCCACAAAAAAACATCTTCACGCTTCATGAATAGTAGTACTCGTGAATAGTAACTTTCGTGAATAGTAACTTCATGAATAGTAACTTCGTGAATAGTAACTCATGAATAGTAACCCAGAAACATGAAAAAGTTCAAATTTGATAAAAAGTTCGATCGATATTTGACGTAATGATATTGAAGAAATAATATCATTCTGAAAAAAATAATATCCACTTACCTCGAAGAATCGATTGCTTGAAGGAAAATTCGGAAGTGATCTTTGAATGAAACTTATCTTGAGCAATGAACTCTCAAAGTATCTAAATACTCACAAAATCGCTCGATAATATAGAGAGAAAGAAAACTTTGTTTACGGTGTGATTTTCAATTCTAACTTAGCCCTCTATTTATAGGAAAATGTTAGCCGTAAAAAGCGGACTTGACTTTACTACACGATGGCTTTACTGCTACTATTGCCACCCACCACATTTGAAATAAAATTGAGCACATTTTTTCACCAACCACAAGTGGGGCCCTCAATTCTAAATTTTCCACCAAAATCATTTATAACCTAATTTACGAATCGATCACCTCTTAAAATTCATAATAAATCATTATCGTTCATTTTTAACGGTTCAAAATTTGTGGACATATACTCAACTTATATATGTATAACATATCCAAAAATTACAACGATCAGCGGTCGGATTAAAAATTATAACTCACATGATATATCGTAAAAATCTTGATTTGATTTTTAATACCTCCATTCAAATAAAATCTTGATAAAAAACACCTCGACATTAATTCATTCATTTATAACCACATAAATAAATCCATCATTTATATCCATATAAAATAAATATTTTCTTATCATATAAATCAATAATTAATTATTCACAAATAATATTACGAAATCACATTTATAATGACGGTAGTTTCCGGAAAGAGGGGCTTTCGATAAGGATCTCTCCTTCTTGGCGGCATGATTAGGTGACCAAACCTCTCCTTGAGCGAGAACTTTCTAGACATTGCCAATAATGTTATCTAATAATATTATTCAAATAATATGAATTATTGATCGATAATGGAAATCTTGTGCGGTGACAATTATTGAACAATGATAATATAAAATATCAATATGACAATTATTGAATCGATAAAATAAAATATTGAGCGATAACTCTTTGTGAAAATTATTGAGTAGTGCCTTAACTACGTAAGGATCGATAATTGATGCAATCTTGTGCAATCTTAGTGTGTTTCTTTGTTCGACGAATGACGTATTATTCTTGTATTTTAACCATATTTATTATTCAACGATCTTATTGATAACAACTTCTGGCTGTTATTTTAAACAACTTATATTTGTCGTTTTCTCATCCATAAACTTTTTTTGTTATGGGGCCCACATCCTCATTAATACATTGTGGTCGTGCGAATATTCACAAACGATGCGAATATTCCACGACCAAGCGAATATTCCCAATAAAAATGAATATTTTATAACCACTTGCTTATTTTGAAATATTTGCGTATTTAACCCTAACTATCCACATTAATCAAATCAACCCTTACTATTTCAAAATAATAAATAAAAAATTCCTTTTTTTTTAAAAAATTTGAGGTCTTAGAAGGACGACATATTAAGAATAGAATATATTCCGTAAGAATTTTTATCCTACCAAAAATCACCATTTATTAATGGAACTTGGTTAAAATGTCTTACTTGGCATATATAAGAATTTCATTCATGCTTATTTTCTTAATTAATAATAATAAAGAATGGAATAACGAAAATTTTACCATTTATGCGGTACTTGGCATATATAGGTTATTCAACGAAATAATAAGAAATGGAATAACAAAAGTTCTCTTACATGAATCGAAAGAAATAATACCCTTACATATAAAGAAGAGTACTCTCAAACGGGTAGAGGCGAGGATATACTTGAAGAAAACTTGCCTATGCTTTCAAGCTTTCTTAAACTCTAAAGAAATCGCTTTATGAGATTATAGAAAAAGAATTCTACGAACTTGGTGTGTTTTCGATTCTAACTAAGCATCTATTTATAGGAAAATAGAAAGGATCTTATCTGATAAACTATAATATATATATATATATTATAAGACCCCAATTTTATTTTTTAATAAAGATGATTTTTATAAATATCATTTTTAAATATTATGGAATAAATTTGATATAATGTTATAGTAGTGGGTAAATTTATAAATTTACATGAAATCATAGAATTGTTATATAATATTAGATTGGTGGGGGAATATTAGTTTTTACGAGAGAATATTAAATGAAGACCTGAACCATTGGTGGACCCACAGCGGAATAATTGTCGGATTGAAAATGACAAAAATATTTTATGAAAATAACGGTAGAAGTTTTCTGACAGATTAGCTGTTGAAATACACCGGTGTTAAAAAATGCGAGAATCTGGCGTGATTGCATAGTAGCGTCGATATTGATTATTGATCTTTACGTGAGAAGTCACTCGGTTTTGTTCAATTATTACTTAGTAATTGTTGCGTAGTATCTCGCGTTATTTGATTCGATTATTATGCGATATTTATATATTATTAAATCAATAATTGAGATAATGAAGTTATTAATATTATTATTTGCAATATTAACGATGTCTAGAGTTACATCAAGTAGAGGTTTGGTCTACACTTTTAATTGCGGCATGATATGAAAAAATCCTTATTGGAAGCCCTTCTTTCACAGGAGCGACACAGTCGATTAATATTGTGAATTATAATAATGATGATAAATGTTGTTAAAATATTGAGGATTTTTTTGATGTAGTTGTTGTAAATTTTAGTTTATTTTATGGACCTCCATTTACGATTTTTTTAAAATAATCGGTAGGAAGTTATATATATATAATATTAGGTGGGGCCTTTGTGTAGGGCCGCGTTTAAAATGAAGGAGGAAGATGGTTGATATGTTTGTCACGGGTGGGTTTTTGGTGGGAGAAAAAAAAAAAGAATTAGGGAGGGAGTTATCATTATTATATATATATATATATATATATATATATATATATATATATATACAAAATAACCTTGTTGACAAATTAGGCGAGGAAGGAAAATTTGATCACGAGTGTATCCAAGTGAAAATTTTGTATATATCTATATATATATTTAATATATATATATATATATATATATATATAATATTTTATTTAAAAGTTTTACGTTTTATTAGAATATTTTATTATTAATAAATAGTAAATCATTATGGATGATAGGATTTTAAAGTAAATCAATTAGATAATTCATGAATTAGAATTCTTATTAGGTCCATTCTCTATAAATAAATCATTCGTTCATTATTTCTTTCTTCTTCATTTTAGAAACTCTGAGAGAGAGAAACTATAGAGAAAGAAAAAAAAAAGTGATATTCCTTAATATTAGGTTTGTTCTAAGGTAAAATTATTATTTCTTTTGTATTCATGAAGAGAACTTTTTTATTTGATTCCATTCTAAGACCAAAATTTTTTAAATAAAAGGAATTTCCTTTATTTATTATTTTGAAATAGTAAGGGTTGATTTGATTAATGTGGATAGTTAAGGGTTAAATCATGAAATATTTCAAAATAAGCAGTGGTTATAAAATATTCATTTTTATGGGGAATATTAGTTTGGTGGTGGAATATTAAATCTTTAAAATAGGGAATATTAAATGCGAATAAGTAAATATTTCAAAATAAGCAGTATTATACCGTATGTTTTTGCCCCATGAAGCGATTGGATGAGAAAGCAACAAAGTTTGGGTGGTTATAAATATAAATAGCAGCGTAGTTATTCTGAATTAAAATTGTTGGAATACCGTGGTTAAAATCTGATGTCTGGCGTGGTTTGCCGCGATGGCACGGTATTACCTGATATTGTTGAATTATTGATCCTTACGTGAAGAAGCCTTTACTCGATAATTTTCCACGATGAATTCTTTATTCGATATTTTATTTTATTGATTGATAATTGTTGCGTTGATATTTTATATTATTATTGTTTGATAATTGTCCTTTGCCTGATGTTTCCCATTATCGGATCGATAATTCATATTATTTGAATAATATTATTAGATAACATTATTGGCGATGTCTAGAAAGTTACATCTAAGGAGAGTTTGGTCACTAATTGCTTGCGCCCGATGAGGAGAGATCCTTATTGGAAGCCCCTGCTTTCTGAGGAGCGACTGGTTGTCATAAATGTGATTACGTAATATTATTTGTGAATAATTAATTATTGATTCATATGATAAGAAATATTTATTTTATATGAATATAAATGATGGATTTATTTATGTGGTTATTAATGAAGGAATTAATCTTTGAGATGTTTTATTTGTATTTTATCGGATTGGAGGTATTAAAAGATCAAATCGGTGTTATTACTGACTTTATTGTGTGAGTTATAATATTTAATCAAATAGTTGGATCGTTGTAATTTTTGGATATGTTATACATATATAAGTTGAGTATATGTCCACAAATTTTGAGCAGATTAAAAATGGCGTATAATTTATTATGAATTTTAAGAGGTGGTGATTGAAAATTAGGTTATAAATGATTTTGGTGGAAAATTCTAGAATTGGTGGGCCCCACTTTTGGTTGGTGAAAAATGTGTACTCAATTGAATTTTCAAATGTGGTGGGTGGGAATAGTAGCGAGTAAAAAGCCATCGGGTTGCGAGTTAAATCTGCTTGACGTCTTAACATTTTCTATAAATAGAGGCTAAGTTAGAATTGAAAATCACACGAAACAAAGTTTTCTCTCTTTCTCTCTCTATATTATTGGGCGTATTTTGTGAGTATTTAGATACTTTGAGAGTTCTTTATTAGATCTGAAGTTTCATTCGACATCACTTGAGCCTTTCCTTAAAATCTTGATTCTTTGAGGTAAGGGATATTATTTTTTTAAATAATGATATTATTTCTTGATATCATTATCTTTGAAATATTGTTGGAACTTTTTATCAAATTTGGAACTTTTTCATATCGGGGTTACTATTCATGAGTTCTTATTCACGAGTTCTTATTCATGAGTTCTTATTCACGATTCTTATTCACGAGTTACTATTAAGTGAAAGCGTGAAAATGTTTTTTGTGAATTTTCTATCTTTTGGTGTCGAGTTCTTATTCACGTGTCTGGCCTTTATTCACGTATCTGACCTTATTCACGTATCTGACCTTATTCATCGAAAAATAAAATTTCTTCTTTTAGTCCAAAATATCTATTACGGATACTAGCTTTGATTGTATCCATGTTTTGATCATTCTTGAATTTTACACCACTATGATTATTTTTGAGGTATTGTTGGACATGGATAAAACAAAATCTGAATCCTTAATCCTTAATCCTTGTCATTTTGTTTCCTTTGGATTAGTTCTTTAAAAATATTTTCATCATCCTCGGTCTTAAATGATGATATTATTGAATATCTTTGGCACATGTAGTGCAAGATGAATGATTTCTGAAGAATATCTTTGGCTTTAGTGCAAAGATGAGCAGTGTTTAAATGAACATGGCCGTGATGAATATCTTTGGCCTTTAGTGCAAAGATGAGCAGTGTTGAGATGAACATGGCCAGATTGATGAATATCTTTGGCTGTAGTGCAAAGATGAATATTTGATTTGAGATGAATATTGATTGATGTTCGAGGGATAAAATATTGATGATGAATTTATTAAATTCATAGATTATAGTAGATTTCATTCTCTACGTAACTCTTACATGAATTATTATTTCATTGCGAATATTGATCTGAAACTTGTTGTCTACATTGTATTACATCAGATTTTTCCTGTTGGAGACTAACGATAATTTGTTGTATATTATCTTAGTCGTAATATTCTTCTTTGAGCTAGTTGAGCTCACCCTTTTCCTTGTTGTTCCATTTTTCTTCTCGGGGGGCGAGAATGTAGCGAGTCTTAGTCGGGGTATGGAATGAAGGTTAGAGAGAGTTGTTTAGTAGTCCTCACCATTTTTGTAAAATAATGTATCAATAATTATGATGGGGATTTATTTGCGTGTGGATATTGTCTAGAAGACAATATTATATTTAAACTCACGATATATATTATAAGTATTTCACACGACATTTGTATTATTGAAGTTGTAGTTTGTTTCTTGTACCATGTATTTGGCGACTTTCGAATGGGTGTTGTGTATACTATTTTGGGGCGTCACGGTTAATATCGAGCTTAGGGATATGATCTCTGGCGGAGATCGGGAATAGAACTAGGAGGGAGGCAGAGTAAATCCTTTGCTAGTGTGTCTACTAAGCTTATTTGTTGGTTGAGTCGTAATATAGGGGTATTATGTGATTTGTTAATTTATTTAATTAACCCTTGTTTTATGATAGTTTTTAAGAATGGGCTGCTTTGAGAGCGTTAACAATGGAGTGAATGAGATCGTGGAGACACCTCTAATGACATGACGAGATAATGTGATGTCGGTGAAGAAGAATTAGAGATATCCGTGTGGTGAGTGAAGAATTGATAGTTGCACTTTTTTGAGATAATCCTTGAGATGTAACGGTGAGAGTGAGGAAGAAGAGGAAGAAGAATTACACGAAGAGAGTTTATTAGAGGTATTTTATGATCAAAATATAGAATTGCAAAATCGTATTCATGAGTTAGAAGAAGCGATTTGAAGAATTGCGAGCGATCGTGGAGCAAAAGGATCTGACGATTCAAGCTTGTGTTACCCGATCGTGATGCTTGAGCGAAGCACTCTTTGGCGAGTATAAGATGATAAAATTTGGAATCAAATTTGAAAGAAGAAATAAGCGAGCAGTGAGAATGAGTGATGCATGGGTAAAAAAGCGCGACGTTGATATTATGGAAAGAGATGTCGATCTAAAAGAAGAAGATTTAACGATGGCGGAAGGCGTCGTCGGCGTGACATCGACACCATCAACAAATTCTAGGGAAGAGCGATCGCCGATTAGATCTTCTGAGATGTGGAGAGGAGGGGACATATAAAATTAAAGCTGTTGAAAGCCTTCGAGTATGTTTTAATTGTGGAAAAGATGGTCATATAAGCTCGATTTTGTCTCAAACCGAAATCAAGTCCGGTTGGGGTTGACTCGAGGCGGATCTCGAAAAAATCAAAGTCAGCGATTCTTGGAAGAAGCGTTTGTCGTGGCCGGTCAAAATCGAGGAACGACGAAGTTAGCACGGGTTAGTTAATTATAAATTCTTGCGAAGTTTATACCTTACTAGATCTCGGTTCTACCCATTCTTTTATCTCTCTTGCTTGCGCTCAGCGTTTGAACTTGACTACGGAGAAATTAGACTTTGACTTATTTATGGAGACTCCATTAGGAGAAACTTTCATTACATCCGTTGTTTAAAAATCTTGCTTGATTCGAGTTGGCACTATCACATTACTGTTAACCTTATTTACATAGAGATATTTGCTTTTGATGTGATTTTAAGGTTAACTACTCATCATGCCAAATTGATTGCTTTTGTAAGGTTGTTAGTTTTCATATTCTAAGCAACTTTGTTATTGAATTCAAGCAATCAAACCATTGTAATCAAACATTTTCATATCAAGCCATGAAGTCGTTCGTTTATTACGGATGTCAAGTTTTCTTAGTCCATGTTATGGATTTGAATAAAGACACGTCGATTTGAATAATATTCTTGTTGTTATTGATTTTTTCTGGCGTATTTCTGAAGAATTTCTTGGCTTACTCCCAAAGCGATATTAAATTTTGTATCGACTTTGAACACGGTACTGAAACTCATTTCTAAAATCTCATATCGAATGGCTCTATTGAACTTGAGGAGTTAAAAATTCAACTATAAATTTGGTACTGAGCCTTTATCTTGTGACTTCCTTTGTGGAATTCACTAAGCGGAACTCTCTGTAAGGGCGTCGTATTAGATGCGATAGTAAAGCGATAGGTGTCATTGTGACGTCTTATCGAAGATTGGGATATGAGTCGCGATTGAGAAGCAACCTAAGTCGATGTCGAAATCGTAGCTTTACAGGCTTAGTTGGTTATTATCGGAGATTAGTTGAAGGATATTCTCGAATCGCTATTCCATTATCGCGGTGACTTCGTAGAGATACAAAATTGAATGGAAGCGAGGAATGTGGGAAGAGCTTGAAGAACTTCGAGAGGAGACTCATTTATGTACATGTTACGACCATGCCATCAAAAGCGAGCGTGGTAGGCGGCGTGTTGAGTAGAAGATCGTATCAAATCTGATCTGATGCGATATTGTCGAAGACTAATTTAGTATAATTTACAAATAATAGAGATGGAGATGAAAACTCTAGGTACCCGCGTGATGATATCTGAGTATAATCGACTTTAATCGATAAAGTTAAAAACTTTCTCGAAACCATGGGCAGGCAGGAGTGATGCGTATGAAGAAGAAATCTGAAGGAGCTATTAGGGCGAGAATTGATGAAGAAGGAATACTTGAGTCCACTCTAGACTTTGTGTTCTAACGACTACGATTTGAAGTCTGAAGATTATGATGGAGGCACACAATACACCATTTGCGATCCATCACGGAAATCTTAAAATGTATAAATGATCTTGACGTACATTTTGGTGGAACAATATGAAGAGAGAGATTGCAAAGTTTATCTCGATGTGTTTAACTTGCCAGCGTGTAAAGGCGGAGCATCTAGTACCTAAGGGTCCGTTTCAACCACTTGAGATTAGAAATGGAAGTGGGAACACATTACCATGGATTTAGATTCACGGGTCTTCTACGGTTTCTCAGGCATCAATCTTATTTGGGTTATTGTTGATAGATTAACCAAATCTGCTCATTTCTTGCCGTCTGGAGACTTATTCACTTGAGCGTCTTGCTAGTATATACGTAAATGAGATTGTGAGGTTGCGTGGCATGCTGTATCCATAGTTTGGATCGTGACCCAAGATTCACTTCAAGATTTTGGGTTAGCTTGCAAAAAGCTATGAGCGCAGTTTGCGATTTAGTTGACGTACCATCCCCAAGCAGACGGACAATCGAGAGAGGACTATTCAAACTCTTGAAGATATATTAAGACTACGTGTCCTGAACTTCAAGGCGAGTTGGGATAAGTATTTACCATTGGTGGAATTCTCCTACAACAATGATTTATCGAGTAAGTATAGGTGTAGCTCCATTGAAGCATTATATGGGCCGAAAATGTGGTTCTCGATATGTTGGGATGAGGTGGGTGAAGCAACATTGTTGGGACTGAGTTAAATGCGTATGACTACTGAAAAGATCGAATGATTAACAGCGTATACAAAGCGGCACAAGATCGACAAAAGAGTTATGCGGATCTTCATGAAAGGGCGTGGAATTTAGTGTAGGGGATCATGTATTATTACGAGTTGCTCCGTGGAAGGGAGTTCTGAAGATTTGGGAAGAGAGAAAAGCTCGATCCACGATTTATTGGTCCATTTCAAATTCTTGGTAGGAAGTAGGAAATGTAGCTATAGACTTGCGTTACCTCAGTATGTCTACGTGTTCATAATGTGTTTCACATATCGTACTTACCGTAAATATGTGAAAGACCGAACCACGTTATAGAGTTAGAAGCCGGGACGAGATAGCGAAGACTTAGCGTGTGAGGAGGTACTGTCAAGATTTTGGATAGGAAGGAGCATGTCCTACTGCATGAAAGGTCATACCACAAGTTAAAGTTTTGTGGAGGAATCATGCTTTATAGAAAATGACACAGGAATTGGAAGCGGAAATGAAAGCGAGGTATCCTCACCTTTTGAAACACCGAATCGTCGTCGATTTCGAGGGCGAAATTTCATAAGGAGGAGGTTGTAAGACCGAAAAATTTTTAAATAAAAAGAATTTCCTTTATTTATTATTTTGAAATAGTAAGGGTTGATTTGATTAATGTGGATAGTTAAGGGTTAAATCATAAATATTTGAAAATAAGCAGTGGTTATAAAATATTCATTTTGTGGGGAATATTAGTTTGGTGGAATATTAAATGTGCTGTCGGGGAATATTAAATGCGGCGAAGTATGACCGTATGTGTAGGCCCCATGTGAGCGATTGGATGAGGAAAGCGACAAAGTTTGGGTGGTTATAAATAGCGGCGTAGTTATTCTGATTAAAGCTTGTTGGAATACCGGTTGGTTAAAATCTGATGTCTGGCGTGGTTGCCGCGATAGCTGCGCGTATTACCGCAGTATTGTTGAATTATTGATCCTTACGTGAAAGGCCTTTACTCGATAATTTTCCACGATGAATTCTTGTTCGATATTTTATTTTATTGATTGATAATTGTTGCGTTGATATTTTATATTATTATTGTTTGATAATTGTCCTTTTGCGATATTTCCCATTATCGGATCGATAATTCATATTATTTGAATAATATTATTAGATAACATTATTGGCAATGTCTAGAAAGTTACATCTAAGGAGAGGTTTGGTCACTAATTGCGCGCCCGATGAGGAGAGATCCTTATTGGAAGCCCCTCTTTCTGAGGAGCGACTGGTTGTTGTCGTAAATGTGATTACATAATATTATTTGTGAATAATTAATTATTGATTCATATGATAAGAAATATTTATTTTATATGAATATAAATGATGGATTTATTTATGTGGTTATTAATGAAGGAATTAATCTTTGAGATGTTTTATTTGTATTTTGTCGGATTGGAGGTATTAAAAGATCAAATCGGTGTTTATTCTGACTTTATTGTGTGAGTTATAATATTTAATCAAATAGTTGGATCGTTGTAATTTTTGGATATGTTATACATATATAAGTTGAGTATATGTCCACAAATTTTGAGCCGTTAAAATGGCGTATAATTTATTATGAATTTTAAGAGGTGGTGATTGAAATTAGGTTATAAATGATTTTGGTGGAAAATTCTAGAATTGGTGGGCCCCACTTTTGGTTGGTGAAAAATGTGCTCAATTGAATTTTCAAATGTGGTGGGTGGGAATAGTAGCGAGTAAAAGCCATCGAGGTTGCGAGTTAAATGCCTTGGTCTTCTTAACATTTTCTATAAATAGAGGCTAAGTTAGAATTGAAAATCACACGAAACAAAGTTTTCTCTCTTTCTCTCTCTATATTATTGGCGTATTTTGTGAGTATTTAGATACTTTGAGAGTTCTTTGTTGATCTGAGTTTCATTCGACATCACTTGAGCCTTTCCTTAGAAATCTTGATTCTTTGAGGTAAGGGATATTATTTTTTTTAATGTAATGATATTATTTCTTGATATCATTATCTTTGAAATATTGATTGGAACTTTTTATCAAATTTGGAACTTTTTCATGTCGGGTTTACTATTCATGAGTTCTTATTCACGAGTTCTTATTCATGAGTTCTTATTCACGAGTTCTTATTCACGAGTCTTATTAAGTGAAGCGTGAAAATGTTTTTTTTGTGGAATTTCTATCTTTTGGTGTAGATTCTTATTCACGTATCTCGGCCTTTATTCACGTATCTGACCTTTCATATTCATATTCATGAAAATAAAATTTCTTCTTTTAAGTCCAAAATATCTATTACGGATACTAGCTTTGATTGTATCCATGTTTTGATTATTCTTGAATTTTACACCACTTTATGATTATTTTTGAGGTATTGTTGGACATGGATAAAACAAAATCTGAATCCTTAATCCTTAATCCTTGTCATTTTGTTTCCTTTGGATTAGTTCTTTAAAAATATTTTCATCATCCTCGGTCTTAAATGATGATATTATTGAATATCTTTGGCTTGTAGTGCAAAGATGAATGATTTCTGAAGAATATCTTTGGCACATGGTGCAAAAGATGAGCAGTGTTTAAATGAACATGGCCAGGTGATGAATATCTTTGGCCTTTAGTGCAAAGATGAGCAGTGTTGAGATGAACATGGCCAGATTGATGAATATCTTTGGCTGTAGTGCAAAGATGAATATTTGATTTGAGATGAATATTGATTGATGTTCTGAGGATAAAATATTGATGATGGTACATTAAATTCATAGATTATAGTAGATTTCATTCTCTACGTAACTCTTACATGAATTATTATTTCATTGCGAATATTGATCTGAAACTTGTTGTCTATTGTATTACTATCAGATTTTTCCTGTTGGAGACTAACGATAATTTGTTGTATATTATCTTAGTCGTAATATTCTTCTTGGGCTAGTTGAGCTCACCCTTTTCCTTGTTGTTCCATTTTTCTTCTCGGGGAGGCGAGAATGTAGCGAGTCTTAGTCGGGGTATGGAATGAAGGTTACAGAGAGTTGTTTAGTAGTCCTCACCATTTTGTAAAATAATGTATCGATAATTATGATGGGGATTTATTTGCGTGTGGATATTATCTAGAAGATAATATTATATTTAAACTCACGATATATATTGTCGTATTTCACCGACATTTGTATTATTGAAGTTGTAGTTTGCTTCTTGTACCATGTATTTGGCGACTCGGAATGGGTGTTGT